>OY720643.1:60859188-61323459 GCA_963169105.1 Ceriagrion tenellum | reverse complement strand
GTATTATATGGTATCCCCCTACTCCACCGCAAAGGGCGCTCCCTCAACAACTCAGACACACGATTCCTCGAATCTCTGGAGGAAGCAAGCAAGTCAGCGTCGGTGTCGGTGGCGCGCCAGTGCGAGCCTCGTGAACACGGAAGGCTGATCGATATTTTGTGCTATGTAATTTTTTTCCTCCCCCCCCCTCACCGATCTCCCATCTGCGTTTCTAAGGCTTTTCAGCACTGCTGTGTGTTCGACGTGCGGCCGCACAGAAGAATGTGCACAACTCGTGTGTTACTTCTCAGTTCTTTTCCCGCGCTGCGCACTCTGCCTATCGCCTGATTCTGCCATTTTGGTGAGTTGATTGCATCTTTTCGTGTTCTGAGAAAAGCTGATGTGGCTAGCGGATGTAATAAAAATTATAATTAAGGACGCCAGAAGTCAAGGGGTCTAAGTAACAAAACCATTGTTTAGAGAAAACTTAAGTCAAAGTTGAAAATGTTTGGTACAATCCACTAAGTAGCTAAGAGGCATTTCCCTAGATAGCAGCGCCTGTGAAGAAAATCACTTGGATCCCTTTACCACCTAAAAGATTATTATTTTCACATCCCATTCCTGTACCTAACTTATTTTTTTTCAAAAATGTCACTTAGACCCCTTGACTTCTGGGGTCCACAATTGTATTCCACCTTTACTAAATACACAGGTACAATTATTAAAAATACATACATTTTCATCTACATCTACGTCATACCCTGCAAGCCACCCAAAAGTTGTGTGGCAGGGGGGGGGGGGCCTTCCACAGCAGGTATGCATGAATTATACGGCAGAACACAGATACTACATTGAAACCAGCGTACCACACATACGACGCGTCAATGAAAAATCTACTAACCAAGAATCATTGTATCGTCAATCGTTCCAACATGCAAAGGATACAAAGGCTACTTCTACAGATTCAGAATATCATGCATAAATACGCACATCAATATTTACATCATGCAGAAATAAGAGCGTAGAGAATATAAAGAAAAGATCTACAGTCTATCTAATGTCACTATTCGCTCTATTCATGATAACGATCACAGCTGTTATGGGGGAATATTTCAAGGGGGAATACGCTAGAAGAAAACGGACATAGTAGCAAAGACATACGGAAGAGAATAGCGCTAGCTAAGGAGGCGTTTAGTCATAGAAGGGAGCTGATGACGGGGACATAGGGTAAGAATGTGAAGAAGAGGCTGTTGAAGAGCTTGATATGGAGCGTTAGCGTTGTATGGGGCAGAAACGTGGTTCCTCTGAAAGCAGGACGAAAAAAGGCTGCATGGATTTCAGATGTGGGTGTGGAGAAGGTGAGGTGGAAGAAAAGGAAACTTCTGAATGAAATCCGGGATAGGCAGGGTAGATGGCTTAAGGATGTAATAAAGGGTGATGGGTTGCTGAAGAGTGTGATAGAGGGAAGGATGTTGGGCAAGCGGGGAAAGGGAAGAAAGAGAATAGGTTTCATGGATGGGATGAAGAAGGGTTGACCGTATGCTGAGGCAAAAAAGGATATACTGGAGGGGAATGGCCCTCTGAATGTGTAGAGGATCGGGAGGAGATTCTCTGACATTCAGTAAAACCTACCTTAACCGGTAGAATACTTTTTTTTTAAATAAGTACATGGCTTGTATTGATTGATGATTATTTGTTAGCTGTACGAAGTGTTATACTTTCATATCAACGAAAATTGAGCTAGTGCAATTCAGCCATAGAAGTCTCACTAACGTAAGAAATTATTTGTTTATAAAATTAAACTATAATTCTTAATTCAAAATTGGAACTTTTTTCTTTGTAACTGTCGCACAAATTTCACAAAATTGTGGAAATTTATATATGTGGCACGGCTCCCGAGTTAAGCTAAATTATACCCCAGAAGATAACCTGTGTTGGGGTTGCCATCATATAATGTTATAAATCAGCGGATGGTGCTAATACATATTGATTTTTTACCTAGCGGTCGAGGAGCAGTTTTCATTTTTATCTTATTGTGTTTTAAACGAGTAAAAATTAACATTATTAACATGTAACGGTACAAAGACAAAAGAAATTACAGCTTCAAAATCACCAAGATATTGTTTCACAGTGATCGATACCAGTTATCGTGCCGGGCATGAGAGAAATTCTCGATCAGGCTAGCTACACACCTGTGGTTCGATTCTGTTTCTTCATAACGCCAAAGACTCGCGGCCATACGATTAATTGTGAGTAGCTTCGCGACAGTGCTATTCTGTGTTTTGATTCTCGCGCCATTTTAGCGTACTCAACGCTGATTATCGTATTTTCACAATGGTCTTTATGTCAGAAGAAATGAATCGCGCTTGGCGCTTCGCTAGCGACGGCAAAATCAAATGCATCACCACGTTATGATAGCGTGCGTAGATCCAGAATAGCTCCCCCGGAACACCTGTGAAAGTCATGACGAAAATAATATACGGATCTGAAAAATCTGGAAATTTCGCTGGAAATGATAAATTAGCTGAAAAATGTATTTCCCCAGCCAAATTCTAATTTTATTTTAGAAGCGAATGTTGCCATTTTAGATACCTCATACCTGGCTATAATTTACGCTGTGAGGTTCTATAGTGTTTATTAACGGCTACAGATTGAAGACCGTTATCAAATATATGCTCGTCGTCTATATACGGTAATGAATCATTATTTAATCCCTTACATTAGGGAAAGGAATGGCGTTGAAACGCAGTCGAAATTTTCCAAAGTTATCGCCGAGGTCGCTGGGTATTAATGGGCTAAGTTAACTCCTTGTCTGTATCCATTAAGGTGACCCGTAAATATACTTTCGTGGGTATCGCCATGACTCTTTGAATTCGTTGTAACGAGATATATTTGATCGATCGGAACTCTAATATTTCTGTATAACAGCCGTGTCTAATTGGTGGTCGTAAAAATTCTTGCATAATCATTGCCCCTGATTAGCATTATAACGATCCAAAATGTAGATTACGTGGCAGAAGGTTATTTTTTGTGCGCGCCGTCGTATTTCGCTCGTCATGGCCCCGATGCCAGTCGTTTTCCTGTGCGATTAATCTGCGCGGAAGGCCTCTCACGAAAGTCTAAATAAATGTCCGCGGTTGGGGAAAAAAAAGAGGTCAAAAGTTCGCAAATGAAATTTCTTCGAGTCGAGTTCGATCCAAATTCGCTTCCTCTTTTATTTATAAAAGGGCATTGACCGGGTAATGGAATTTCTGAACCTCTTGCGGGTAACACTTACGCATAAGGGTATTCTGCCGGTTGAGATCGATTTTGATAGACAGAACTGGTAATTTTGTGCGCTTTCTTATGAACCAAAAGCTCAGTTTTTCTTTTCGACTTATCGGTATTCTAGCCTATCCTATTTGTTCTTACCGTCACTCCGTCTACAATGCATATATTGATTGTTTCTTTTTCTCAACATTCAGAGTGCACATACACAGAGGGATGAAATTCACCGTGAAATTATCATTTACAATGTTGGGTTTATCCACCGCGACAGCGGCTTTGTAAGCACGACCTTTTTCTCATGTGCTACGACGTAGACTTTGGGCGTGAACATTTAGTTCGCATGAACCCCCCTCAAAATTCCCATTGAAGGAAGATGGCTGGGCGGTGGAACTGGTAACACACCAGACCGGCAATTGGGACATTCGGGTTCGAATCCCGGTGAAGTCAACTGATTTTTGGATGGCGAATGTCAACCCTTGGTGCATATGTACCACTGCGAGTGACTTCTTGTCACATCATTTGTGTGATTAAATTGAAGCAAACTAAAATTTCACAGATTTCAAATGATGTACACTATTTGCTGATTAGTGGTTCTTAGTTTTTCCCCATGCTTCATCAAATTTCCCTTTCTGAGAAATCCCCGCGATAAATCTTTGATCTAAAATGAGATATACGAAAATAGTTATTGTTTAGTTCTCTTTGTTCTGTGATTATGTTAATTAGCTCATTCGTTCCACCCTACTCTAGAATTTGCACTGAAGTATTTCTAGGGTAATTCAACCATTGTACAATTTTTCTCCCACGGCGATCTAATCCACGCTCCGTACACGGTTCTGCCATCTCTTGAGATCGATTCGGTTTCCCGGTCAACTTTTTCGCCATGGCCCTGAAAGGCACCTTATCCGCACCCGCCATGGTGGTGTCTCCCCACGTGAAGGGGACACCAGGGGCGGGTTGTTTATTAGCTGCTCGGTGGCTCTCCTCTCAACCCCTTTCCCGTTTCTTATCTCTCCTCCCATGCCTCTCCTATCCCTCTCGAGGACTGAGAACCCATCTCGGCGGGAGGAGGGGTTTAACGGGCTCGTTCGTGGCTGCGGAAAAGGGAAGCCCACCTCCTTCGCCCCGCCAGCCGCCGCTGTCAGACGCCGGGACGTCCTCTCACGACTGATTGTCAGCCCGGTAAGGGGGCGCTCGCGAATTTTAGATTTATGTCCCAAGCCGGTTCTCCTCTTCCCTCATGAGTGTATTTCTTCTCTCCCCCACGTCCGACCCACACCGATGCAGTGTTGCCAAGCGGGCGACTTGTTTTTGGCGGCAAAGTTGTGCGTTTTAGCGCCTTGTCTACTTCTCTAACTTCGTGTCCGTAAATTAAAATATTTTATCCACGAAAGTGAAAGGGGTGTCCAGGTTTTTTTTTTCGTTTCGAAACGGATTGAATTAAAATTCCGTAACTATTATCTGGGAGTGTTCCTAAGGTAGAATCTTTCGCTAAACCTAGCGACTTTTACGGCTATTTAGGTGGCAAAATAAAAAAATTTAGCGACCTGGGAAAAGTCTAACTTCTTACCAGTAAATTAAAATATTTAATTCGCGAAAGTAATAGGGATGTCCCGTTTTTTCTCGTTTCAAAACGGATTATATTTAAATGCCGTTACTATAATTCCGATAATCTGGCAACCTTCATAAGGTAGAGTCTTTCGCTAAATCAAGCGAATTTTACGGACATTTAGGTGGCAAAATAAAACATTTAGCGACACAACATGTCCTGGGACAAAAAAAATAGTATTGATTCCTCTGCAATATCACTGTAATAGGGATGTAAAGCTTTTTTTTTCGTTGAACAGTTGTTTCAACTTTTCCATTTACCTTCAACTACAAAGTTTGATCTACAAAGATACAACTACATTGCTTAACTACAAAGATTGATACAACTACAAAGATAGTTTCCTAGTCATAATGGAGACCGTATTCGAACTATAAGTTTCAATTTCAGCAGTTTTAGGATGCATGGATTAAATTTTACATAATTATTGGTGGAATATTATACTTTTACATGACAGAAATTCTTATAAAATAAATAAAAATATCTCCACATGTCATTAACTTGACTCATGTTTTCGCGCGGTACGTTTAAAACACCACAACGGAAGTTGTTTGTGATTCTGAAAAATTACGTTGGTGACAATATGATTTATTTTCAAATGTTGAATAAGTTCTCTCTGGAGTGCATTCACGTACCATTTTCCATGCAAAGTGGCTGGTGAATTTTGGCAAATATCTCGGAAAGTAGTGTAATATGGGGCTGATATTTTGGTATCTTCGGAAGGCTGAGATATTTTGCATTACAATGAGGCTGAATTTGTTGATTTTGTAGGTGAAATTATATTTCGCTGAAATTAACTTATGGCAGCATTGGTCCTTCCTATCATTTGTCATCCAACAATGAAGTAGCGACTTTTGAATTGAAATCAGCGACCGAACCCGATCGAAAGTTGGCAACACTGCCTTTCAGTAGTCTCCTCCCCCCCTCTGTCTTTACGCCTCGTTCTCGTATGATCCCATCGAAGGCACCGGGTAATGTATGTTTGTACCTGCCCGGCTCGTGAGCCAAATGACATTTCCTCGGTCGGGGTCCCTGCCTTGCCTCGCATGACTTGGTTCCGTGCAGGTTTCCACCCAACCCTTCTCTTTTTACAATCCTCCCTTATCTCCGTCCGCGGGGGTAATTAAAAGGGTCTTTGGCAGGGTGTAATAATATGTTTTGATATGCAGGGCCTTCCCTCAACTTACCCCTTCCCCGACTCGATAATGTATGCAGTTTTTTTTAATCGTGTGTTATTCCTGCCGTTTATTTTGCATAACAGGAAGTGGATTGAATGTTATGTATTTGTTTATCGTTCTGCTTGTCGTTTTTTAACCTTCATTCTTCCTCTAGAGTGCGCGGATATTGATCAAAACTCATAGGTGGGACACATCAAGTTTGCTCGATCGTTATCGCCAACGGAATGAGGCGATTAGTAACCACTGCCTCGTCTATACCACAGGTGAACTTCAGTTTGAGTGTGATACTTCCCTAATATTCATGAAGACCAATTTCGAATTACATGTTTTAATTTCAGCAGCTTTAGGATGCATGAATTAAATATTGAATTTTTAATGGTGCAATAGTAGATATACTTTTATGCGACTGAAATTTTTAGTTAATCAAGAAATTCTCCTCTATCTTTAATTCACCTATTTTTTCACGCGGTGCGTTTAAAACCCCTTCACAATGGCAGTTTTTTTTGCGAATCTGAAAACAATACTGCGGTGGCAATGTGATTTATTTTCAAAAATAGTTGATAAAACATACAAACTTCCCGCTGTCAATTTTTTGACGAGATCTAGGTGGTAGGAATTCTTCATTTTTCCAGTAATGTCTCTCTGGAGTGCATACACGTATCATTTGCCGCGTAAAAGGGCTGGTATTGTTCGTCAAAAATCACGGAAATTAGTACGGTAAGGGGGTGATTGTTTGGTATATTCGGGAGGGTTAGATATTTCCCTTCAAAAAGTGACCAAAGTCAATTATTTCTAAGTTACATGAAATTTTGCTCATACTACCTTAAATGCAGGCGAGCGTCTACTCACTGATATTTAATCTGGCTTTAGCCCCAGATAGTGTTCATGGAAAGAACTTTGCATCACGCGAGGGTTTTAGTTTATTATTGTGATTCCTAAGTACGCATAAGAGCACAAACTAATGAATACGAAGAATATCACATACCCAATTACTCAACCCCTCATGTAAATTATGTAAATACAAGTCTGATTCGTATGACTATCGATGTCGAGGTCTCGACCACTTCGACTGCCTCAATGGAAAGTCATCGATCTCTCCATAGTTCACTAAATTAGGGGTCCCCAAGTCCACTTAAGTGGAACAATCAGTGATGAGAGGTCGTTTTCTCAGTTTACTTAAGTGAAAGGTTCGTTTAAGTACACCGTAGACTTTAAATGTTCACTTAAGTGGTCGGTATAGACGCGGCAGAACTGTTCGTTGGCATCTGCAATCTTCTGCCTAGACTTATTAGACAGCTGAATAGAGCATTAAGCCCCCAGGAGACGGCGGGGCCCCTAGGGGACTAAATTGTACACAGTGAGAATATACGACTCGGAAAATATATTCAATTCTATAAAAAACTAATTGATGATACTTGATTATTTCATTTCCAAATATTCTAGTGTTTTCTAGTCAAAACGGATATTGTCGGCACAGAAATTATGTGCACTCGAGTTTGAGAACAAATAAAAAAATAACGAGAATACCTGCAGAAAAACCTATTGCATCATAATTTTCTTATTTAATTCTACGTTATTTAATGGTAAAATTAAATTTTTAACATGCATTTTATATTTTTTACTACGGGTGTAACGTAAGAAAGACCGGTTTTTAACCGGTGTTCGTGCAAAGCTCCGAATTTGATAATTCGTAACTCAAACAATATTACTGTAATGGAAACCCTATATCTCTATCTACGTACCACCCTACGGGCCGCCGCATGGGCGTATGGCAGGGAGGTTGAGGTCACCGGCCGTTTAAAGATGTAAGGTTTTGGGAGGTGAAATGGTGACGTGTATTATGGGAGTATATTTAGTGGAGCTCATTTTTTATTGTGGTCGCTTATTGTGCGCGGATACAACAAATGTTTGTACCTACCTTTTCGGCAATATATCTCTCTTATTTTATCCCTTTTGTGAGACCTATCTGCATCTACGTATCTACGTAATACCCTGCGAGCCACCACGAGGGTGTGTGGCATGGGGTGAAGGTCAGCAAACATGCACTATTGACATGCAACTAGTATACTTAAATGAGACATGCTAGAAACTAGGGTAACATGGAGCTATATGGTTAGTATCTACATAATAAGGAAGGGATTATTGGTTGTTATAACATGCATCATGCACTACATCTACGTACTACCCTGCGAGCCACCAAGAGGGTGTGTGGCAGGGGGTGAAGATCACCAAACACTCACTATTGACATGCAACTAGGATATTTAATGAAGGCATGCTAGATAATAGGGTCACATGGTTAGTATCTACATAATAAGAAAGGGGTTATTGGTTGTTATTACATGCATCATGCACTACAGACTACTCGAACTATATGTCAACTACCTATCCCTTTGCTACGCTGCCTGTTGTTTTCTCTTATAGTACGCGGGAAAAATGACATTTTAAATCTATCGGTACGACAATCTATCTCTCTAATCTTGTTAATATGATCAAACCTAGCCTAATACGCAGGGGTTCATACTATATATCTAACGTCATCTGTGAACAAATCGGATTCGAATTTACTTTAAAGGTTTAACCTAAATTTTAACCTGCGTTCTGATTGTAATTCCCATCCTAGTTCTTCTATTAAACTCGTAACACTTATACAATTATCATAACGGCCTTTAAAAAACCTAGCGGATCTCCCTTGCACGCGCTCTAATTCTTTAATCATACCTTTCTCGTACGGATCCCATACACTAGCGGCATATTCTAAATGAGGCCTGACAAGTGTAAAATAGCTTCTTTCTTTTACTCTCTCATCGCATATCTCCTATAAGTGTAGTGAGACACATAGTATAAGTATAATACTCTGTGTCGCCTTGAAACACAACAGTTCTGAATTTCTCAAATATCAGTCAATGGTAGATAAATATGTTTCCTATATACATATATTGTTAGTTTCAGCGTTGTATCTTTAACAGGAAAAAGTAGTAGACCTTTATTTGGATGAAAAAATTGCCTTCGCCCGATGATCTTCTTGTTGTGCTCTTGTCGTATCTGTTCTTTATTGACTGTAAGATTTTACGCCATTAAAAAGATCCTGGAAAGATTTATCGAACTCGAACTCATGGAGAGAGAGAAGGAGAGAGTTATCCGTCAGAAATATTCAGCGGGGACACGTTTGTGTGTCTGAAAATTCGGATAAACTGGTGGAAATAGGATGGCAGTGTCTTAATCCTATTTTATCCCATGAACGGCTCGGGAATTCACCAGATACGCCGAGCGAGACCAGCCTCCGCCATTATCATCAGACGCGAGCAGATTCAATCGCGAAGATCCAGACACAAGATCCGATCAGACCCATAATCCTCTCTTCCTCTCTCTCTCTCCCGTCGAATTATCGGGTTTCGCCAAAAAAAAGACCCGTGAAACATGAACGTGTTGCATTTTTGCTCGTGCGTGGAAGCTGAGATGATCGAAACGTACGGGTATATATTGATAGATTCAAGGAGCGATTCCCGTCCGACAGATATGTACCTATCGTTCATTTACAAAGTAGTCCTTCAAGTTAAGGATGCTATATTTTCAATTGGGGTCGACATATTTTAACTAAATAAAAAAAAAACTTTATGACAGAATGATCACTACTACGTTTATTGATGGAAGTGGAAGTTTATCCAATCCTAATCTGTTCTTTGACGATGTTTTATTTGAAAAACGACTGTTTTTGGTGCGTAAATTCCGATGGCTCAAATTAAAGTTATCGCCATTATTGTAGTAATAAACATTGAGACAGGCGATTTTGATGTAGGTTAACCAAATATTTTGTCTAATATACTACTGGAAATAAATGTTTATAACCTTAGTTTTTCGTGAACTGATGTATAAGTTGTTAACCTCCGCTAATTTCGAAATTTATGTTACGATTAAGGTTTTTCGCTCTCTCGTTGTAACAGAAATGACTTCAGTATTGCAAATATGTACATGGCAATTGTTAGAATGATCTGGTGTATTTGATATCGATTTTCATTCGAATAAGTGCGTGTACTCTATGTGGAGGGATATGTGGAGGGAGGTATTACCTTTCTGTGGAGGGATGAAAGTCTCTGAACATGCACATTTATATTTGAAATTATTAAAATTTTATTTGCAATTTTCCCCATCTTTCACGACGTCAAATTTTTCTTTCATATTTTCCATCTCTTCGATCCCATGGTCTCTCTTCTCGGTTGCCCTTTCCTCCATCTGTCTGTGCGGTCGCAATTCCATATTTCCAAGAATTCCCCATTCATTCTCCGTAGATGTCCGGACCGAGACAATTTTCGTCTTCTTCCTTGTATTCTATCTCGCACATCCTCTTATATTTTCACTCTTTTTCCCATCGTCATTTGGAATTGCTGTACACTGAACTACGCAACTTCTTCTCACTGCACTTGTCTCTTGGGTTCGTAGTTGATCCTCCAGTCTTTTGCTGAGGCTGAAAAGCCAATTACCAAGACTGAGGGGGCTGGATACCACGGCCGATATCGCTTCCGCAGACGTCTACGCCCTTTAATTTTACGACATATCTTTGCTACTTGAAGTAATAATGTTTGCATTATTGCTGGAGTAAGGATTGATATTTACAGTTAGTGTCGTAACTTTTCGCTTATTGCTTTCTACATAACTGTTTCGACCAAGGAAGAAACATGAATTTTTAAAAAAGCAGGTGGCTGCCATGACGTGTCCGACGCTTATTTCTTAAAATCTTTGCACATACTGTTATTGAAGATCCTTCATCTCTATGGATTATTATCAAAATGTTGAACATTCTTTGTTATAACATCACAGTGAACATTCTCCTAAACCCTCGTAATTCATTTTCCGCTGTGCCATCAGTGGCGCTGTTGTCCGGGGCGGGAAATACGAAGAGCAAAAGGAGAGGGCGAAGATCTCCCCTAGACTGTGGCAGAACCCAGAACTAAAAACTTCGTTCTCGACGGAGGTATACAGCCCCCTTAAGAATGTTCACGGAATAAAATATTTTCAAAAATTCAGCCAGCCATTTTATGCCATAATTTATTGCATACGAACGTTATCTCGTGATTACACCACACTTCTTTCTACCTCTGTCAAGTTCTCAAGATGACGCCTGGGTAGCTAAATTGGTTGGAGAACTTGTCGCGGTTTCCGAGGGGTATAGGTTCGAATCTCGGGATGGGAAAATCATTTCATTCAACATGGATTAGGGATTCACCTCTCATTAGGAAAAACAACGGATAGGTGTTCCGCTGATGCACTCACCCACCCGCCGCGCCCCCATGTCACTCGATCCGTGACGCAAGTCATTCTCTATCCGTTGATTCGGCCCTTATCTTTATAAAACTGTGAGACCCGTCCCAATGCTCTGATCTCGTTTCCTTTTTCGGACCAATACTTTCTCTTCAACTGGACGGACGGATAAAGGGTTTTTTTAGTCTTGTCCGTGTGTGTGTGTGTGTTTGTCCGGGACGGGAAAAGTCTCCAGGGTGGAGAAGAACGTCGGGATCTCTCATCAAAGTCCATTCTCATTCCCTCCTCTCTTTTGTGTTCTCCTCGTCTCTCTCTCTTCACATTCCTCGTCAATCCTTTCTCCGTCGTTCTCCCATCTCCTCTGCCAACCACTCTGCCAATCATTCGTCCACACTTTCCTCCCTTTCCCTCCTCTTTTCCTTTTGGGGCCGATTCTTTCTCTTTTCTTTCTCCGTGGGGAATATTCTCGTCCCTCTCGTTCGAGACCCCCTTCCCCTGGAGGGAAGCCGAATTTACTGCCAGTTCCTCTCTCTGCCTTTCTGGTTGCATGCCCTTCCTAGATGGGCCTGACCAACCGACGTCCACTGCCCCCATGCGACTACTCCCTTCTCGTTCGGTTGAAAAAGCTCCTACTCAATTTCTCCATTTTTTTCCCTTCTTACATCAACGAGGTATCATTATGATCACCTCTGAGGTTCGTGGCTCGGTGAGATTCTACATCTACGTCTCCATAATAGCCTACAAGCCACCTCAAGGGTGTTTGGAAGGAGGTGACTTTAACTGATCGCGGGAAAAACAACATTTTAAAGATGTCCGTTCTACAATCTATTTCTCTTATTTTATCCTCATGTACCACCGTAGTTTTTGCCAGTTCGTAAATTACGGATAACTTTGTCGGAAAATAAATTGGTTTTGAATTTACATGAACAACATTGCAGAAATTAAAGTAGCTGATTTCTCTAACTTTATCGTCGCACTTTCTGAGTACTCGAGTTAAAATTCCCAATTTTTCAATAAGCTTGACCAATTATTTCCTGAATAATAAAAAAGATCTTACAAACTTGTCCGTTCTACAATCTATTTCCCTTTTATAATTCTCATCATCTGATCTACCGTAGTATGTTCAAGTTTCTAAAATATTGATAAATTCGTCGGAAAATAAATTGGTTTCAAAATTACTTAATAGATTGAGTCTGATTTGCAATCGACGGTCTGAAGATTCCTCTCAATTCACGCAACACTCATACATCAACATCTACTAAAGCCACCACCAGGGTGTGTGGCACGGGGTGATTCCACGCCAGGCATGCAGCACTCATATCAGTTGAAATCAGAACCGCGCACGTTCCTCCGAATGCCAGGCACAGACCAAAAGCAGTCAGGGCAACGGTATGCAGTCATACCAGAACCAGGAGAGTGATTCGTAGAAGACCATGCTACCATGGAGTACACTACTAAAGATATATGCTACTAGATACTCCTAGATCTAGGTTGAATTCCTTAAAGCTATCACGCTTTTGAAAAATCTCCTTATTCCATGCATGTTATATATTGAAGCCAAGATCTTAATATCTGCTTTAGCAATTAATCATACGCTAAGCTGTCGTAAATTTTATCCACCGGTGGAATATCAAATCAAATATTCGAAGCTATTAACTATTTGTAAATAAGTGAAGTAACTAGTAGATGTGTTCCTGCAACCTGAATATTTTTATGAGATCTATAACTATATGGATCTCATAACTAATGATTCCGTAACTGATTGTTTTTACAACCTACCATTAGAGGTGAGGATAAAGAGGCTACGTTTTGCTATAGGATTCTCCATACGCCCTGTTTTGTCTGTTAGATAGATGGATATGTTTAGATGTATTTGCCCTTCTCATTTCCCAATCTCCTCTCCCAGGTTCGCAGTCTTGTTCGGGCCTCTTCACTCCTTGGAACTCAGGACCGACCCGTTCCTGTGCCCCGTTTTCATTTTTTGCCCTCTTTTCCCGCTCAACCCTCAATTCCCTCGCAGAGCTGCCTCTCAAACCACCCTCCACTCTTCCCCCCCCCCCTGCCTACCCCTTTTCACATGTGATCCCCCCGCCCCCGCACCGCCCCATGCTGCAAGCACCTCTTCCTCTCCCTTATGCCCGATTCGACCTGCTTCCATTTCCCGCCCTTTTTATTTATTCCCGCGCGCGCGTAAATTTGGCAACCCCGCCGCCTTCCCACCCGTTCACCACTTTCCCTCTCTTTTTTTTCGGCCGTCTTCTTTTCATTCTCTTCGCATGCTCTCTTTTAGTTTTTGTTGTCGTGTTTTCGACCCGTTTTTCGCTCTACGTTCTCTCCCTCTCTCTCCCCTTCTCTTACGTGAGTTTGGTGTTTTTTACCTGGCGCTTTCCATATCTCATTTGTTTCGCTGGCCCCTTGATTCCGACATTGCCTCTCTCCTTCTATTTGGGTACAAGTCGACTTCGTTTGTCGTGCCGTTTATATATTTTTTTTACTTATTCATGTTAATATTTTTACATTTCTTTTTTACATCGTTGTGCATTTCCGCGGAGCGTTGAGCTTAACTCTTCACTACATGAGTTTCCAAAGACGTACCAATAGTATAAAATCCAAAGATACTTGCGATATTGTGTGGAACTAATGCATGATGCTTAAATGAAAATTGCAAAGTTTTTCATTTATGCACCGTACCAGAAATAACTTTCCTGATAAAATATATCTAGAAACGAAACAATTACTGCATTGTAATACCGAGAGGCGCGTAGTAATACAACGGAGTGTGTCTTATCCGATAATTCGTGGGGTAGAGAGGAAGAACTATGCCCATAAGCAATGAACGGAAATGTGTGCAGTGTATCATGAGTGATACTAAGTGCAGTGAAGGTTAAATACTTCTCTTAATCTCTGTTCCATCTGACAATACCTTTTAACATTTTTATGGGTATATTTTGATCGTTCTTCTTCTGATACTGTGTATGTGAACATTATGGTCACCCGCCTTCATTCATTGGTCGTTCAATCCTAAGATTGGTTGACTGCAGCCCTCCATCCTCCCCTATCAAATGCTAATTCACCTACCTCCTGGTATCTCCTCTATGTACTTTCCTCCGGAATATATCACTCGGTTTCCATCTCAGGGGACTACTGGAGCGACGGGTACGAAGTGATATATTGAGGAGACGACCAGAGGATTGCAGGTTTAGGCTTCATTCTAAAGAAAGAATGGGACAGGAGAGTGAAGCCAGTCTGGCAGTACAGTAAAAGGATTCTAATGGTGAAGTTGGAAGAATAGCCGACGGATACAGTGATCGTGCAGGTCTACATCCCAGCGTCTAGTCATACGAAAGAAGGAATAAAAGAAGTTTACGAGCAAGTTGATAATAATAATAATAATAATGATTTATTTGTCCAAAGATCACATTTTCACATGATATAAGACACGTCAATAAGTAATAAAATAAGTAATAAATAAATAATAAGTCCTTGGGGTAGTAAAGGGGAAAGATAAGCTCATCATCATGGTAGACTGGAACGCAGTGGTAGGAGAGGGAAAAGAAGGAAATAGTGTACGATATTTCCGACCTGTAAAAAGAAATGTCAAGGGAGAAAGATTGGTAGAGTTCTGCAATGGGAAGAATTTGGTAATAGCTTAACACTCTCTTCGAGCGCCATCCGCGTAGGAGGTACACATGGAAGATTCCCGGTGACATTTCCTGATACCAAATAGACAACATGCTTGTCAGAGTGAGATACAAAAACCAAGTCAAGCAGTGCAAGGGCTATCCCGGTGCGGAAATAAACAGTGATCACAACCCAGTACTCATTGGCTCCCGCCTTTAATATAAGAAAAGCAAGACGATAAAACGCGACGGTGGGACACGAGAACACTGGCCAATATGGGAACAGAGGAAGATTCGCCGCAGCCGTCGACAGAAAACGAGAAAATAAAGTTAAAATAGGATGGAATAAAAATGGGATGAGCTGAAGAGGACAATCGTAGAAGTTGGGTGAAGGCTGGGCGAAATAAATTTACTTGCACAGCTCTACAGGCCGGTGTGGGGTTTGGCTTCCTCAGTTATTTGCCTCCATTCGGCTCTCCTTTTTGCTTTCTCTCTCCGTCTTCCAATCCCCGTTGTCTTCAGGTCCTCTTCAACTTCTTGTAGCCATCTTTAGTATGGTTGTACTCTCCTCCTACTCCCTTCTATCTAGCTATTAATTAACAATTTAGACATTCTGTACTCCTCCATCAATTCAACTTGGCCCAACCATGACAGTTGCAGTGACTTGGAGAACCTAACTGTATCCTTCTCTACCGATATTTCATTTATTTCACAGTTCATGCTTATTCTCCACGTTTCTCCTTCTTTAACTGGGCCGTAGATTCTTCTTATTATTTTCCTTTCTTGTCTTCTTAGTGCTTCTTCATCGTATATGGATGGGACCCATGTCTCAGCTGCATATGTAACTAGCGAGAAAGAAATGCATAGGGAGAAAAACTGGTATAGTTCTCAGGGTGGCGATCGTCAGGAAAAACCGGGAGAACCTGGAATTGTCAGAGAATTACGAATTTCTGAAAAAGTGGGGGAATTTCCCTAACAGTCAGGGAGAAACTGGAATAAGACTCTTCGTTATTTTTCTACCATAACATTTATCAGCCAGTCTTTCCCGCCCTTTATTTCACTGGTGCGAATGACCTTAGTCATCGAAGCACCCTAATCACCCTAATACTACTACTACCTTTATTTCACCTACTGAAACTAACGTCCGTCGCCGACTTGCATGGAATAAGCACCATCAATTCGTGGTGTATTCAGTTGTGAATCTTAGTTATATAGTCGTGAATGAAACGTACAGTGTATCTCTTTTGTACATCCTTATTGCGATATTTGCCTAGCTGTGTTAAAATTCACGATCACAATGTATTACGCTCATCACAAGGAATCCGAGGCTATGTTGTTCGGAAAATTTTACCTCGCGTTTTTTTTTTTAATTTATGAAACTCAGGTCGGAAAGTATCTTGAGCAGAATAGCTTGTAGTAAGTACATGCTTGCAGTTCTAAAAATACGAGACGATGAATAGAAGATTTAGAAAATGCAATGCTGCCGTAGAAAATTTAATTCAGCAGAAAAAATATTCCAATAATAGGTGACCTTCTGGCGATCGGTAAGGGAAAATTAGTAAATCCATCAGGGAAAAGTCAGGGAATGGTCTGGAAATTTGAAAATAGGATATCAGTAGCCACTCTGGTTCTGCAATGAGAAGACTCATGCCGTGGCGGGGAAGTTGTAAAGCCTTTGTGTAAGACATAGTTCGTTGGGTAATGATCGTAGGTGCCCCCGCAAAAGGTTTCGCGCATTGAACGAGGGGCGTTGGCTTCCTACCTTTTTACACAGGATCGCATCGCGAAATAAATTTCCACCCAGTGAGTCGAGTATTTGAGCCGAGTAATGTCGGACCCCGTGTTTTACAAAATGTTAATTCATCTCCATGTTTATTTTGCCGGCGGGCTTAAAAGAGTACCCGGCTGCATTTTCGGTGAAGTGGTGTGAGTGCCTTTTGGATATTTGCTCAGGGCCATTACCGAAATACGTCAGCCCTCCCCACACCCCTCTCCCTCTCCCCCTCTCTCTCTCTCTCCCTTCACTCACTCAATATCCACCCGATGGATGGCGTTGCTTACCCTCTTCCTCTCGGAATCTGGAGCGGGCACGTTTCGTTTTGGACGTGACCCGGCGCGCTCAACGGGTTCCCCGCTATCGAACGCTTTATTTTGGAAAGGGATCATTTGGCAATGTTAATCCATGCCCTCTGGAGGCTGCGGAAGCGATTTTGCTAGTTGCCTTTTGCTGCAAGCGCGCCAACCCTTCGAAACCGTTAAGCTGGATTCTCGCTGGAGATTTTCCCGTAGGTGTTTTTTTTAACCCTTGCGTTGCGCCTGACGTGCTATATTTGGATCACGGCTGCCGTCTTCCGGGACCCGCTTATTCTGATCGGGGTTATACGGTATGCCCTTTGACTTTCCGAGTCTCGACAGTGCCTCATGTTGGCGTCACTACCTGGAAATATACTATTGGTAGATTCAAAAAAGGAGAACTCTCGGACAGGCTGTGACGTCGAATCCACGGATTGGCCGATGCTCTACTGCGACGAGTCGATGCTGAATAAGCCCCTAGAAAAGACTCGGCATTGTCGAATCTAGGAAAGGTCGTGGATTTGACGTCAATGCCACCTAAAAAATCTGAACGAATGGAATGGGATCGTTTTAAATTTTCGAGGTTGTGGCGTTCGACGATCGTCAATGTGGGCTCCGTTGGCGATGGGGTAAAGTCCTCGCCTGCTAATCCGAGAGTCGCGAGTTCGAGGCCCGCGCAGATAAAATATTTTCACTACTCAGGGCATGGTTTTTTTGTGTATTTCACTCGATGCTGTCAATAAACCCTGATGTAAAAGTAGTATAGATAACGGTCCGAATCACACGCTGGTCCAAATTTGCATTGATTTTCCTAATCCGTATTTACGACGAAAAACCTCGTAAAATGGTAAAATCGAGTAGATTTTATGGCTCCCTTAAACTCATATACATATTCATATCTTGAGAGGTACTTAAATTAAATTTTCAGTGTGACGAACATATTTTTGCTCTAAATCTACTCATACGTTCACACGTCCATTCAATCGAATGGCACGCAAAGAAATAACAGGGAGAAGCGTTGTAGTAGATACTATGGTTGTCAGGTTTGCAGGCTGACGACGTCATTAGCTCTTTATCTACCTCAATGAGCCAAACATAACCTTGCTACGAATCCTTTGAAGTATTATGAACACTCAGGAGGAGTTATTGTGAACGTCTAAAAACATAATACCTAGGTACAATTGGTTAGACATTCATCGTCGTTTTCGTGAGCGCTGATGTTACCCTATGATCACAAAGTGCCAAAATAAATCTTAATAGTAAATAAAAGTTCATTAGCTGAGATTAAAGTGTATCGTCTTTCACAATCCAGGTAAGTGTGTAAAATCCTCAGCTTTTTACTGAGAGAACCTTCAATTTTAAGCCCAGCACGCAAAGTGCCAATGGAAAGCTCCCTCTATGACCAAAATTACTCGCTTATTCCAACTGTTTCGTCACTTCCTCGTTCGTCGCGTCCACGTTTTCTATTTAATCGATAATTCCGCGAGTGTCATCGAATATTGTTGGGGAAGATGCTCGACCGACAGTCTATACCCTTGTGTGAACGATACCGCAAGCTCGGTCCCGTCAAACGTAGAGTTTTTTTAATATTTATAATTTTTTTCGGCGATTCCCTTTTCTCCGCGTGGCCTCGCGAGAAGGATAATTATCTCTCATATATATCCATCGCGTATCTTTTTTTATTTTTTTTTTTTAAAGCTACCACGCTCCATCTCTTCCCCTCTCGCCTCTGTGTTTCCCTCCGCGTGAAGCGACTTTCTCTTCGTCCAGTCATATATCACTCCTCAGTCCGCCCACCTCCTCCCTTGCCGTTGCGTTTTGCCCTGTCCTCGCATTACCTGTCCTTCCTCCTCCTCTTCCTCCTCCTCCTCATCCCTCTTTGCTCTCCTTCCTCCCTATTACCAGCCTCATCTCACTCGCCCTCTCCCACCAAGCCAACATTCTCCACGCTCTTCACGCCCGTGTATATGTACTCCCCACACATTCGCCCGCTCTGTGGTGGATGGTTATTAGGGGAGGCTACCGATTGCATGTCACCCCCGTTAGAAATACCCCGCGTGATTTTGTTTTATACAGGATTTAGAATCTCTTTATTGGAAAAAAATAGAGTCAAAGTATTAGAAAATATCTCTACTGTGGGTGTACGCTAAATACGCTAAAACTGTATTAAACTCTGCATTTACTTCTGTTCCAGTCCTTCTAACTGTATCCGACTGTAGTCTTAACTGCATCAGTCGTGTTCACAACATTCATGTGTCACTTTTAGTCAATGCCTTAAAATACCGTAATTACCTCATGTATGAAAAGTGCTTTTTTTTTAAAGTGGTGGCATTTTTATAGAGTGAGGCCACGAAATAATATGTGCCCTTTGGAAGTAATCTTATAAATGTCTCATTCCAAGGTAATATCTTGCGAGGATATGTGCGATAGATTATTAATGTATAAATGGATTTTATTATGATTGATCTTCGTTCCCACTGTGCTGATATTCTAGCCCTGAAGATGGAATATGGTATGTTGTGAAATTTCGGCCAAGGAAAACTAACGTTCTTCAATTTATCTTCGAAATGAGTTAATAATTATTTTTAGATTTTAAGCGCAAGGCAATGCATAGATATAAATTAACCGTGCAGGGCTCGATCACGGAAAGTCAACACAAAAACTACTGTCCCGTATGCAACTGTCGAAGTTCTATTTACGCTCAGCTCTAAAACTCTGCTGCCTACCTGTTTTAAAGTGCACAGGCCCAAAGGATTTAATACTTTCCCACCAAATGTTTAGCGTAAATTCTTCTAGGGGAGTTCTTTTCTAGCAGTTTTAAATTTGACCTATACCCTCAAAATGAGCTCATCATCATTGGTCGTTCAATCCTAAGATTGGTTGACTGCAGCCGTTAACCCTTCTCTATCAAATGCTAGTTCCCTTATCTCCTGGTATCTCTTTCTATGTACTTTCCTCTTTATTTGGTCCATGAACTTATTCCTGGGTCTTCCTCTGAGGAATTTTCCCTCTATTTTTTCTTCACTTGTGTAATTCACAAATCCATTTTACCTCAGGGTGTTTCCAATCCATCTGGTTCTTCTCTATGGTGTTCCAGATGGTCCCTTCCTCTTCTACTCTCATGTGCACTCATCATTTCTTATTTTGTCCGTCAATTTTATCTTCGGTATCCTCCTACAGAACCAGGTTTCGAAGGTTCTAGTCTGTTCTGGTCAGCTTCTCCAATGGTCCATGTTCTGATTCATAATGTGCCACTCTCCACACGAATGTTTTCATATACTGTTTCCTGGTTTGCTGTCCTATCTTTTTTTGAGCATTGCAAGAAATGAGCTCGTATTTATTATTTAAAAAATAACTTGATTTGTATCGTTCTCTTCTCACTAATGTAACTTTTTTTTGGTGTAATCGACTAAAATACAATTCCTCCCTGGAAGTTTACGTTACACACTTGCGCTAACTGTAACACCTCCTGCTATACGCGTCTGCGGCCGTACGTAGGTTTTTAGAGGTGGAGGTAGATGAACCCAGTCCCCTATCTTTAATTTCCCTCCGCATAAAGCGTCTTTCCTCGTCCGCCGTATATCACTCAGGTCTACCTCCCTTCTCTCGCTTCCACATTTCTCCCTTCTCGCGTTACACGTCCGCCTCTCACTTTCTCTAACCCTTTTCTCGCGCCTCGTCTTCCCCTGGAAGTCAACGCTTCCCCTCGTTCAATTCACGCAAAGACCTCCTACGCCATCATCTCGTTTCATGTGGGGGGTTCGGGTTGGTGTGTGATGGCTAGAGTACTAGCTAACCACACGGGCGGCCAGGGTTCAAATCCCTGCAGAAGAAGATGTTTTTCAGAGAATTCCCGATCCCAACTTGTCTTGTGGAGGGCACTTCAAGTACAGTACTCCGTCTGTCGGATGAGACATTAAGCCGTGGTCCTCTTGGCGTCTTTCGTTAAGAGCAGACTAATGCCGACGCCGGGTTTCTATCCACCCTTTCTCCCTTACCTGTCCACTATGGCGCAAATGATCTCAGCTGTCGGTCGTCTCCCCAAATAGCCAATCAAATCCGTTTCATCTGCCCTCTTAAGGTACTTTAAGCCTCATCATTTCCTCTAGAAATCGATGAATTTGGCTTCTTTTTAAAGAAATAAATATCAGCCTTCCAAAGTATCAAAATATCAGCCCCATACCGAACTACTTGCCGAGTTTTTTTTTACGAAAAACACATGGTACGCCTACGCTCTCCAGAGAAACTTCATTTAAAAGTATCTTCAAACTCTTAGATCTCGCTATAGATAAAGTGTGTAGTTGGTACGTTTACTCGACTATGTTTGAAAAGAAATCGCATTGTCACGGCATTTTTTTTCAGAATCGCTAATACCATTCCGTGGTTTAGAAGTTTTTAACATACCGCTTGGTAAAAATGAGTAAAATTAAAAACTATATAGACGTTTTTATTAATTTCTTATAAATGCAGTCATTAAAAGTATATTATTGCACCATTAATGATGCGATGTTTACTGCATGCTGCCTACAGCTGCAGAAATTGAAACGTGTAATTCAAATAAGGTCTCCATTATGACTAGGGAACTATCTCGCTCTATCTACCTTAAGGAAGTTATTAGCCTATCATTATACATTTCAAATATCAGTAGACAAAGCATCTATCTAACTAATCAATTATAAATTACGTTTATTAATTTTCAGGGTGTAAAAGCATTATGAAAATCAATAAAATCCATGTGTTAAGAAGAAAGACACTCTAAATCTATCGGTTATGTGGCCTATTTTGTTAATTATGTGCTTGTGATCATTTCTACCATAATAATTTTGGTTTAGCAAAGTTTGCTGAGTGTAAACATCGCACTCAAGATGTAACATTTTGCCAATCTCTTAAATATTCAGTGAAAAATGCCAAAATCGACCCGACTGCCGCCCCTGGTTAACCAATTCCTGAAACGGTCAGACTCGTCGGGGTAATAGCATTCCAATTCCGGGATTGTTGGCCAGCCTGGTTGTTTGGCGAGGGGGAGTTTGTGAGAAAAGGGGGAAGATTTGGATGTGGGTGGGTGCAGTTTGGGTGTTGTTAAGGTGGCGTCGGTGGGGTGCGGGGGGGGGGGGGGGGTTGGGTGCGGTGGTGGCGGTGTACTCGGGAATGGGTGGGGGCGGTTGCTGTGCGGCGAGTAGGAAGGAATTGTGCTCCTGGCGTCGTAAATTGGCGTCGAGGCGCTCGTAAATTCAGAGTCCGCCCCACCCTTTCAACCTCACCCACTCACCCCCCCTGCCGTATGCCCCACCCCCTCTGCCTCCCCCTCCCTTCCTTCCCCACCCCTCCTCTTTCTCCCTCCAAGCGTCCCCGGAGACACTTGGCGCCAAGCACAAAGCCCACGACGCACGCAAGTCTCTCTCCTCCCGATATCTCCTCTCTCCGTTTTAGCTTCTCCAATCCTATCCTATCCTCCCCCTTTGCTCTTCTCCTGCAGTCCCTTTTCCGTTTATTTTTTCTCCACCTCCGGTAATTTTTTTTTATTCGCCGCTGTTAGTTCCTCCTTCCTCCCCCTAACTCCCCTCCTCTACTCGCCCGCGTAATGCGAATTTCGTTTCCGGGAGACTTTGACGATCCTCCCCGAGCTCAAAAAAGAAGGAGCGGTAACACCCTAGTACCGCGTGCCTGGGGTCTTACCCCCGAGGGACTTGGGTATACAATTGATGAGGCTTAATGGCTATCTTAGGGGAGATCCCCCCCGTTCTTTATGCCGTAGTCTTGTGTTCTCGTGTGGCCTGATACTTGTAAATGTTTTGGTTTTATAAGCTACTCTGGGGTGTAAAGCTTTCGAAACTTGGTGTTGGAGGAGGATACTGCATATCAAGCGGACGGACAAGATGATGCACCATCGCGATTAAATCAGATTTTTTATATCACTCAGCATATTCATTTCAGTTCTGGTAACATAAAACAGCAAGTCTATTTTACGGTAGCAACCCCGTCAACATTAAACAATGACAATCAACGAACTAACTTGTTAACATGTCTGAAACTAACGCTTAAAAAACAAATTGACTATTTACTATCCATGATTTTAGAGCCTCTTTTACATTGAAGTTAAGAGTGATTTTAGAGCCTATTTTACATTTAAGTTAAGAGTGTTTTTATCATACATTATCACCCTACAGTAACAATGTTTTGACAAAAATATGTTATATACTACCTGCTGTAGCTTGTTCTGCTACCCTAACAATACTATGATAGGATAAATCAATAGAAGAGAAAGAGACCGTGTGGAACGCTTAACAGGAAAGAAGGAACAGCTGGATTGGACACACCTTAAGTCACAGTGAATTTGTCAAGAACGTAACTGAGGTAACAATAGAGGGAAAATCCTGAGAAGAAGGCCTTGTGATGAGTCCATAGACTTCTACGCACTTCCCAGCGAGCCACCGTATGGGCTTGAGGCAGGGGGTGTTAGGACACCAGCCGTGTAAAGATTTGAGGTTTTGTGAGGTGAAATAGTGACGTGTCTTATGGGAGCGTATTGAATGGAGCTCATTTGTTATTGTGATCGCTTATTGGGCGCAGAACGAGTTTACCGTGTACCCTCACTAGTCTCTAAGAAGTAAGTCTCTAGGGACTCCCCCACCTCAATCCCACTAAAAGTTTTGAAGAACTATATGTTCGCTCGTAACAGTTTTTAACGAAGCGCACTGCTTTCCTTGGTATTTTATTAATTTTGTTGCTAAATCTTTATGTATCTATGACTTAATGAATAAACAAGTAAGTACATAAGAAGAACTACCGGAGGAAGAGAGCTAGCATCATACCGAAAATGATGATGGGCAGCAGTTAACCAATTTCAGGATTTAACGACCGATGAGAACTAGGGTTTACCGACATGTTGTATTTGTCATGGATCACTGGAGTTGAGTAACCAAGTCTTGTAAGTAATATTTTTGTTTGTTGGAGGAATCTCCCGTCCTCTTCATGCAGTTTATAGTTCTCTCGTAGTCTAGTAATGACCAATGTTTCGGTTTTTTAATTCAACTGGCTCTCACCGGAAGATGTTTGGTTATCGTTGTTTTAGTTACAATGTCTTTCTTGTAAGGTCTTAATTTACTGGGCAATCATGTAGCATTTGTGAATGGCTATCTTAAAGGAATCTCCCTTCTGTTTTTCATTAGTCTCTGGTTTGTACATGGTCTGGTATAGGTAAATGTTTTGATGTTGTTAGCTGTTACGCCATTTAGGGCCATACTTTCCCTTAGAATTTGGTTTCCTTGTGGTCTGGCGCCGAAAGTTTAAAGTGTCATGGCATTAATTTGAGAGTTTGAAGGAAATTAAACAGTATAAGCAGTGTTTACATCGATGCTTATCATACCTACTTCAGGTACATGGTTGGTAACTGTGTTAAAGGAGCAGGTCCCTGCTTACTAGGACAAAAATTATGACAGACCGTTATTTAAGATCGTGACACGTAGGATTTAATGTAGAAAGTGTCGTTTAACGGCTCTATAGAGAACGGGGATAGGCTGAAAGCGTTCTAGGTAAGAGTTTTCAGTTAAGAATGGGAGTTGGATCGTGTACTCTTGTTACAAAGAGGTTTTAAGGTTTAATAGAGGAAGGAAAGTGATTGTTTGAGAAATCAAACGAGGCGTAGGGGATGAATTGAAGAGCAAATTGGAGGCAGTGGCATGTTGGGAGCAGTAACACAGGAAGTTGATGGTTAATTGGACGAGGGGGAGGATAGGATAACCATCTTAGATTGGATAAACAGAGCTTGGACGCTTGCCCAGCGGTGTAATGAATGAAAAAGCCTTGGGAAAGAGGTGTTAGAAAAGGTCTTGGGAACTAAGAATAGTCCGTGAAAAGTTATCTTAGATCGTTAGTTAACCAAACACGATTATATGTGAAGCCATGTATGCATTATTTTACGTTTCTGATGGTCGTTTAAGTATGCAATCCAGCATAATTTAATAAGTATGTACTTTTTGACTTCCCTGGAACGAGAAGGGGTAGAATTGGAAATTGAAATATTAGATGAAGCTACAAATTTCTGCAATATGAATGAAAAAGAGGAGCAAAAGAATCAATTATCATGCCAAAAATTTAAGGGGAAAATATAGATTAAATCTTTTGCTAAAGTTTCATATAGACTACTATTTGTCGGAAGCTCAACATGCTTTGCTAGAGCCAAACTATTATGGTGGAAATGATCACGGGAATAAGATTAAGGAAATAGACTGCCGAACCGATAGATTTAAAATGTCATTTTTCCACGTACAATAAGGAACCATAATAATTGTGATAGATCTGTTCTAGAGTACTTTGACTCTGACTTGGTAACATAGATCTTTGCACTGTGTTAAATATCTTAACATCATTATTAGCTACTAACCTCGCATGCAATTTCCGGAATTATATAGCTCTTTCGTGATTTAGTACCTTGTAGAACTATTTATCTGACTCAGTAACTATAACCAGTATTCGTACCTTAAGTAGTGTACTGAATGGTAGCATGTTCATCCACGTAGCACTCTCCTAGTTTCTGGTCTGACCGTGCACTGTCGTCCTGACTGCTTTTGGCCTGCGCCTGGCATACCGGGGTAACGTGCGTGGTTCGCATTTCAGCTGGGATGAGGGCTTCATGCCTGGTATGGAATCATCCCGTGCCACAAACCCTAGAGGTGGCTTTCTCGGTATTCCGTAGATGTAGAGGAACCAAGAAAAATTGGCGTGAAAGGCGCTGGTTTTCGACTCGTGGAATGGCGTCCATAGGCGTACGCGGGTACGAATGATGAGGATGAGGCCACCAGGCCTAAGAAGTAAAGGAGACCTGAGATTAGGACTAGAGGAAATTGCGTGTTGAGAAACGTGTAGGAAAGTGGAGTGGTGAGATATGTAACAGCAGGCAAGACGTCGAGAAAAGCCATGGCTAGGCAAGAGGCTTAGCGAAAGAAGAATGTGCTTTGAGATTTTCGTCTGTCTCACAGCCATGTTTTGAGTGGATTTCTGTCCTTCTGTGAGATGGTCGAGATTACTGAGCTCAAACTAAGTAGATACTACACTTTCAATGGCGATACCTTAGTCATTTCGTGTCTTGAGATGCCAAACTTCTTTATATTTCGAGACCTTCAAGACGGCTACGAAGTGTTTGTTAAATCACGTCGATGCTTTGATCCTCGAGCTCGTTATTGATGGTGAAAACCTTCATAATTCTGCTCGACATGTGCGAAATGATCAATGAAGCAGAAACGCCATCATAAAAACTTTATACTTTTACATACATAAAGCAATTTTCTCTCCGACTTTCCTTCGCTTACTCCGTGCAGATCGAGTATATTTTATACCGTGATAATTTTTTTCCCCTGGCACTTCCAGTTGAAGATCCTCTCATTACAACTATTACATTTCTGGGTATCTTCAGCCCGTTGTCTATGTTAAGTAATATTCAGCTTGACTAGCTCAACTCGATTTAAGCGATATTTTGAGTTTCCGTTCTTTCCGTTAAAGATTTTCTGGTTCCATGAGCGAATACATCACTGAACCCTGAAGTGTTAATCCTCAAAAGGATGTCCACCATTCGGGGAATTGCGGGGATTATGTGGGAATATTGTCCTCTCTCGGGGAACTGGCGAGAAAACCGCGTAAGTAATTCAGTATATATGCTACCGAGGATATTTTCGCTATCGCTTAGTCCGTCTCTCATCGTTGTGTAAATGACTAAGTATTTATCACCTTTTACACTTATCCATCGTCGGCCCAGGTGCTCAAATGAGCGAGGTGTATTCCATTCTGCGCTCAGGTTGGAAACAGATTTCAATTGATATAGTTCGTCATTATTATGTTATCGAGGCTCTATTATTCCGTAGATTCATAATTCTGAAGATATAGAGCGCAGTGACGTAATTCGGAAGTTAAAGAGCGTTCAACATTTAGTTGACAGTTCCAATGGGCCTCGTGGAGAACACTGTTGCCAAACGTATGTTCGATGTGATCACTTTAAGTCCATATGGACCAGCAGAATCATTGAGTAACACTGCGCTAACTTTAATTAAGTTACTTGATAGAGGTTGATTCCTTCTTTCGGGTTTTCCCGATGTTTTCCTCATGTAACCTAATGTTACATGGACCTGACGAAGCCAGCAGGACAGCCGGCGAAATATTGTCATCAACATGAACCAACGCGGCGGAAAACCCGAAAGAAGGAATCAACCTCCATCAAAGCCCTGCGGAAGCCTTCATAAGTTACTTGATATTTGCACATTACATGACTCCAAGATGTGCAGTTAACATACATTCAAAGTTCTAAATTTTACACCAGGGTTGAAATTCGCTATGAAAAAATCATTTGACTTGACCGGGATTCGAACCCGGATCTCCCAATTGCCGGTCAGGTGTGTTAGCCAGTTACACCACCAAGCCATCTTCCTTCAATGCGAATGTCGAGGGGGGTTTATGCGAACTAGATGTTCAGGCCTCAATTCTACATTGTAGCACCTGAGACGAAGTCATGCTTACAAAGCCAATGTCGCGGTGGATAAACCCAACATTGTCGTTAAACCCCCCTCGAAAATTCGCCTTGAAGGAAGATGGCTTGGTGGTGTAACTGGCTAACACACCTGACCGGCAATTGGGAGATCCGGGTTCGAATCCCGGTCAAGTCAAATGATATTTTCCTAGCGAATTTCAACCCTGTGGTATATGCACCCGTGCGAGTGACTTCGTACCATATCATTTGTTACATGCAATGTTTGGAAATTTTTCTAAATTTTAGTTTCCTGATACTATTGGAAACATCGCACCTCGGGAGATTTAGGCAGAAAATCTATCTCCATAGCAGCCCGTACTGTCAACTCAATCCGCAACGGGCTGTACCAATAGATTTCCCGTAGTGAGTTTTCTAGCGAAATATATATATATGTAGTGTCATAAAACTTGTGAGACTATTTTGTTTAGTACCGGGAAAATCGGGAGTAATTCGGAAATTTTTCCCTCTCCGCTTGGTGGTCCTCCCAGCTCAGACCCGTTTCCGTAAACCACCCGTGAGCAAGAAAAATATTTCCATAAATATTGCGCATATGTGCAACGTGTGTGAAGATGTAGATGGGCCATAAAATGCGGCGGTAAACAAGATCGTTAAAAGGCGTGGCTCACACGAATCTACATTCATTTGTTTTCCTCCCGCCGTTTCTTTCCCTTCGCGTTCATTCCCCCGGAGGGGGTAGGTGTTAACCCCTTGGGAATTTGCTCGTTATATTGCCCCCACGATGTCGGCTAAGGGGATGGAATTTCTTCTTCTTACTGCTCCGCGTCTTGGCCGGAAATAGATTCTGTTTACGACGGGGTGTATTCCTTGCCCTTTTAAAGTCTTCGCTTCACCTCACAAGCTGCACTTGGATTTTATATTTTAATATGCCCTTCATTGCATGCTTGATCTGCGTGGCTAAGAGGTAGAACGCAATTTCTCGTACAAAATATATAGAGAGTTAGAATTTGGAATCTGGTACATTTTTTCCTCGGTCTTGCAAAGATTTTATCCAGCTACCAATCGGAATATGGGAAATCCAGCGTTATTGAGGAAGTAATGGAATTATTTAAATTAACATACTTATTTAGATTGATAAAATCTCTCGACTATTGCAGCTTGCTAACGGTTACATGGGGAATAGAATGTTCGCACGCATATTTCTAATGGAAAACCTGATCCCATTCAAAAATTACCTATAAGAATTAAAATTTCGACGAATTTCTCCATCTCTCAAGTATAGCTTTGGTCATAGAATCATGAGGGTTGTTTTCATTACAGTCCGATTAATCATTGAGATGGTAATCGTGTAATTCAATTTCTCCGTCATTTTAAAACAATTAAAGCCGCCTGTTTTGCTTGAAGTCAAGTCCGTGTGGACCTTCATTTCGAAGGACATTTCTCCCTCACTAAGAGGAGGGCTTAAGCTCGCCTCTCAAGTTTATTAGAAAGAAATTTCATTAATAGAAATCTCTCATCGAGGAAGCCTTAAAGGAATGGCTGACGGTACGGGCAAGGCTTTGCGCTATTGAATATTGAACTAAATACAACTGCTACCTTCAACCTTTGCGCAGATACTCTTCATCACATGGCTTTTGCTTCTCTCGGCGCAAATAGACTGGCAATATTTTGCGCCCTCGATTGTGGCTGTAACATTGTTTTTTGTGGAGTGTTGAAGTATCATCCTACACCTTTGTCTTATACAGTTGGTCATAACTAAAGCCACATTACTGTTTCGGAAATCAAAACATTCAAGTAATGGTCCACTAATATTTTTATTATTTACGACCCGGGTTTCGTCACGTGATGATATCTTCAGGTCGTCATTACGTGACGAAACCCGGGTCGTATATAATAAAAATATTAGTGGACCATTACTTGAATGTTTTGATTTCCGATATGGGGAGGTTCCACAAAGTGAAGCCTGAATTTATTTGTTACACATTACTGTTGTTACAATTATACTCCCTTAGCGAGTGTAGAGTCCATTCTACCTTCAACCAGGTACACATGGCGGCACTTCTGGCGCTGCAAGTGGTTACTGGTAACTTTTTCCGCTTCAACGATCAAATTTTTGCAATCGCTTGTGGTTATCTTGCTCTGGTAATAATTATGACGCGTAAAAGTTTTCTTGCGATCTAGTTATAAGGATGTGCGCATACTCACCTCCATTTTTATGCGAGTAGGGAAAGAATATTCTAAGTATATACAGGAATGTTTGGTCTTGTGAATATTGAATATTGATTCAGCTAACCAGAGAATGCAAATACTTTTTTAAACTACCTGTAGGTTCTCATTAATTCGTGTGAGTAATTCTGCAAGTATCCCTGTTCAACGAGTATATTTCCCGTTACTAAGCAGAATATCAACAAGGACGACGATCCATCAACTCTAACTCTGGGCAAGCTTGCATAATTTTATTACTAATGTCAATCTCTCCTATACAATCTGATCGTCATTCATTTTATATGCAAAGCAGTCACCCAGACGTGACTATTTCCGCGTCTTGGTCACTGCCTTTGTCATCATCCGGGCGCTGGATTGCAGGCCGATTCTAGCTGAATTAATGTCCCCGTGAGTACGGGACTTAAGCGAGTTCCACCCACCTTGCTGAATGCGCGGTAAAAGTTGTCGTGCGAGAAATTGTGTGCGATCTTCAGCTGCAAAGAAAATCATAGATAAACTTGTGCCCCTGGGCTAAAGGCAGCGGGAGATGGGGTTGATGTAGCGCTCGGGAGTCGACGAAAGGTCAGCCTATTCCGTCTCCTTTGAGATACGGCGTTATCCAACCCACCACCCAGCGATTTCTTCCCGTCGGTCTATTCTTGTGCTTGAGAGCAAAAAGAATCTACGCCATTCGGCATTTAAATGGCCTTTTGAATGATTTTAATGGGCATATATAAACACCATTACCTTTTCGTCTTATCTGTTATTTTAAGCATAAAAAAATTAAGCAGTGCCTCCAACGTGGATAAGAGAATAAGGTCTTGATAGGTTTGATGAAATTCCTCTAGCAAAGAACAGTAATCTTTTAAGTGATGAATGAAATGTGACTTGCGTGTGAAGCTATTTATCAGCGAGGTAGGGAATTGATAAGGGGTATTTTCCTTTCTTTAATGCGCGCAAGAGCGCAACAAAATGTCAAGGCTCGTTCTCCTACTCATTCACTCGGGTAATTTTTAATACTCAATGAGCACTAAGTGTTTCTTTTTTCCGCCGCTGAGCAAGAGGGGAGCGAGGTAAGGTTTTCAGACAGGAAAATTTTCGCGGGTCATTCGGTAATTTGGCATGGCGACCAGACGAGTGAGGTCGTTTGCGCCCTGGAGGACGCATTGCTTGGGAATTGGAGGAACGGCAGCGGGAAATCCGGTCTGAAATTGTTCATAGGTACTCTGGTGGGACGATAGGAGAAAGATTTCTGGTCGCAAACATGCCGGTACCACTTTGCATACGTCACAGTATCGGTTTAAGGTAGTTTGAGCGAAATCATCATTTTACTTAGAAATCAATGAATTTGGTCTAATTTTAAAGAAAAATATCTAACCATTCTAATGACACAAAAAATTCAACCCCTAATCACATTACTTTCGGAGATATTTGCCAAAAAATATCAGCCCTTTTACATGGGAAATGGTACGTCTATGGACTCCAGAGAGACATTATGTACAAAATGAGGTATTTCTAAAATTTAGAAGTCGTAAAAAAACGAACAGTGTGTAGTTTGTATGTTTTCTCAACTATATTTGAAAATTAATAATATTGTTACCGCAGTAGATTTTTGGGTATCACAAAAACCTTCGGTTTTGAAGGAGTTTCAAACGCACCGCCCGAAAAAAATGAGTCAAGTTAAAGTCTTATCCTGACATTTTCAAAAGTCTTACGTGTGGACTAAGTTCTAGGATAGATACAAACTTAAAAAAAAAAATTTTTTAACCACCCTCAAAGCTGTTGAAGCGATTTTAGTTAAAGTACATATTTGCGTGCTTTGCATATGTGTGCCTTTTTATTAATTTAAGTGGCTAATTTACTTTCAATCTTATCTACTTAATTAGATACAGATTTTAAAGCGCACTTCAAAGATGTTATATTCTGGTTTTGATCATCATTCATTGGTTGTTCAGTCCTAAGAATGGTCGACTGCAGCCCTCTATCCTTCCCTATCTAATACCAGTTTCCTTACCTACTGGTATCTCTTCCTAGGTATTTTCCTCTTTATTTGGTCCATGACCTTATTCCTGGGTCTTGCTCTTGGGGCTTTTCCCTCTATTATACCTTCAATTATGTTCCTCACGAACTAATTAGGTCTCAGGGTGTGTCCAATCCGTCATGTTGTTCTTTTCTGTATGGTGTTTCATATGGTCCTTTCCTCTTCTACTCTTCTGTACGCTTCATCATTTCTTATTTTGACCGTCCATTTTATCTTCAGCAATCTCCTCCAGCACCAAGTTTGGAAGCTTCTAGTCTTTTTTGTTCAGATGCCCATGCTTCCGATCCGTGGAGTGCTACGCTCCATACAAATATTTTCACGTACTGTTTCCTGGTTTTTAAGTCCCATCTTCCTTGAGCACAGCGGTTGTCTTTTTCCCATGAAAGCCTTATTAGGTTGGGCTATTCTCCGCTTGTCGTCCACTGTACTTCTTCCGCCCCACATGCTGGTGGTTTTCATGATAATCTGGAAAATGTGACAATGAGGCCAGAGCTTCCGTGAAGCGTCCTAAAGGTCATATGTTTTAATTCATGTCTCTGTGTTCTTTACGTGTACGTGTTTAAAAATAGCTGTATATTTTATCAATATTGTATATGCTGCTACACATTGATGGGTAGGATCCTAAAGTCCTGCAGTGATAAATATCAGAAATTTATCATGCACCTTTCCACTGAATTCTAAACTTCGATCAGGTATTCTCCGTACATCCCAAATGTTTTCGCGATGAACTTCCGCGATCATATCATTCATCTTGCTCAATTATTCGTGTCTGTGACATTCATCGTCGAGTTTAGTTAATATCGCATAACAGCTGCTGCGGGACAGCTGCGATTTTCATATTTATGGCACGCATCTTTTTATACGCTAATTTTTTGTTGAAATAATATTTGAAATTGCACCAATTACCCATCGGATCTGGTCTCTCGTGAGTCATCAAAAGAGCGCTCTAATTGGACGGGTGAGGATACCGAATGTATCACTTTTAATGGACTGACATTTATATCTGCGTGTGGAGCGGGCCACTAATTTATATTTTGGCCCAAGTACGCCGCTGAAAGCATTCACATTGAAACGTTAAATTCATTTGTGAGACGAAAGCCAGATGGCTTGGCGGATGTTTGTCCCATTACAGTTGCGGCCTCGGTCGGTTGGCAAATTTTGAGAACTCCTCGTTTGTCTGCCTTCTGCACCCTTTCTATGATCGTCTTTTATCGTTTATTTGTTTTTAATGATATTGGTGAGACATCTCACAGCGTTTGAGCCTTTACTTTTTGTTGTAAGGCTGAGGGGATAGCTGGCGCCAGCTCCTAAAATTAGCCTTTGGCGGGTTATCAGAATTCAATTGAACGTTTATCTCTGTTTATATTCGGTCCATACATTGTACACCATGCAAATCCTCTTTATCGTTCAATATTTTGATAATACTTTCGTTTCGTCTTAGTCGTGTTGCTCTTGATATTTCAAATCACGTAATGCCGCTGCCTTTTGCCGAGTTTAATTGTTCCAAAGTTTTTACTCTGAGAAAAATGTATTTTTTTCTGAGCTGCCGACGGAAATTTTCATCAATATTTTTGCTATTAAAATTAAAGCATTATATATGCATATATCTTGCCTTCGTCTTCGTCGTCTCTCAAAATTCCAGGCCTTGTTGCTGTCTTTGTAGCCAATTGTCTCTTTCCAAGGCTTTTTTTTCATTTCCCCATTGGAGTTGCAGCTCATGATTGACATCACAATGTGAAGTGAGGATATTCTAGGTCGTCCTCTCCTTTTCTTCCCCAGCACTTTTCCTTCAATTGTGTGCTTGATGAACTCATTATGTCTTACTAAGTGACCAACAAGTTTAATTTTCCTGGAGTGAATTGCTTGGAGAAGCGTTCTTTTTTCACCTACTTTTTTCAAGACGTGCTCATTTGTTTTCCTCATGGCCCAACTCGTTTTAGTCATTCTCCATCTTGCCTTCAACAATGTATTTTCCTCTCCATTTTTTAATTCAAATTTTTATTCATAATCGGTGGCTCTGTAATGCTACACTATGTTTCTTGCTTCCCAAATAAAGGCCGGCTACTTTATAGGTGTTGACTTACAAACATGTATGTACTATGTATAAGGGAGACTGGTAACAGTGCTCTTTGTAGAAACTATTATAGTTTAACAATTGGCATGAGCGATTAAGAGTTTTCTCCCTGAATGTTAGACGGTTCAGATGCCTTCTTAATGGAATTAAACGTGACTTAGACGCGTTTTACGCGTAGTAATTTATTTGTTGATAGTGCCTGACATTATGAACGAATTATAAGTGAATAGTTCTCTTTTGTTACAGAATGGATCTCAAAAGTTCTTAACTGTTGTTCATTAAAGTAATCAATTAATTTTTTATTGTTTTTATTTTGTAACTGAATGCCGTACTAACTTGTTTTTCCTTCAATTTTCAGGTGAGTCCTTTTCCACTGTTTTGATCGAGTGATACAAGTTGTGGGTGAGTGGAACTCGTTAATTGATTTTGTGTGAGGTATTTACTGGAGGAGGCTACGTTATACTTCGACCTGTAAAATATTCTTGTCATTTAAGCATTACAGTACCAAAAGACGCCTGTTAATTTAGCTAAAAAAACGTCTTCTCTAGTCAGGCTCGAGGGTAAAGCCATGTCTCCACGCATTCGCTGTTGAATGCTGAAAGATGAAAAGTGGGCATCTGAGATGCCCCTTTTTCATCTTTCCCCGCTGACTGCTTCGCGACAGGAGGTGCCAACCTCGCTGCTAGCGGCGCAAACCGCATTGCACACACCGTCATTCATTTGTTTATGGAATTCGAAACTGAATTAATCTAAGGCTGTTAATTTTGGAAGTTTGCAAACCTGTTTTTCTTCCTCTAAAAACGTTTGCGTTGGCGGGTCCTGGTCATATATATTTTTTTATTTTTTAAAAATCTAACTGAAACAAATCACGTCTCGTTCTATGATCCGGGTGAAAACAGTAGGTGCATTCAACTGATTAACCTCTGGGTGACGTATACATGATGATATATAATGTCAGCCGATGAAATACCCTCTTTTGATCGAGAAAAAGCGGTGCTAAATGCAGCTTTTCTTGGAACAAGGCATTCCTTTTTGTGGATGAAATCTTGTGTCGGTGTCAGAATCATATCCGCTACACGAATCCACGGTTAGACAGTTTATAAAAGACGGTCCTTGATCCACTCCCTTGCTCGGGAACAATCGGCTTGTCCATGCGAGCGTTCCCGAAATGCGAGATTGTTGACACTATCTGGAGCGGGTGAAGGGAAAGGAGGGGAAATTCCTTTGTGGAGAAGGGGTGGAAGGAATCGCTTTTGTTGGGGGGTGCAGGGGCGGTCGGCTCAGGAGAGGCGGGTAGATCTCTACGATATACGAATAGCGATATCGCATCGCGATATCTGTATCGTTTCGCGGATAACCCTATGGTATTCGCATATCGGATGTTGTCACGTTTTTCATTAAAACTGGTTAAAAGATGCTTGCAAGTTGCTAGCTGGGAGTTAAATGTAAGATGGTGCATTGCAAAATATGGAAGACGAAGGGAAAATGCTGTTAGCGTCCGTGAAAATCCTTAGTGTTAGGCGCAATGGTCTACGAAAAAAATAGTTGTTATCCTAACCTGAATTACTGGGTCCTTCTTCATCATCATTGATAGACTGCTGTTTAGCAGGTCCTCAGTAGCCTCTCCTCCACATAACTCTGTCTTGTGCCTTCCTCTTCATCCCCGCATAGCCTGTCTCCTCCTGTAAATCATCCGTCATTTTCATTCTTCTTCCTCGTTTACCCTTTCCTTCCACCATCCCTTCTAATACCTCCTTCTTCAAGCAATCTCTTCTTAATATATGTCCCAGCCAGTTTTGCTTCCTTGTTTTTAATCGTCTTCATCAGTCCCCTATCTTACCCTACTCTGGCCAATACCTCTTCATTTCTCACTCTGTCTGCCCAACTAATATTCAACATTCTTCTCCATATCCACATCTCCAATGCCTCATTTCGTTTTATATCCTTTTTCAAAGCCGTCCATGTCTCACAACCATACAGTGAGACTTTACTGGGTCTATGAAGATGTATAATTATTTTTTTATTTGGACGTGAATGCTCGTGATATTTCTCCCCCATTACAAATTCCACTGAGCTACAGCGAATAATTAAGTTTGTGATCGAAAAAAACAATCACGTTTGGGTAGTTAAACAAAATAAATTAATATGACGACTACCGTTCTTAACATCTGTATACCTACTCCAACGTTTATCACCTGTGTCGCTTCATTCGTGCGTCATACATTATATAGCTAGAATTAACATGGGAATGTTATATGATGGATTTCACCTTAGGACATAGAATTCAAAGATTTGTGCGAAATCCAGTGGAATTTTTACATAAAAAAGGTATAAAATGCGCAATGTTCCGACAAAAAAATTACTTCCAATAATGAAGATAGAAATTCAGCAAACAAGTTCATGATATAAAGATTCAACTAACACATGAAGAATCAAAAGGAATTACATCATAATATTTCATTTTGAATGTTGAGAGAGAGAGAGAGAGAGGAAATATTTTTATTTGTTTTGGTAGATTATTCCACAGATAACACAATATAAATTATACAATACAAATAAAAAACAGTTAACAAGTATTCAAGGTAAAATGCGAATTATTACATACTAGCTGTGCTCGGATTGCGTGATTAGAACTGTGGTTAGAACGCCTCTTTTTACTTTCTATGTAGGCACACATGCAGGCATATGCATGTACAAAATAAATAAAACAATGATTTTTCATAATGTATATGTATTAAATTAAATTTGAAAAGGACAAAATCAAGTGGTTTGGGGTATACAATATTTTTAGTCTTACCAACCTCTGCAAAAACATAACTTTTTCTATTACATGCCTATGCTGCGATTTCCAAGTAAATAAAATATTTTACAGCTGAATTAGTGCAAAAATTTGATATCATCGAGCTTAAAAATCCAATTTTAGGAAAAAGCGAAGCGTATACGGAAATTCAATGCAATTACTAAAATAAGCAAGGAAAGAGACCGCTGCACCAAATCTTTCTCTACGCACAAATAAATTACGTAACTTTTGACACAAATTATATCTCATGGATATATCGCTGGTGCACGCGATATTATGTGTCAGTGATACATTTCTGATGCACGTGATTGATCGACTCGTAAAAGATCTGCTTCGTTGCTTGCTAGTCGTTCCTCGCTTGTTCGAGAAGCTCGCGTGTCAACACTCATTTGTTGAAACCACTCGCGCTCCACCTATTGTATAATGGATTTAATAACTCAGAAATCCTTGCGGGCGCGCCCTCAAAAACTCACAAAAGTTTCATCGTATTCTGAGGAATGGTATTGGAACGCATTGAAGACGAACAAACAAACATTCATTTTTATATATTAGATAATGAATTTTAAAAGTTAGTAATGAGTTATAATTGTTTATCCCCTACGCATGGTAGTTAGGGGCGATACAATAGCAGTTCCCTTAGATGCCACAGTATCGCAGAACGATATATCATGAATATCGCACATCGCTGTCGATACCTCTCCGGGAACTCTAGAGTGGAGTGGGGGCCGAGAGGCATGACGGTATTAAGGGGTGGCTGGATTCTGAAAATGAGGGAACTCGGGAGGGAGGGGCGGGACCATTGGAAAGAAGCATTTTTTTATGGGAAGGTTTTGAAGGTAAGGCGATCTTAAGGGTTCGGAAAGAATTCAAACGATCCTTGGGAAGGTTAAATGGAGCTGAAATGAAAGAGAAAAGGAAGGAAAAAAAAGAGATTTGGGGGTGAGGAAGAAAATACGAAGGGAGAATTTTTCAGCCTCTTTGGGAGAGGTTATACGGAGAACCGCACAGCCAGCAAAAGGGGATATATGATGTGATCGCTCGGATGGGAATCTGAAAGGGAAGCGGCCGTCGAAAGGAGCGGGTGAGAGACCCGCCCCCTTTCACTTAGTTCCTCCCTTTCCCGTGGATAAGGGCCGTGCGATGTTCAAATGTCAATGAATCGCATTGAAGTGTGAAATTTAAGACGCTAATACTCGAATTGAACCGTATCTGCGTGTGCACTGCATCGCTTCAAACCCATACCTATACTGTGTGGGGAAGTACACTTCACTAATATTCTGATGCAGTAAAATATCTTGTAATTACCTTGACTTCTGATATATCGTGGAGAATACACATAAAAAACATATGCGGCACAGAATTAAAGAAACTAGATTTTGCTAACCGTATAATAGAAAGGTCCTCGGATGAAAGAGTAAAAGAGAGATGCTACTTCGCTCTGGTTAGGACACACCTCGAATACGCTGTGAGCATTTGGGACCCTGGTCATAAAGATTTAACCAAAAAAATAATTAAATACAAAGAAAAGCAGCAAGCTTCGTTAAAAACTGCTTTATACATGAGCGAACATACTGTGTTTCACAACTTTTAGAGGGATTAAGGTGGGAGCCCCTAGAGACTTGAAGGCTACACGCTTGGCTTAGATTGCTTGAGAAATTCAGAGCTGGTGTGTTTCACAGCGACTCAGAGAGTATTATTACGACGCCTCACTACATCATCTGACATAATGATAAAATAAGAGAGATACATGCCAAACAGACTGGTACAAGAACTCGTTTTTGCCGCGCACAATAAGCGACCACAATAAAAATTGAACTCCACTAAATACACTCCCATAATACACGTCACCATTTCACCTCCCAAAACCTTACATCTTTACACGGCTTTTGACCTAACACCCCCTGTCATACGCCTATACGGCGTCTCGCGGGGTAGTACGTAGAGGTAGATCAGGGCCGCGCGGTGTTGAAATGTCGACGAATCGCATTCAAGTGTAAAATTTGCATCGCGGAAGACGTTAATAATCGAATTGAACCGTATCTACGCGTGTATTATATCGCTTCTAATCGCCATTTGGTTTTTGTCTACGGCAGCTTGCTGAAAAGAACGACTCTCACGACATGTCATATGAAAAGTTGCACGCTTCGTTAAAAACTGCTATGAGCAAACTTATAGTTTCACAACTTTTGGGAGCATTAAGGTGGGAGCCCCTGAAGACTCAGAGGCTACACGCGTGGAATGGAGGCTTGTTTAATTAGCTTTTATAATCATGTACATAATCCATCATATCACATCATGTCGCATCGTGCCCCATAAATGTCAATTTAAATCGCGAGCTTTGCGTTGAACTCCATATCGCCTTGCATCCGGTATATCGTATCCCATGACATTGTATCACAAACCGAATTGAACCGCCTCTTTCGTATATCATTGAACTGCATCGGTGGTGGCTTAGTGCATCGAAGTGCGATGTATCGAATAGACCGAGCGATATTAATTGCGCTGCGATACATCCTGTTTATCATTGGGTTATAAAGAGTCAGGGAAATGATTACTTTTATGATGAGCGCTGGGCAAAGAGCCCGAACTTTCAGACGCTATTTTAAAGGAATGGAAGAGAAGGGAAACCGGTTAATATTTGGGGAGATTTATTTAATTAGACAAAGTGGCTTCGAGGACGTCTTAAAGAACCAGGGAAGAGGAGGATTTCGATCGTCTTTTTTTTAATTTAATGGGATTAATGAGATGAGGGTGGTTGGCGGTAATGGATTTGATTTGTTGGCTACTCTGTCCTTTACCCTCAGCGAACGGTCTGGTTTATTCTCACAAAAGTAATCTCTAGGTGCCCTGAACTCGTTCATACGTTTGGTAGATTAGCTAGTCCATGCTTAAGGTGGTTGGAAGAATAATTTTGAGTCGTTGAGTGCTTTTTTTCATAAGTTTTCCTGTTGAAAAATAATGTTTGGAACACCCTCGCTTATGTTCATCTATTTGCTGGAAATAATCGCTTATATTATTTTTAGTTTATAACCATTAGTTTAATGTAATATATCTCAATGAGAGATGCTACCTCGCTCTGGTTAGGCCACAACTCGTATACGCCTCGAGCATTTGGGACCCTGGTCATAAAAATTTAACCGGACAAATGAATAAGGTACACGCTTCCTTGAAAACTGCTACTAGCGAACATATAGTGTTTCACAACGTTTAGAGGGGTTAAGGTGGGAGCCCCTAGAGACTCGGAGGATAAACGCTAGGCTTAGCTTGCTTGAAAAATTCAGAACTGGTGTATTTCAGAGCGACATAGAGAATACTTTCATGACGCCTTACTGCATCTCTTGGTCTGACAGAAGCGGTAAAATCAGAGAAATACATTGTTGAAGAGATAGGTAGAAGTACTCGTTCTTTCCGTGCAGAATAGGCGACCACAATAAAGACTGAGGTCCACTAAATACATTCCCGTTATACACGTCACCATTTCACCTCCAAAAACCTAATTTCTTACTCATTTACACGGCTGGTCTCCTAATACCCCCTGCCCCACGCACATGCGACGGCTCACAGGGTAATATATAGTTGTAGATTTCTATGCTATGATTTTATATCGCTGAAACTGTGGTAGGGCGATTGTTTAAGTTGAGAATTGTTTTTTAAACGTTGAGAAGTTGAGCATTTTTTTTCTAAACGATATATTATGTTTGAGGTAATTACCGACATGTGGCGTTTCACAAGTGAAAAATTTCATATTAAAATGATGGAACATGAACATCAAAGCAAAGAGGGAATATTGGCGAATTAGCGATTCTCAGAGCCCGTGATTATTTACATGGATCACACCGGCATGAATGTTTGCGGCACGAATGTCAATCGTGAAATTCTAGTATGAAAGATGGTGATACGGTTCGGATAATAACTTGAAAATTTGCGAAAGAAGTTGTTCAAGTTGGCAATAAATATGCGATGAGACAAAGTAAGTTGCAACACAGGTTATTCGTTGCTGTATTCCATTGAATTTAAATGATTAACCAACTCCTCTGGTTGAAGTGAACCTTTTTTGAAAAATTCATTCTCGTGATACTATATCTCACTTTAAGAACGGAAGAGAAATATTCTGGTGTTAATAAGTTTGTTTCCGGTATTCATATTACACCATAGCAGAAACGACGGTTGCGTCCTTATTGAAATTAATAGTATTAACTTATTAATTCCCGGTCTCATTTTGTATCCTACGTTTGCACCCATCAGTTAGTGTTTGCTGTTAAAATTTTAAGAAAACCGCCGCTGTCCCGGAACGGAGTGCACTCCCCGGGGATCGATCTCGAGTACCCCACTCTCAAGGTCCCATTAGCGTAGAACACTGAACATGCGGAGCTATGAATTGAAAGGAACGGGGGACAGTGACACGTGAACTATATTTGTCCTTTTATCTCTTGTTTAATTATAATTTCAGTAGTTGATTTGATAAAAATTTGAAGTAGCGAAACAAAAATGGAAGAATAACAGTATGAATGGAATGAAAACAAGACGTAATGCACGTACAAAATGACTCCAATGTGATATAATTTGGTGGTTAAGTGGCTTTCTGGAATGACGGTGAATGTTTTGTGTTCGGTGAATAGATCTATGGAAGGATACATTGCTACTTGTTGAATTGCGTGTTGAGTACATTGCAATTTGTGTAAGAGGATGAAACTTGTTAAATACGGAACGCTTACGCAGAGGAAGACGGAATTTCGGCATTAGTGGGAAATAACGAAGGCCGTCACAGAAGCGAGGATGTTGAGTAAGGGGAAAAAGAGAGAAAAAATAATGAGCCTTATGGGCGGAATTAAGTGTCGTAGGATGTAGACTGAGATGATGGAAGAAGAGGTTTTATCATTTGAACCTTTAACATCGATAATCGACGGAAATCGATTTACAATCATTTGGGCTTCGCCGCGATGGACGAATCATGTCCACGCCCCTGTAATATAACTTTTTAAATTCAGGAATAGTCAATTATTTGCGTAAAAGTTAATATTTATCTACAAAAAACAACAAAATCAGCAAAAAGTCGATTCCAGCGGCCTCATAAAGTTATAACATCAATATTGATGCTAAATCTTATACATAAAAATGAATCTTTCTTTGTTCGCCTTCCCTGCGTTCCAATACCATTCATCAGATTACGATGAAACTTTGGTGAGTTCTTACACTCGCGCCCGCGAAGGTTTCTGAATTATTAAATTCATTGTACAATTGGTAGAATTTAAGTCGTTTGAATAAATGAATGTTGGCACGCGAGCTTTTCAAACAAGCGAGGAACGACAAGCAAGCGACAAAGGAGATCGTTTACGAGTTGTTCAATCAGGTGCATCAGAATCGTATCAGTGAGACATAATTTGTGTTGAAAGGTACGTAATTTATTTGTACGTTGAATGAGATTTGGTGGAGTGGTCTCTTTGTCTGCATTTTTTCAATTCTTACGTGCGATTTTCGCATAAACTTCGCTTTTTCCTAAAATTGGATTTTTAAGCTGGAAAATATTCAATTTTTGCACTTGTTCGACTATAGAATACAGGGTGATTCAAGAGTCTTGGTATGATTACAGAAAATCATAACTTTTTTATTCTTCAACATAGATACATGAAACAAAGATGAAATTGTTACTAAGTACATCAAGTGCGTCGCGATGTGTGCCGTGCTTTAAATAGAGGTCAAATTGAACATTTGTAGCGATAGCAAATTAAACTTGATGTATTTAGTAACATTTTCATCTTTCTTTCATGTATCTATGTTGAAAATTAAAAAAAGTTTTGATTTTCCGTAGTCATAACAAGACTTTTGAATCATCCTGTATTTTATTTACTTGGAAACCGCCGCATAGGCATGGAATGGAAACTCTTGCCATCAATTGTTCGTTACGAATTGCTGTATAGGTACGAGGAATTCATTGGACTAGGTCTCAAATTCGTTGGCGTCTGATTTGTGCATGTGTGCAAAGAGGCATTGCAACGCATGTCGGGCACAGCTGTCAAATAATAAAAATCACCATTGTAAATCCATAAATCATTGCAAAATTAAGTTTATTAAGAAAACTAGATACGCTACGAAAGGGTTAAAACTTACCTAAAGCGGTAAGATACAGATAACATGACAAATGATAATCCCTTTGGTTCGTTCTGTTTTCGAAGATAATGTCATTCTCTGTGTGAAAGAAAAAAACCAGCGCAGCCGGTTGATGGGAGTGCCCTCCCCGGGTATCGCATCCAGGTCTCCCCCCGGCTCACAAAGCCGCGGCTGGGAGGGGGGGGACGGGGGAAGGGCACTCAACATGTGAGGGGAAGATATAAAGGGATGGAGAAAAAATGGCACGTGCATTATAATTGGCCTCGTTTTGTCTCTTTTAATTGGTTTCCTGGACGTCTCCGACTGCAGCCCGAGACTCCGGAGCGTAATTGATCTAGAGAACGTTGTGCCTTTAGAGGGGGGCTGGGTGGGTGGGGGGGGGGGGGTCGATCCAAAAATAAATAAAAGAAAACCTCACGGGCGAAGGGAATTGAAGTGGGTGGTTACCGGATCTTTTCAGCATCTATTTATTTCATAACTCTTCCGTTTTATTATTTTAATTTCTCGATCTGTCGTGCTTACTTACTCTTGGTGAAGATAGGGTTTTGAAACGGGAGGTAGAATGGGGAGGAGTGGCTCTTAAGGCAGCCAGCTCGGCTTTTTTCGGTCGAATGAAGTAGGATGGTTTTTGTGTGCAGTGGTCGTCTTTTTCTCTGTCTCTCACTCGTAAATTTAATTGGAATATCACGTGGTAGGTGGGGGAGAGGGGTTTGTAAGAGTGCAGTCCTGTCTCCCTTTCTCTCTCTCTCTCTCGCGGGGAAAGAGAATGAATCTTTAAAAAAATTAAACTGAAGAGATTAGGGGGAAAAAAGGATGAAGCCCCCTCGTCCGCGAGTCGAGTCTCGTAATAAAAAAAAATCCACTCCTTTCCTGTGGTCTTCACGAAGAAGTTTCTTCCATGCTTGCTTCGGGTCCCCTTCCGCGGTTTCAAAGGCTGTGCGATTTTTGTAATTCAGTATCGCATCGTAATCCAGTGTAGCATCGTTCCACACAGAAGACAAAATTGTATCGCGTATTACTTGATATCAGGCTCGGAATGATATCATGTGTTGCCATAGAATGGCATTTTATCCCGCGCATTCCTCCTTGATGACAAAATAAATGTTCATTTATCACTTATTTTTAGCGAAGTTAGAGATTCAAGGTGTGCAATTTCTAATTGTCAATTTTTGTTGATAATTGTACGAGTGTTACTTGGAAGTCATGGTTTATGAGAGGTGTTTCTTATAGAGTTCGTGTAATTTGGCATTTTTATCACATGGGGAATGTTTTATAGAGTATCTTAACCCGTAATGTACACTAAAAGACATCAGGAAATACGCCGTGGCTAGTTTGCTTTTCACTTATAATTCACGGGGCGAATAATAACTGGATACTTGGGAAGTGGCAGGAAAAGAACAGTACAGTGAAACCTCTATTAAGCGACCACCGACGGTTCCACTGAATACGGGTCTTTAAGAGAGGTGGTCGTTCGACAGGGGTTCAGTTTCTAGGAGTTCATGTTATGCAAATGAACGAGCGGCTGATTTGAAAAGAAATGGAAAAATTCTTGAAGCGACGGTTTTGTTAAAACCTATACAGATGGCGTTTATTTTGTCATAATTTAGTTCCTCTTGGAAAATTTCGAAGCATATTAATACGATGTACACATGCAGTGAAACCTGAATTAAGCTACCATCGACGGTTCCCCTAAAAAATGGTCTTTGAGAAGGGTGGTCGCTTGATAGGAGTGGTCGTTAAGAGGGGTTTCACTGTATTTCAATTAGCCAATTTGTTTGTTTTACGTTTCAGCCATCTTTCCATCTTAAGATTTGCTAACTTTTTAGTCCTCATCTCTTCCCCATCGGTAGCTGATTTATTTGATAATTCATCTATTATATGTCCAGTTTTATCTCGATAATGTAATTGTCCCTTATTTTCCACGTAGGAGGTGAAGTTAGCTTTTCGCCCTATCGAGAATTATGATTATGACCGCGTATGAATCATTTTTCCTATAATATTTTAAGCCTCAGTGTTGGCCGGAGTCGAAATCCTCTAGAATGTATTAATAACTTCATTTGGTATATTTATTTGGTTCGTAATTTTTCAATTGACCACATTCCAGATGTAAAACACTTTAGGAGGTTTCGGTGTGGCAGAAAATAATCAAGTATTACTATGCATTTTGGAATTGGATCGCATAAAATATTATTCGCATCCAAATATGAAGCACATGTCAAATGTCATTCCTTTTGTCCTTAATTTCTCAACCTATTCACATCAGAAGCTCACCGCATGATCTACATCTTAGAAATACCCGGTACCACTTGGGGTGTGTGGCACATCACTAGGCATGCAACACTCGTACCAGTTCAAATTAGATCTTCTCTCGCTCGGTCGGCTGCTCGGCGCGAACAAAGAAAGCCGTCAATTGAGCATTGCCAAACCAGAGGTCAGGGACTTGTTAAGTTGAGGAACTTGCCATCATACTGTACACGAGTCTATACAAAGCTAATCGCAATTAATTGGTATTTTATAACCTGTATCGTATATATACGGTATCCTTACTGTATCTCTATGGTATCGTATCGCAAGATTGTCACTCTTGGCGACGATGCTCATCAAAAATATAACTAAAACACTTTAACTTCTTAGATATACGTAAAAAAGACAATCAGAAAAAAAGCCGAACGTTTTGATAACAAAGAGAGTCGGAGAGATACTCGGCGGATTCTGCCGACTCTCTGTAGCCTCGTGAGACCCGATGTCCGAACTGAGGGACACAAGATGGGACTGCATTTAAGTCCTGAAAAAAGTTGTTGGACCTAGTTATAGAGACCGAATGTACTTCAAATCGACGTATAATCTTTCATATATTTTAGGCTCTTTCTTAAATTTCTTTTTAATAATATTGTCAAATATCCATAAAAATATGATAAAGTAAATAAAATCGTTAAAATTTGACTTGGTATGTGCTTATATAAGTGCGTACCTACAAGGAAATCGAAGAAGAGATGCGACGAGTATGATAAAGCGATCAAGTCGATTTTTTCTTCTCTCACTCACACAAGGAGAACAGAAAGACTAAACCGAGAAGTTAAAAATTAATTGATAATGACACTAGGCACTGTTATGTTTTACTTAATTTCCTGTCCATATTCCTCTTCCTGCGACTCTGACGGTGACAAAGGTACAACTCCTATTTCCGTCGAGCTATTGGTCTCGAAGTCAGCAGATGTTTACTACTTTTTCCATTGCTTATCGAGTTGAGAAAAAGTTTTTATCTCTTTATTGAAGTCATTTTTCCTCCTGGTCTCAAAAGGCTACGGCTGAAGGACCAAAGACGCCCAAACGTCCCCTGTAAGACATACCTTTTTATAAATTAATAATAATAAGGAATTTATTCCACGACAATAAGTTATTACATAAAAAATAAACAACATCAAATTTGTCGGAAATATAGGCAACCCTTTGGGAATGTCCGCTTTGGGGTTACCGACTCGATCATCTTTTGAACAGTCGTCTTCTCTTCGGTGGCGTTTTGACACATTAAAAATTTTTTTGTACATTGAATCCCAAGCTGGTATTAGTGCATAATTACGCATATGTTTTAAAGTAAAAGAAAACTTACATTTTGACAAACAAATAGGTAAATATATACTCAAAAAGGTATAAGTATCATTATTACATATTCAAACTCATTTCAACAATAATTAAGAAACATCCTCAATATCTAATAACCACTTTTTCAGCAGTTTACAAAATTTAGCTTCACTGTAATGTAAATGTAAAATAATGTAACAATATGTTTTGGCAATGCGGATAAAATTTTGGGCCCCAAGAAAAGATAACTTTGTCTAAAAATTTCGTGTCTGTGTATTGCAAAATTTATGTGACTATGGATCTCATGTGCTCGTGGTGCCATCATTTCACCGCAACGATTGAAATAAATGCTTAGGACCTTGTACACAAATAAATGCCTTGAAGGTAAAGTATTCAATTCTTAAAAAAGAGGGATGCTATGTGTGGTATTTGGTGCCCACAACATAACCCTTACAATATGTTTCTGAGCTATCAACAGAGGATTCAAATTAGTTTTATATGCTCCCCCCAAGCACTCAATACCATACTACAGTCTTTAATTAATTAGTGCTAACCAGTTAATTGAAGTTACTTGAATTAACTAGTGCTAGTAACCAATATATCCCCATGTAATACCCCCGTCTAATTTTCCTTACATTTCATGTTTTTGGCCAATTGGCGAATTGCGGTGGCTCAACATCGCAGGCCGATACCGCGTGAAAATCGCGTATCGAATGTGTAGCATATCGTTGTATCGCGCGCGAGTTAAAGTGCTGGCTCTGTCTGTCTTTCGGGATAGTGTAAGTGGTGGGAGGGGGGGGGGGGTCCACAGATGCAGCGGTGTCGGAGGGGGGGGGGGTTATTAAGGAGGAGTGGGTGCTCTTCAAGGTCGCGCGGTGGCTAAGAGTGGAAAATTAGGGGTTGGCTCATTCACAGTAGAGGGGGCGGAAAGAGGGGTCCTCCCCTGACTGTGTCCCCCCTTCTTCTTCCACCCCCCCCCACCCGGTCATGCGTCTCTCCTACCCCCCTTTTTTCTTTCACCCGAGTGGTTTGCGGCTGTCCTTCCATCCACTCGTGTGCCTTACCCGCTCCTTCTTCACCCTCTCCCACTTCTCTGTCCTCAAAACCAACCCCCCTCCTCTTCCCCCCTTCACCCGAAAAAAATATGTCTGCCTAAGATGACTGAAGGCAGCAACAAGTGGAGGCAACTACCAAACCAACCCCCCCTTTTCCTCCCCCACGTTCCTCCTTCCCCCCCCCGCAGTTTTTAAACACTTCTCGCGACCCGAACCCCTCCCCACCAATCCCCGGCGTTCATTTTTCATCACCACCCCATGCCACACACACCATGGCTGCCGTTCTCTTCACCCTCTCACGTGGCTGCACTCGCTCGCGCTGACTCGCCGACTGACGGGCGGTCGCTCGAACTTTATTTTGGAAAACAATATCTATGTGTAAGATCTCGTTCTTTCTTGGGGAGTTAAATATATTAATTGTTCTCGGGTTTCCTTCCGAGTAAGGCTTTTGGTTGCTGCCAACGTGAATACTCCATCGAAACGTTGATCTGAAGACTAGGTACTTCATTGAAACGTTGGCAGCAGCCAAAATTCTTATTCGGACGGAATCTCGAGAACAATTTATATCTATATAATATTTATGTGGTGCTTGGCATTATTTTATTATCTTCAACGACAATCTTCAGTCAACTGCCTACCCCGGTGGCGACAGGATTAAGTCCTCGTCACTTGAGGGAACGTCCAATGTAAAATGCCTGTGGATATCGTGGAAATATTTGAAATTATCCATATAAAGCACAACGGCAGACTACATTCGGTGGTTCAATTACAATTCTTTAAATATTAGGTCGACAGTAATATAATCTCAAGATGAATAAAATACAAACGGGAAGTGGCACAAGAACGGGATCAACTCAAGTTAAGAAATATTTTATATTTCGTAGCTCACAGATCGTTTAAAATATGTGCCCGGAGAAGCTTTTTCATTCGCCATAAAAGGGGGTGAAATTTCCTAGTAAATCATCAGGCTTTCTTCGTCAATGGACCACTGTATACAGTTAGTTACACTTAGAATAAGCGCACAGCTACAATTGAAAAAGAAATGAAAAAAACCACGATGAAATAATTTCTCGCTTTGTACATCCACTTTTAAAAATATTTACCGACCACGGTTTAAACAAACAGTGCCATTTTCAAATTCTGAAAAAGGTGTTTTTTCCGATAATGACATTGGAAATCGAAACCATGGTCGGTAAAAATAAGGCGTGGAACGTACAAAGCGAGAAATTATTTCATGCGTCGCGTTTCCACAAAGTTAAACCTGAAACTGTAACCACGATCTCGAAACAGGCAAAACGTTTGGGTGCATGAGAGGTTCAACAAACCTCCATCGCCCTTCGAATGAAAAATTAAAAAAAAAAAGTTATTTTTTTTTAAATCTCAGAGACGGGCATATGTGGTCGGCTAATGAAGGAGTGTGCAGCAGTGGAATGGAGAAGGTGGGAGATTTTTGCGATTAAAAATGTGGAGTGTGGTGCCAGGGGTCGTGAGAGGGGTAAATGAGGGTTTTTGAGATGGGATTCATTAGATAGGGGTGAGAGCGGCGGGTGATGGGTAGGGGTAGTGACTGCGTCGAAAGGGGCGGATCCCTTAACTTTCTCGCCTCAACCGACCGAAGCCGACATCAGCAAGAGGGCAGTTTAGAGGCTTTGATTCGGAAGGGTGCGAAGGAATACATCTGCATACTACAATGCGAGCCGCCGAATGGGCGTTTGGTAGGGGGTGTAAGGACACCAGCTATTCGAGGATGTAAGGGATAAGGTTTTGGGAGGATAAATGGTGACGTGTATCATGGCCGTGTATTTAGTGGAGTTCACCTTTTACTTTGGTCGCTTATCTACATCTACATCTACGTAATACCCTGCGAGCCACCATAAGGGTGTGTGGCAGGGGGTGAAGATCACCAAACATGCACTATTGCCATGTAAGTAGGATATATAAGGTAGATATGCTAGAAAATAGGGTCACAGTTTATTAAATACTACAGTAGATTATTAGTTATTGCTAGTAATTGCAGTAGTAATTACAATAGAATATTAGTTACTACAGTATAGTACAGGTTAAAATCTACATAATAAGGAAGGGATTATTGGTAGTTATCACATGCATCATGCACTATAGACTATTCTAACTATATTTCACCTACCTATCCCTTTTGCTACGTTGCCTATTGTTCTCTCTTATGGTACGCGGGAAAAATGACATTTGAAATCTATCGGTACGACAATCTATCTCTCTAATCTTGTTAATATGGTCAAACCTAGCATAATACGCAGGGGTTCTTAATATATATCTAACGTCATCTGTGAACAATTCGGTTTCGAATTTACTTAAAAGGTTTAACCTAAATTTTAACCTGCGTTCTGATTGATTACTTATTGTGCAGGGAAAGGACGAGTTTGTAAACCAATCTGTTCGGCAATGTATCTCTAATTTTATGGCTTCTGTTAAGACCTAGAGGTGCAGTGAGGCGTCATGATAATATTCTGTGTGTCGCTATGAAAACACACCAGTTCTGAATTTCTCCAGCAACCTAAGCCTAGCGTGTAGCCTCCGAGTCTCCAGGGGCTCCCTCCTCAATCTCATTTCGACTTTAGTTACGGGAGCAAATCGCTTGTAACTTACAAAAATAGGCGGTAATATGCTAATATTTTATTTTAATTCAATTTATACAGAATTTTTCTCCTTATAAACAGTTTTAATGAAAACCTTGATTATTCTTTCTTTTTCTTATATAAGATTTTCTTCTGTAATCTGAGCAATCTCCATTAGAGCGCATGATACAATCTCCACTTTCAAGGGTAAATTACAGTTAAACTAGTCTAGAAACAATATTTTTCATCTTAGTGTATAAAACGCACATCAAAGATGCCATATTCAAGTTTTCAGAAAATCCAGAGTAAGTGACCTTGAGGCCAGAGGCATCTCAACCTCTTCACTTCTCCTTTTATTGGTAACATCTACATCTACCTATTACCCTGCAAGCTACCACTATGGTGTTTGACAGGGGGTGACTTATCACCAACATGAACTACAGTGAAGAACTTTACTTTCACCAACATGCACGACATAATGGGTATGCTGCGAATGCTACAGAACCTACTATAATGATCTGTAATGTAACTATGTAAACGTGGCACGAGTCATGCAGGGATCATGCAGAACATGGTGTTAGCACTACTCTGCAGATTTAGAAACATATATTAGGGAGCACGTAAATAAATCAGCTACACTACCTATCAATTAACATACTCTAAATTCTTAAAGCAGCTTTAAAATCTCTATCGATCGCAGAAAAAACGACATTTTAACCTTTCTGTTCTACAATCTATTTCCCGTATTTTATTCTCATGATCCGATAAGTACAGAACTCCAACATACTACCGCAGTACGTTGGAGTTCGTATGGTATTTGGAAAATAAATCGGTTTTTAATTTACATAAAAGATTGAGTCAAAGTATTAATCGACGGTCTAAAAGCAATTCCCATCCAAGTGTTTGCAAGAGGTCAGTTACACCAACGAGACTATCAAAGCGGCTTTTCACGTATCTTGCTGATCTTCTCTGCGCGCGTTTTAACCCTTATTTTAAGCCTACTTCATGAGGATCCCAAACACTGGCAGCGTATTCTGAGTATCTGCCCTTCTGACCCCCTCGTCTACCTTCGCGCTGTAAGAATGAGGGCAGGTGAGATCTGGTGAGAAAGCGCGACGGGGGAACCTAAGTGGTGCCATTGGAGTCGTCCGAGAGAAAAAGAGTACCCTGGAGTGAATTTCACGCCCAAATCTTTTGTTTCGGAGAAGGATCGTCGTTGACTAAGGGGAGCGAAAGACGAACTCTTGAAACGCGTTATTCTTTGCGGATCTTGGGGATAATTTTTGACACTTGTTAGCTGGATTTTTTTCGTGAGCCACAGTGATGCACATTCGCTATTTTTCGCAAGTGAGACATTTATTCCTTCCGTCAGGTTTCCGTGTTGTGTTTTACCTGTGAATTTTATAAAATACCTGCAATTTTATATATATACCTGCAAAAGTGACTCATTTTCTTTGATTTTCGTGAGGCATTTTTCCTTCCGTCAGGTTTCCGTGTTGTTTTACATGTGAATTTTATATATCTTACGACTAAGATATCATAACTCGTAAGCAAAAGTGACGCGATGGTTGAGGAATATTACAAAGTGAATTTATTTACAAACCATCGCAATGTTGTCCCACCAAGTAAAGCCTGAGAATATATTATATATTCGCAAATGTGACGAATTTTCTTTGATTTTCGTAAAGGAGGCATTTATTCTTTCCGTCAGGTTTCCCTGTTGTTTTTTACCTATTTGTGTTATGTTCCCCCTGCCACACACCCTTTGGGTGACTTGCAGAGTATGACGTAGATGTAGATGTACCTAGACGTGGATATCATGTGGTTTATGACTTTCATATCATATTTCGTAAACAAAAGTGACGCATTTTCGTTGTTTTTCTTAAGTGAGGCATTTCCTTCCGTCAGGTCGGTTCCATGCTTTATATGCTGATTTCATATGGTTAACGACTTTCATATCGCCTTTTGTAAGCAAAAGTGTCGCATTTTCTTTGTTTTTCGTAAGTGAGGCATTTATTCTTTCCGTTAGGTTTCCGTGCTGTGTTTTACATGTGGATTTTTTATATTTTACGACTTACATATCGTTATTCGTTAGCAAAAGTGACGAATTTTCTTTCATTTTCGTGAGGCATTTATTTCTGCCGTCCGGTTTCCGTGCTGTGTTTCACATGTGGATTTATTTGGTAATTTTTTTGGCCAGCTTGAGGTTGTAAATTGCAATTTCTTCTCTCTTCTTCATTTTAGTCCACGGCTTGCTTTACATATACTTTAGGATTTGACCCTCAGGTTTTTATCAATTATGACTAGTTAAAAATATTTGTTTCGATCTTGCCCAAGTTAAATAGCAGGAAGAACTAATGCGTGGCCGTAAAATGATAATACCATTCAAATCTTTGGTCGATTGTTTATCGTTCTTGAAAAAATCACTCAAGTTTCGCTATTGTCTTTATTATGGTTCATCTTTTGCTTGTTCGGTGAGCTTTCTCTCGGCGAGAGTTCTTTCATTCTTCTCATACGCTTGTCACTTTTTCCTCTCCTGTTTCTGGAGTTTTACATGCATCCGTGATCCAATACGTCCGTAATTTCTCATGCATCCTCGGTCTGTTAGTCGTTACTTCCTGCAGAGCTATAGTCTCCATATCTAATCATATTTGCATCTGATTTTTTCTCTAGTTTTTGTTGTTTCTCCTCATGTGTCTGTCGTGCATGTTATCATTTTCCTTTATCCTTACATGCAGTTATTTAACTGTTTCTATGGCGCACTTATAGCTCATCAGCTAACTCTCACTGAGGACTCTTTCAAATACCCAGTTGTGTCAGGCGTGACTTTATGGAATTTACTATACATTTTAAATGAAGTTACGTTGTTTTTCCACGTAAATTTTATTAATATTCCACCTATAATAAATGCACATAAAGGAAACCTGGGTCGTCTTAAATAAAATTTATGTGGAATTATTATACATGGAATATTAATAAAATTTATGTGGAACAACGAAGTGACTTCATTTACAATGTATAGTAAATTCCTTTAAGTCACGCTTGTGACAAATGGGTATTTAAAAAAGTCATCTGTTACTTCATTTTCAACTTCCTTTCATATCAATTCATAACAAAAAAGTGTTACTTCATTTTCAACGAATTCATTGAAATCAGATGAGTTTGGATTCCGTGATAGATTAAATTCCATTTTCTGATGATGGATTACCCTTTGATTCTTGAAAATTCTAATTATATGATTCCGTACTAACGTATCTCCTGCTAAATGTTCATCAATATGATTACAATGAAATCCAACGACAAAGCGTGCGCGGCTCGTATAATTTTGGAGAATTCAGATTGCTCTCTTTTTATCCCATTGGCTCACACCATTAATTTGGGTGAACAACAATCTTAATTTATTTTCCCGGGGGAGGAATTCTTATTTGTGATTAAACAATGTTTTCACTCTCAAACGGCCTTTTTTGTAGCATTTTAGGTTTACACAACACGCCTCCTTTTTGCTCGTCGTTTTACTTATATTGGATTAATTAATGGAATTCTTCAAGCTATGTTCTGTTAAAAAATACAATGTTCGCTTATTTTATTAAAGTGTAAATACCTTCCGGAAACATCAACCTCTATGTACGGTCGCCTTTCTACGCCATGGCGAAGTTCAAGAATAGGGGAGGTCTGCGTAGATTTGTCAGGGTTTTTGCTGTTCTCGTCATGGAAGGTATATGTGAATCCCGGTACACGTCTAGTATTTGCGTTTGTCTCAAGAATTTCATTTTATCCTCGAGTTTAATATTGTCTTCCTGCGGGAAATAAACATTCCCACCCTCTGGCATTCGTCCTCCACAATGCGCTGCGCACCAGCGGCTCTCCTCTTCAATCTTGTCTCGCTATGACTTATGTTTATACATCTGTTGGTACGACTGCTTTCCGTCATGACGACCCAATCTGCTGGTTCCTGCCATGGCTCCCTGAGATTTCATTCCGGAGTCAGGATTTTATTTCTGCCGAGGTTTTTGTCGCAAGTTTTCTGCCTCCGAAATATATCAAGATAGGTACCGTCCCCGTCTCTTCGAAGTTAATACGGCAGAGACAAGTCCTGCTCGGGCCTTCACTTGTCTGTTTGGCTGTTTTCCTGCGACTCGGAAAACTTTAGTAATTTGTCATCCTTTTCTTGCGAGGGAGCTCGTATCGGATGCGCCGAGGTGGCGCCAATTCGTTTAATGTTTCGCCGCGTAATCTTCTATCATAATAATCTCGGAATTGCGTGCAATTTTTATCCGATGTGAGTGACTTCCGTGAGAAATACGCGTGGAGTTGATTTTTTCTTTTCGTGGTGAAGCTTTTTCTCTATTTTCTAAACTTTTTCTACTAATAATGGCCGTGTGAAGTCATGTGTGGTGCCATGGAAAAGGAACTTTAATACAAATTCTTATTTTATCACCGATTGTCTTGTTTTTTATACGAATCGCGAAAACATGGATGAAATAAGTACATGTTTTTACGAAAAATATTGTGTCATTGGTAAACTATCCCCAAAATGACCAATGCTGATTGTTGTAGTCGTGATTCCGTGTATTTCCATTTACTCTTTTTCAAAATTATAACCAACTGTCTGTTCGTGGTTAAGGGTAGCATTTATGAAAGTAAGCCTATTTCTTTTGTGCAGTTATAGTAGATCGAGTAGTATGTCTCTTATCTTAATATATGAGCTGCATTTTAAAGAACTATGTATCACCTTGCTAATGATTACATATTATCAGCCGCTTACTTGTATATTCTTGAGTTTTTTTACAAAAAATATCAGACGTTCTCCTTGGGAAGTGGATCGGAGATGCAATTGAAGATGCTCTCCGAGGAAATAAGGAATTTCTGCCTGAGAGATATCGTCAGGAGTTAAATCGTGTAATTTGTATGCTTCTCAACTATTTTCAAAGTCAAATCAATGAATAATTGCTGTAGTTATTACTAAATTGCAAAAAATAAGCGGTTTTGAAGCCGTTCTCTGCGTACGGTATGAATAAAATGAGTCAAATTAAAACCTTATCATTACGTTGAGTTTATTGTTGAGAATTTCAGCAAATTATAACGACGCTTTTGCGAAGTTTATGTGACAATACTCAACTTGATGCTTCGTGGACTTGCTTAAATTTGAAAATAGAATTAAAAGTGTATTCTCTTTTATGTCTAGGAAAATATATAATTTTCTACGAAAATATACACTGCTTACAAATTTATCTGGTCTTTAATTATAATAATATTAATAATTAAATAGTCATACCGTGTGTACGCAATACGAATTGCCTCTGAAAAATTTTCCGTCATTTGTGAGTCACCGGGATGTTAGGAAAATGTAATTCTTTTCCGTTAAACAGCCCCAAAACATCACGTATAAGTAGCTCTTTGCCGATTGTTTTGTTTATGACTATCACCTAGGACGTCCTGACTCGTATTTGTTCATAAACCGTTTGAATTATTTCCCCTTAAAATTTTGGCACGGATGTGGTCGACCTTTCATGTTTTCCGTTTTCCCATTAATCATCTCTCGAGAGTATCGTATTATCGCGCTGCTCTTCGACCAAACCGTCAGGAGGTGAGGTTTCTGAGCTTTGAAATGCCACCACCAGCCTGCCCGCCCCCTTTTGGCATGCAAGACAAGATACAAGCTCGGGGCTTAAAGCCGTTGTGGGAGGAACTTCTGAAGATCTTTTGATGAGCCTGTCTCCGTGAGTGAAGTGTTGCGGTTCCGCAAGGGGTCATGGGGCTGGAGCGCAGGAATCGGGGAAGGGTCCACGTTGGGTGAAAGTAACTACTAGGGTGTGAAATGATCGGAATGGGCACCCCTTTAGCGGCTGAGTGGATAGAGGTTACGGGTCCGGAAGGCGAGCGATATATCGGAATATATATATATATCGAAGTCGTTTTGGTTTTTTCATATCGATCCGATTAATTTAATTGCATCGAAATAGCCTGTCTATTGAGTGGAGATTATTTTCTTCTACATAAAGGTGCACTAAAACTCGCCGTGCCTCGATATATGGTTGGGCTATCGACTGGTTGATATGGTGATTGGTCGATAGTGAACATCCCTTAATGTGGCCCTATCGAAAGAGAGGGCACTTTATTTTTAACTAGTTTGAAGCTCGAGAGAAAAAAACATTCTATACGAATATTTTCGTAAAGAATTGGTCTTACATTATTCTGTTATAGAACGACTTCAAACGTTAAGATAAGTTTCGATCTTTCTCTTCGATGATTGTTATTGACTCCTGTTTTTGGGCGATTATTATTGACGTTTATCATCGACTTCTATTTTAATGCATCAGATATCGATTTCTAAACGTGAGGAAAAATTGAGAGGATGTTAGAATGCTCAGTAATGGATCTATCAGGTGTTTGCCAATTAACTCTACGTTGATGAGTCGATCGTCGTTGACTAAATATTGTATCGAAAGATTCCGATTCTGTAACTTTATTTCTTCGTAGGCCTCGATGAAATTGTTTCATCTTTTGCTAACTTGATGCCTATTATCAGAAGGAGATGTCATAACACCGAAACATGGGTGGTAATTAAATTTCTTTTTGTTTGTGAAACGTTGCAAATATTTTTGCGATTATAGATATCGTGTATTTCGGGAGCTGATGTATTTGAATGTGTTTGTGGCACAACCGTGGTGAATGGGGTATATTGCGGGGATCGAGGGGAGAGGCGCAGTAGGAAAAGGGAACACCCTATACGGTTTGAGGGGGTGAGGGGCAAGTGGCAAGGACCCTGATTGATTGCAGGGTCGCGAAGTCCTTACAGAAGGGGGAGAACGAAGGGTTTTCTTCGGCTCTTCCCTCCTTTTATGACTGCAGAGAAGGGCTCCGCGTCTCGAAAAGTCTTAAGAGATACGCGGAACGTGATTCGCACTCCAGATTCGAGTTTTTTGGGGGGGCGTGTCTTTGCAGTGGAGTTTCGTCTGAGTTTTTTTTGTTAAGGAACCAGCCCACCGTATTTATGTTTACATATATATTTATACATATAGATATATATGTGGGAGGATCGGCCATGATCTTTCTGTGAGGCGTTGCCATGGCTGAAGTCTTTATGTCCGTGTAAATCTGGAAGGAAAGGTTCGCTCAGTCTTTGATGGTTCATTTTTATTGTTTTTCCCTTTCTCCTCAGATATAGAGTTGGTTCCGCATGAGGGTTACATGGTGGAGTTGGTGGTGGCGTCAGCATTCAAAAGCGATGCGGGTGGCCGTAAATTCGATGACGTTGACAGTAACATCCCCCATCGACGCTCCTCGAAGTTTGTTTTTAATGGCAAAGAAACTGACGTATCTCCGAATCGTTGTCTGGATTATGACCCTCAATTGATCGTTTTGGCACGTAGATTGTGTGTCTGCGAGGAGTTCCCGCTAATTTTTTGTGGTAAGGCTTCGTTCCCAAATGCAGCGAATGCAAAGAGAACCGAATCCGCGTTTGGTTTGGTTTTTTCCTTTCGTATGATACTGATGAAGTTTTGTCGGGAAATTTCTACTTAAAATTAACATTTCATTGATAAATATTTTTATGGATGTTTTGATCCGTTAAAATCCATGACGATCATCAAATCCATGTCCATTCAAATCCATATATCCGTGAATGGTCCGTAAAAATCAACGAATTAAAATCACCGCCGTGTTCCATATATGTACGACGCCGATACGCGTTGCATACATTTTCCCCAGCAAAGCACACACATTGTGAGTACACATTAGTCAAAAGAGCAGAGAAGGGGTATAGAAAACACTATGCTCTTCGCCATAACCAGTGAATGAGTGCTACAGAACTATGCAATTACCACGAGACAACGTAGCAGTTGCTGTGTAGTCGTGGGCCGCTTACAGGGGGGGGGTCTACGAACAGGTGAACTCGTCCGCGCGGCGCCCCCTAATTAGCATTTCGAGCTCGCTTCGCCCTCCTGCATCTCCTAAACGGCTAAAGATAGGTAAAAACTAGTGAAATTTTAGTTCTAAAGGGTCGTAAAATCATAGATTTACTCTAAAAGCAGTTATTGTGATGCGATATTTCCATTTTCTGAGTGGGGTATTTCAGATCCCATGCGGCACGTGTTAACGATATCGTAACTCAACAAAAATTTCACGTATATGTTTTCTCATCAAACTGAATGTTTTGACGGGCGGAACTTTTATCTTTTCCGATTTTCGGAAAATAAGCCGCACCCTAATGTGTAGCTTGAATAGCACGGAATTGCCGGTGTACGGAGTATTTGTGGCAGGCATATTTAAGTTTATATGTTTTTAGCATTTGTACGTTTGCATGGATTTGTACGTTTGAGTTCTCGAAAAGAACAAGTTTTTGTCACGATTTTCAAATCATGCAGATGTGCACTTAACCACCTGGCGAACGCCCTCACGTAATATTCTTTTCGGGAATAAATCGAAAAAGCGTTCGTCGTGACACCCCCGTCGCTGAAGCCGGGTAACGGCCTTGATTTCCCGAAGTCGAGCTGGAAAAATTATCACGTCCACCCGGCCGAGTTTATGCATGACGCTCCCTTCAAGGCGCCGAACCTTTCGAAGCGACCCTCCACGGCATGTCGCATGCATAAGGATGGCTCTCCCTTGCGCTCCCTGTTAGTCCGATGTAATTTTCTCCGCGACACGTATGGCGAAGGCGTGCTTTCGGTACTTTATACATTCTCTCTCTCTCTCTCCACCCTGCTCCCTGTTTGACATCCGTCGCGTTTTCAATATCCTTTGACACACTCATCTTCCCTTCCATCTCGACCCCTTGGGGCCGATCTCTCCGTCCCCGCCCGTGCTCGCTCAGGGGTTCACCCGCTCACCACCCATCTCATTCCGCGTAATATAAATTCACTCACGCCTCCACACGCGACGGATAAGCTCCCATACTAAGCAGCGGCGCGACGGCAAAGAAAACAAAACGGCAAGATCTGCGAAATGTGCGTAGTACCCGCCTAACGGTACCTCGACTTGCGGAGTTAATTCTTTCTCGTCCGAATTTCGTGTGTCGAAATGTTAATGTATCGAACATTTCGCTATTCGAAACCCAGTTTTACGTTCAACTTCCGGGGGAATAAGTCAGTTCCCATGCCTAGAAATTTGGAAGGAAAATTTGATAGTATGTTTGCTATTGAATCATATGACTCCGATAATATGTTTGTTATTGAAAGAAAAAAATTTGATGAGATAATATGTTTGATATTGAAATGGCAAGATCTGCGAAATGTAAGTAGTTCCCGCGTAGCAGTACCTCGACTTGCGGCAATAATTCGATCTTGTCTGAATTTCGTGTGTGGAAATGTTAATGCATTGAAAATGTCGTTATTCGGAACCCATTTTTACGTTAAACTCACGGGGAATATGTCTGTTCCCATGGTCGCAAATTTTGAAATAAAACTTGATAGTATGTTTGTGCCGCTAGAAATTTGCGCTCATGTGCAAAGTTCACCATTTTGTATCTCGAATGAAGTAGTTTATAGATTTTCCTGTTGCCTTCCAGTTCGAATCTGATATCATCAATTGCTCTAGTCTTCACCTTATTTTGCAACGAATTGTAATTTTTCAGCTAAAGTGCATGACAAATTTTAAGCTATCCGGGACTAGCCACGGAGTTCCACTTTACGGGAACTTTACTTTAAAGCACTCGGCCGGGAATCGAGGGATCCGAGTTCGAATCCCGGTCAAGGCGGATGATTTTTTCTCTGTGGAAGTTCGCACATAAAGTGCATGAGCCTGAAGCTATAATCCCCGCCCTGAAGCTGCGCCATGTTTGTAGTGTCCTCAAAACGAGATTTCACAAGCCGAATTCCCGACCAAAACAGGAACCTTGCAATAGTTTCAGCATTGCGTACGGGGTATTCTCATCATAATTGGTTGTTCAATTCAAAGATTGGTTGACTGCAGCTCTCCACCTTTCCCTATCTAATGCTTGTTCCATTACCTTCTGCTATATATTCCTGTTTACTTTCCTCTTTTAATGGCATCCATGTGCTTATTCCTGGGTCTTCCTCTGGGAACATTCCCCTCCATTTTACCGTCAATTTTTGTTCTTCACAGACTCATTCTGTCTCAGGGTGTATCCAATTCATATTCCTCTTTTTTGTCTATCGTGTTCCATATGGTCCTTTCCTCTTCTATTCTGCTGCACACTTCATCATTTCTTATTTTGTCCGTCCATTTTATCTTCATATTCGTTCGTTTAAATATGCCATGAAAAAGTATTTACGATACTTTTGTTTATTTTATTGCAAATTCATCTCAATTATTTTTAAAATGTAATTGGAATTGCTACTTTTCTTGTTGCAACCTACTGCTCTATGTGATGTTGTACTAAAGATTACATTGAGCTCAAATACATGACCGCAAAATGTCGTTGTCAATGTATTCTTTTTTGTTTTCGTTACGCATCGACTCTGTTTCCCGTACGAGGAGTTTTTATCCCAGCGGTGCCAATGTTCCCCTCTGAAATATGGGTTTTGCGGCTCTGATATTGGGAAAACCCGTGCATGCATAAGCCTTCTATTGTTATCATTATTGTACCAATGAGGATTGCAAAGGCATTGGGAGAAGGGAGCCAGTAGGGGATTGCCGAAATAATTAATGATTGGTTCATTGGGTAATATAAGCCGTTCTGCAGCACCACGCATCGAATTGAAGGATTATGCAGGAAGAAGTAGGAGGCGAAGAGGAAAAAGCCTTGGGGAACACGCACGTCTCTCAGCCGCCGGACGAATTTTTAAAACCCCCCCGACGCCCTCTCGAGCCAGAGCCGACGAAATAAATTCCCGCTGGCGTCGCGGTCCTTGATTGACGCGTCACATCGAAGCTTCCAAAACGATTAGGTTTTTTTTTGCCCTCACCTCGCATACATCCCTTCAGGGCCAACCGCGATGGCTTTATGCGTTTATTCGAAGATTGGTGTAGACGCCTGATGGAGGCCTTGGGTTCAGCGTCTCTTATTCCAAGTATTCGGAAAACTTAAAAATAGCTTCATTGAAGCAGATTTGTAAACTGCGATAAAAACTTTGGATTTCGGGCTATTTTATTGTAATTTACTCTTATAAGTGGAGGTTTGAAAATGGGTTCTAATGCAGTTTGCTCAGGTTGCAGCCGAAAAACGTTATTTTGAATGGGATAGGATATATTGGCTTTTATTAATCTTCTTCTAACATATAGCAATGAATGTTTGTTAGTTCGTCTTCTATGCATTCCAATATCATTCATCAGATTGCGATGTAGCTTTAGTGAGTTGTTGTGTGCGCGCCCGCGAAGATATCTGAATTATTAAATCCTTTGTACAATTGGTGGAGCGCAAGTCGTTTGAACAGATGAGTGTTGACACGCGAGCTTTTCAAACAAGTGAGGAACGACAAGCAAGCAACGAAGTATAAACTGTAAAGCAACGAGCATATAAACTGTTTACGAGTTGGTAAATCACGTGCATAAGAATCGTATCAGCGAGACATAATATCGCGTGCATCAGAATCATATTAGCGAGACATAATTTGGGATAAAAGATACGTAATTTATCGGTTGGTAGAGTAAGATTTGGTGCGGTGGTCTTTTTGTTTGTTTTTTTTTATTCTTGCATTCGATTTTCGTATGAGCTACGCTTTATCCTATAATTGGATTTTTAACCTTGAAAATCTTTAATTTTTGCCACTACTTCAAGAATAGAATATTTTATTTACTTGGAAACCGCAGCATAGATATGGAGTAGAAACTCATGCCATCAATTGTGCGTTTCCCTGTGTAGGTACGAGGAATTCATTGGACCAGGTCTCAAATTCGTTTGCGGCTGCTTTGTGTATGTGTGCCTACTTTGAAAAAAAAGAGGCATTGCAACTCATGCCGGGCACAGCTAGTATTTTATGTATATCTTTTGAAGGTCATGACGGAGTTTCATCCATCTAGAATGACCTTAGCGGTTTTCCACCGTGGTGTTAGCATTCTGTATCTCATCACGTCGGTACTATTCGTGGGGCGGCGGGCCGCCAGTTCCCTCCGGTTCCGGGGCACTGGCGTGTCTCTTGACGTTCCCCTCGACTGCAGTTAATGCGAGGGAGCCGTTCGACGCTCATCTCAATGTCGCCGCTTCCTCAACTGAGAAGTAGTAGCGGGAGGCCCCGAGACTCGCCAACCCTTGACGGCTCCCCCCCCTGGCCTCCCCACCCGCCAATAACACAGACCAACAAGGTATGCTTTTTTGATGCTATGGGCCATTCCCAACGTAATTTTGTACTAATTTACTCACGAAAATTGGCTATCACGACAGAATTTTGATATATTCTGACCTTAAAGAGTCAAAATGGCAATTTTCATGCGTTTTTGAGGTTGAATATCTTAGAAACAAAAAGTTGATAGAGTATTTCTGTAAACCGATTCGAATACTGCGTAAAAAATTAATGGAATACATCTTTGACGCCTAGAAATGCTATTTTTCTATAACCTGTGTCATATATTTCCACCCTGTGTCTTATATATCCACTCAAAATTATAATATTGTTGAATTATAGGGCGAGAGTTAGAGGTAGGCCGAGAAAGTTGTTGATATAGTTATAGGCAGCTTGACTATTACAACAGTATCATTCTTGCCATAACTTAGTAAAGAGTTTTGGTTCAACATTATTATAAAAGTGTTTGTAAGCTTCAATTTTTGGTTTAGGAACAGATGTAATTTGGTGGCTTCTTAAAGATTTTCGTGCATGTAGATGAAAAGTTGGCAGTGGATTTTTCGAAGCTCTGTAGTCGCTCTTTCTTGCCTTTGTCGAACAGCATTTAAATATTTTATGGCGGCGAAACCGGTGTTTGTAAGCTATTGGATACTGAAATCTAAATTTAATATTAGATGATGTCTTGAGTTGCTTTTCGTCCACCGGATCATTCCTTAATGTGTACTTAACGATTCCATTTATTCGATAAAGGTTTAATATTGATGTCAATGTATTTTATAGTAGACTAATTACACCTAACTAGATAAATTTCCGCTCACGTATGTCTTTATCGATGAGGATTGTTTTCTAAAGCGCAATTCCATAAATGACGATAGTATATACCTGCTTATTGTTAATTCCGATCGAGTAAAATGTTTTTTTAATTTTATTATATGTTTATCTTTGCGGTTTATGAAGAGTAAACTTAGTCACTGCTACTCGATTCCATCCAAGAGGATGGCGCTGTTGCAAAACTCTGATTTTGCTTAAAATGAAATGAAAAGTTAAGATTTTTAACGACCGTGTGATGTAAACAACCGTCTTGTATGCCACGTGAATCCGTTCCCCAAACGGCATCGGAAGTGTATACGTATCGGCTGAATTTCTTTCGGTGAACTTTGCTTTTTATCTTGGACGCACTCTACCAGAAAGAAATTTAACAGTAAAGAAAAAGAATTCCAAGATTTTTTACCTAATATTCAATATTTAAAAAAATGAAACAAACATGTGGTGCATGCATTTTTTTCCGATCAGCCCATCAATAGCCTTGCCCCGCTTGTTCCACTCCCCTACTTATTGCCTCCCGCCCTCTCCCACCCCCCCTTCCTCCCGTGACGTCCTACATGCGACGTCCCTTCTCCGTCGACGGCTTCGGCCGTATAAGTGGCGGGTTCTCGGCCGCATCTACTTCCTTCGCTTATCGATTCACCTCCAACCCGTGCAAGGAGGAAGCGAGTCGGCGGTCGGTTGTATGCGCCCCCCCCCACCCCCCCGCTCACCCTCACGCCGCTCTCCGCTGTAACATCGCCGCCTCTTCTTCCTTGACAGCTCCGCTGCCCCGTCAGCGCCTTGTATGTGTCCCCGCTCTCCGCATCGCAACCCCACTTCCCCTTTTCCAATGCGGTTTCAGATCCTCCGAGCCTCCGCTGCCGCCGCGTCGTGCAGTCATCACAGTTGTCCGACGTCTCCGTGTCCTTCTCAAGTCGCGGGTGTGTTTGGCGGACTGGGGGATGTCGTCGTCTCTCTCGCGTTCGATTTTCTAACTGGCTGGGAGAACATTTATTTATGGAATCAATAGTAATGGAATCCATGAAGTTCTTCTAGGCTACACGCTAGGCTTAGATTGCTGGATAAATTCAGAACTGATATTTTTCAGAGTGACACAGAGAATATTATCATGACTCCTCACTACATCGCTAGGTCTCACAGATGCGATAAAATAAGAGAGATACACTACCGAACAGATAGGTACAATAACTCGTTCTTTCCGCGAACAATAAGCGACCACAATAAAAATTGAACTCCACTAAATACACTGCTATAATACGTGTCACCATTTCATCTCCAGAAAACTTACACCTTTACACGGCTGGTGACCTAACACCCCTTGCCACACGCCTATGCGGCGGCTCGCGGGTTATTATTTAGATGTAGATGTTAATTTGTCAACCCTGAGGTTGGTCAGCAGCAGCTCGCCACTGTGCCCCTCGTTCTGCTTTCCTTTTTCTCTCTTCATAAGAGGTGCAACCTATATGGCTCATGATTTGCTCTATGTAGGACAGTCTTGGTCTTCCTCGACGGTTTCTTCCTTCAATCATTATTACTATTAGTGTTCTCTTTTTTTATGATTACGACGTAAGATGTGCGCAAGTCATTTGTCTCGTCTTTTTTGAATGCTAATCCATAATGTCCTTCTCTCATTTGCTCTTTTAAACACTTCTTCATTAGTTATTCTTTCTACCCTGCTGACTTTCGACATCCTACGGTAGAACCAGGATTCAAATGCTTCCAGTCTTCTTTCCTCTTGTCTCCCAATAGTCCATGTCTCGTATCCATATAAAACAACACCCCACAAATATGATTTCATGAATCTTTCCTTGTTTGTAGATCATTGTTTTTATTGGTAAAAATGTTTTTCTTTGGGTTAAAGGCGATCTTGGCTTGTTGAATTCTGATTATTATTTCCCTTTGCATTTACCTTATTTTGTGATTTTTGCTTCCTAGATAGGTGAATTCTGGGATCTCTTCCAGTTATAGAATCCATAAAGTTAGGTATAGCTCTCATAAATATATTCTGGTTGAAAGAGCACGAGAAGCTAGTTGGAGCTCATAAAAAATGAAATCTATACAAGTTGAAATTAAATTTTTAAGTTGGCGGAGGGGTAGAGTCCTCGACTGCTCCTGCGAGTCCTAGGGTCGCGGGTTCAAGTCCCGCCTGGGTGGGTTTTTCACCACCCATGGCATGGATGTATGTCAAGTGAAACCTGATGACCGACTTGGCAGCCTATAGGGATTCCAGGGACGTTCGGGCCGACAGAATCGTCCGAAATGCAAAATAAAGTGCATCTTGGTATTTTTCCATAATTTTTACGGGTTAGCGGCTCCTTTCCTTATAGAATTCATAATTTGAAAATGATGGTGTTTTCCAGCGTGACTTTATGGAATTTGCTAAATATTTTTGATGAAGGGGTTATATATTGTTTTTCCACATAAATTTTAATGTGACGACCTTAGTTTCCACGGTTCACGTCATCTTAAGGTGAGGTGACAATTTATGCGAAAACTTGTATATCCGTCGAATCTATTGTCATAATATGTTAAAATTTTTGTGGAAAGTGGAAGTATTACCCGTTTATTTAAAAAATCGTGATTTGAAGTAATATTTACAAGATAATATGTTACATTGTGGAGCCTACAAAGCCTGCATATGGTTGTTCAATGATGTAGTCTTTCCTCCAAGGAATGTCTAATATCGTTCATTGTAATCAGTGTATATTTATCCTAATTAAGAAATTTGAAAATAATTACATCTTATTAATTGTGATTTTTCTCTGCTCTTTTCAGGTAAGCGTGACGGTTTCAACTTCGATAGCCGCATGGTTTTCTTTTTTGCTGAGGTAAAGTACACTCACCCCTATAATTCTTCCCACCCGCCTCTTAGCTTCGACCCATTTTCTAAATTCTTTTCTGAAAAATTGAACTGCGCGAAAAACAAAATTGATTATGGTAGAGTGTTTCTTTGTAGATTCTTTTGCAAGTATAGTTTGAGCTCTGTGGGTGGAGCAGTGCCGGCAATAGGTAATAATGTCTTCCCGATTAGATGCATACTTATTTTCCCAATACGCCATTCTCTAACGCGGTTGTTAGTTTACATTGTCTCGTAATTATCGATATTAAAATATAGCAGTTTGTTTTCCGATAAAATATAGCCATATTAATGTCTTTTTTTGTTTTTAAAGCGAATTTTCGCCGTAATTTTAGTCAAAACGATATGTTTCCATGCCAATGACGCTGCAGTCGGTTCCTAAGGCTAGACCAATGTGGAAAATAAAATATATTAATGGTATAGCGTGAATATTTTGTACTTTAACTCTGATTTTCAATATGTAACCCACTTCAACTTCGGAAGCATTATTATTACATTTGAATAAGTAAAATGTGTGACTTAGTATTAGTCTTGACTCGAACAGTCAAGCCAGAGCTACCTTATTGCTCCTCACTATGTGTGCCCGTGGTCAATTCATCCACCACGCCCCCCCAAGCGCCCCTCCACCCCTCCGTGCCATTTTTGACACGGTGGGGGCGTCGGAAAGCGCCACCGATTCAGTCAGTTTCGCCCCTTTAAAGGCTCTCGCTTTCCGCGGCCCTTGTTCGCCTCCCTGATGCCACCCACCCCTTAAACCCTCTCTTTCTGCCCCGCCCCCTTCACATCCCCCCACCACGTGTGTTCTACCCTTGCGATTTGATCTCTCGTTCGCTCTCTCTCTCTCTGTGAAGCAAGAATGCCCGCTCATCGATCATTTTGCTTTCACAAGGCCTCTCTCTCACTCTCGTGTATGTGTTGTCGGAAGAGTCGGAGGGAGGTTGAGTGTGTGTTTCGCCGGGGGAGCACAGGGAGGGCGCCACCGTGGTGTGTCGATCTCCTTTCCCCCCCCCCCCCCCATCCCACACCTCCAAGTCCTGAAAGCCTTCATTTTTTTTTATTTTGCAAGCGCTCCATCTGTGTCTCCCGCCCTCCTGGCCACACGGTGCGTTTCCGGCTCGTTTTAAAGTTGTCATCGTATCATTTTTTGGGAGTGAAAGAATCAGTCCACGTCGGGGAGTGGTCCCATAATTTATACATAACGTTAGCGTGTCGGCCGGTGTCGAAAAGCTTTCCGAGCTTGCCGATTTCTTTTTTTTTTTGTACTCCACTCCTCCATCGCGGTTTTTTTAATCTTTACGTGGTCTATAAGTCAAAAGCAAGTTTAGGGATAGTCCAGTGAGGTCGTTTTTTTGCGTCTTTGTCCATCATCGCGGTGTATTTTAGGACCCGAGGCATGTTAAGAGGACGCATCATACCCTTTGGTAAGGAAAAGTTCAGTCGAAAATCCACAAGATGGCGTCACTCGCACCCGATCAAGGCGTTTTGGTGTCAGGAGTCTCTTACTACAGGATAACTCTCGCACAAGGCAACAGTCGTCGGCAAGTTGTACCCAAGTCTCCGGCGCGTAAGTGCAGGCAGCGCTTATATAAGATCTGTGAGAGAAGACAACTAATTGCAACACCGTCCAAGCATTTCATGGCCGAAAACCATTCAGGTAGCTTGTAGAAATATACCAATTACAGATTATATCTTACATCCGTGATGGCTGTTATTTAGCATTCCGATAAAAGACGGATTGATACATCTCCATTCGTTTTAGATATGTCAATAATAATAATAGTTTTTATAAAAATATATCCTACATCTTGCCGTTTTCATGATGGTTTAATTATGCTCTGGGATAAAATTTTCATGTTTCAGATACGAGCCTCCCTTGGCAAAGGTCTATTCTTTATACTATAAAAATTTCAAGTTGATGACGTAAGACTTTAACAAAAAATATGGGGTCGGAAATCATCACAAATCCGAACTGTCGAGCGAGTGTTATTCGTCGCCTTAAGAGTAAGGAATCAGGTGAAGGAAGTGGGAGAGTGGAATAGTTTTCTAATGGTAATTATATTTTAATTCATTCACGGGCAATTAGGGTTATTTCAGGCTCACTTTCAAAGGAGCATTGTGAACCACATTTTATAAAATTGGGTATTACGACCCTCTATGGTCTTATTTATAAACGTGTATGTGAAGTAAAAAAAAACGTGAGCTCATATAGACAGGAGTCGGCGTTCATCACCTCTTCACTTGTAAAAAGGACAATTAGTTGTGCTGTTGTCCGAATAGACTGACCGATGATGATGGCGAACAGTACCTTAATGCCTTACTGTTGTTGTAATGATGCGTGGTTGAAAACACTTAATGTACTTATCATTTCGGGGGTGTATCTCTCTTATTTTCTCGCTTCAATTAGTTCTGAAGATTGGTGCGGTTAAAACATGACGTCGATGGGATCATATCGTAACACCCCTGATATCGCTTCTTTAGTCTTCACAGGCTACGGTAAAATTTCCGCGTATTAACTCTATAAAATAGTTTCAATTCATGGCACACCCTTAAACTTGAGTGCACCCAACATTTGAATGTAATGAGAATATTCACGGTCACTATCATTGGAAAAGCTGACCAGAACAGACCTGATAGAGAGAGTCCAAAAAAGATTTTTAAGATTAATGTATTATTTACGTTACAATGTTTATCCTGTTTTTGAAAATCATGTGGAGTACAAAGTTATGTTAAATGAATTTAAATTGGAAACGTAGAGTAATAGAAGAGTCATAAATGATTTACTCTTTCTACACGATGTAATTAATAAAGGTAATTTTATTGAACTGGTTGGGAAATTGAACTTTTTAGTCCCAAAAAAAGTAAGGCTAAAAAGAATATTCTACATAAGAAGTGTGAACACAAATTATTGTATGAATGCACCTATTAATAGGTTATGTATCTCATTAAACACACTTTCAAATGAGTTAAATATAAATCTAACTAAGGAGATGTTTCGCGGACAGATATCGTCGATGTTATCGACATTATAAATTTGTTCAGAATTTTGAATGAAAAGTTCAGCCAGCCTTGACTGTTGTGTTAATTATTTGTACTATTATTGTACTAAGTTCTTTTGTATTATTTTTGTTATTTTGATTAATTGTGAAAATAGTTTACCCTGTTATTGTGTTTTCATGTTGGGTGAACTTAAAATTAAATAAATAAATAAAACAGACTTAGAAGCCTTCAGAACCTGGTGCTGGAGGAGGATTCTGAAGATAACATGGACGGACAAAATAAGATATGACGAATTGTACAGAAGAGTAGCAGGGTGTCCAGCACGCGGGAAACCGGGAAGACCGGGAAATATGAGAAAATTTTATTTTCACTAGAATCATCAGGGAAATATCGAATTGACTCTGGAATGTTCTGTGGGGTTAATATATAAAACAGAAACGGAAGCAATGTGCCTTTTTCGGCAGGTTACTAAGTCAAATTTCCCTTACGTTGTCGCATTTTGCATTCCTGTAATCACCGAAAGTAGGTACAATGTTTTCTATGTAGGTATATTGTGTTCTTGTTGATCATAGTCTGAAAAACAGTGGCGTAAAGAACGTGCCTTTATCGGCAAGTTGCGAAGTCAAATTTCCCTTGCGTGTTCTCATTTCGCAAAATGAGGAAAAAAGTCAATTCCCTCAGTTTTTTAAGTTGTCGATCATTTATATCAATGCTATTCATAGCGCAGTCTGGCTGTAGTATAACCTTGTCACTGAGCACCAGCATGACAATGTTGTAATCTAAGGAAGGGTGGTGATGTGATTTTCCCTCAAACTGTTTTAAAGTTTTGTGTTTATTTTCCATCAAATATGCATGTTTAAAACTAATTCTTACGTTAAATCACCGAAAAAACATACCGAAAATTCTCTGATAATTAACGAGAAAAAAAATCAATATTTCCTGTGGAAAAATAAATATTATGTCTGGAAAACCTGGAAATCTCAGGGAATTTTCAAATTCCCAGCTGCTAGACACCCTGAGTAGAAGAGGAAAGAAGTATATGGGACACCATAGAAAAAGAACTAGATGGATTGGACACACACTGAGAAAATGGGTCTGTGAAGAACATAATTGAAGGCAAAATAGAGGGAAAAGCCCCCAGAGGAAGACCCAGGAATAAGTTCATGGACCAAATAAAGAGGAAAGTACATTGGAAGAGATACCTGGAGGTAAGGGAACAAGCATTAGACAGGAAAGGGTGGAGGGCTGCAGTCAACCAATCTTAGAATTGAACGACCAATGAATGAATTCACGTGTCTCATTAGGCTTCTTTGACGGGTCATATTTCACTTAAATGGTTTTGTAGCCGTGTTAAGTCTACGTATTCTTAATTTTTATATTTTTCAGCTTTATTCAGGTGGGCTTCCATTGTATTCACCTGCTAATGAGTCAAATACGGGGGAATCCTCGTCGAAAACTGGCCATGATCGCGTATCCCAACTGTGCAAAGTTCCCGTGGCATCTCGCTTCAAAGGCGGTCGTTTGTTTGTTGGACTTAAGGAGCTGATTCGATCTTTTCGCCGATTGTTAAACCTTTCCACCTTGCTATTCAAAACCTCTTCACCGACCATCGAAAATGGTATGTAATCTCCCCCCTCTGTTCAATCTTATGGTTGCTCCAGCTGGTATTATCTTGTGGATCTGCTCGATTTATTATCTCTCGATTGAATGAGCAGCGGCGTTGGGATTGTTTGAGTTTCTCGTGGCTGACTCTTCTAGCTCCTGTAGTACGTGAATTTCAGCACACTCCCAATCTCCTTGCGGCAGAAATGGCAACGTCTGCGCTCGAGTTTGAGTTGCTTCTCAAGCACTATTCTCAAGGGAGTTCCCTCCGTTTGTGCTCCAGCGATCACGAGTTGCATTACTCCCCTCTGCAACTTATGGCAACATTTTTATTGACCATTCGCTTGAGTTTATGGAGATTTTATGCTTGCGAGTGCATGCAAATAAAGTATTTGGGTCTTGGAATTTTATTTCTTTCATAGATTACGCTATTTCGTCGCTCTGTAGCTGGAGAATGGAAGTATATTTGTTGATAAATCAATATGTTGATTTTAAATTACGGTTTTTATCGTACCCACTGATATTTTCAGTTCGTCGGGAGAGGAAGTCATCAACCTGCATTTCTGAGCGAATTTGAAGTACATTTTAAAAAGTTATTTTAATTTTTTATTCTGTAAATGGAGTAACTTTTTCGTTCCACATAAATGTTATTTGATACGACCCGGGTTTTGACGTGGCACGTGATCATCAGGTGTTCTCAGGAGACATCAGGTGTATCAGGGTTACTTCATTTACAATCTAGTAAATTGCATAGTCACGCCTGAGACAACTTAGGTATATTATTTAAATTGTTGATTTATGACTTGGATTGGTCTTCAGACTTCAATTGTGCAATGGCAGAGGCGAATACGTTTGCACGTATCGTACTGCCATTACTCGATAAACTTTTGCGTAGGATCTGGAATTATACTCGGGCTGTGGCTGTCATGTGAGGAAATTTTCTGCCAAAATATAACGCTGCATTCAGTGTTCCTCAAAGAAATATTTTCTAGTCGGGTGGAATGAAGTTGTACAGGTGAAACAACCCAACGGATTCTGTATTTCCAGGTCCCGGTGCGGAGCCGGGCCGCGCCGCGCGATCGAAATATTGAATTTACTTCCGGCGTCACAAACTTTTTCCATATTTTTTTGCAAAATAACGTTCAATTATGCTCACTTAATATCTTGATGAAATTGCTTGGTGCGCATATTTCTTGAACCTAAGATAATGACTGCTTTATGTAAAGTTTTGCTATAGAAAACGTCTGCCATATTGTGACGTAACAGCCCACTTTATCCTCGTAATATCTTCAATGTAGAACCTTTGGTAATCTGTGACAATATGTATGGCTTGAAAATGGCAAATTTAAGGAGTTTAGGTCCACACAACTTCAACAACAATCGAACTGAGTCAGTATTTCCAGGCCCTGTCGCGCTGAGCCGAGCTGCGACGCGCGATCAAAAAATTTTACTTTCGGCGTCGCAAACTTTTCTCCAAGATTTTGCGGAATAACGTTTTATATATTTTCACTTAATATCCTGATGTAATAGTTTAAAAAAGAGAAGTCGTCGTTAAAACCAATGCCAGTGGCTCCGATGTAAATATATTCTATTCCAGCATTCGGAGCGCAAGCAGTCAGTTATTTCGCATTAGAGGTGCATATAACGTCTTCAAATATTAGGTTTCAATTCGCGTCCTCCAAATTGCTTACGCTTACGGGAGCAGTCTTATCTCGGCCGCGTAATCAAATTTACTACGTGACGCAGGGGAATGGCCACCAGGGAGGTCCTGCTGCTGGGAGGCGTAGCTATTCCGAGCCGCAGGAGCGATATAATAAATCCATTTTTCTCCCCCGCCTGTTTATTTTTTACGTGCGCGCGCGGTCTTATAGAAATTCACGAGCGGTAACAGGTACCCGTCACCGGTGGGGGGGGGGGTTCCTCCTTCTAAGGCACACGGGTTGGCGGCAGGGGGGGGGATGTAATCCGCACTACCCCCCCCTCCCCCTGTCTAAACCTCCTTCCCTGCATGCCCAGAGAGAGCTCGGGAATCATTGTTTAACCTCTACACACACACGCTTCTCCCCCACCTTACTTACATCTCTTGAACTTGCCTGCCGTTCATCTAGTCTCCCCGGCCCAAGACAACCGCCGTGTGCGGTCTGTGCTAAAATGGCATGCCCTCCTCCCCTCGCTCATGAAGTTATGTGGACGTATTACCTATTCTGGTGTGTATGTGTTTGTATGTGTGGTGGAGGGTTTTAGTAGCACGGAACTTGGAGGGAGAAAGAGCTTAATTTATTCCTCTTTTGCCTCTGTTCCTCCCCCCTCGTCTTTCCTCCGCGGTCCCTCGCTCGTCGTGAAATCAATATAAAAAAAATCTCCCTACGCCAGTCTTTTGAGATGAAGCACACAAGGCGTGCCATAAATGGGGAAGCAGATATAACCCAAATGCGGAAACTTATTTATAGCCCCTTCCCTTCTCTACCTCGCCCTCCTGTCCCCTTCCACTCGCCTCAAGTCTTCTCTCTCCGCTCACCCCCCCTTCTTCACCCCCTCGTACACTACTTTACGTGTTTTTCCTCTCCTAACCCTCTCTCTCTCCCCCCACACCTTCGTCTGCCTTCCTCCCCTGTCCTCCTCTTCTTCCTTCTCGTTGCTGCCGCTGCTGTTGTGTTGGCCCCCCGTTCTTTCCCCGTAGGAGTCCCGCAAGGCCTTCAGCTGCCACCAGCGGTCTTCCTCCGCGTACAGCGCCTGCGCAAGTTTGCGGAATGGGTGCAGTGTTGGTGGAGGAAGGACGTGGTGTTGGAAGGAGCCTCCAGACCAACCTCATTCCTTTTTTTTCCTCCCTTCCTTCCGTCCTTCCCCTCCCCCCATAGTTCCTACCCTCGGGCCTAGGAAAAACAATATAAGGAGCCTTCATCTCAAGCCTGGGGGGGGGACCCGATGGTGTGGGTGTATTGCGAGTGGGGGGGGGGGGGCGGGGCTCGTCCAGAGGTGTGGGAAACTCTGGGAAGGTAGGGCTTTTTGGGGAAAGGGTGCAGGACTTTATTGTGGGTGTAGAGAAGGGAGTCGAAAGGGCAGGGCGTGGAGTTTTTCATTTGTTCCCAGCAACTTTATTGTTATTATATTTCTAGTTTTTTTTCCTTCCTTTATATTTTTTTTGGACATTCTGATGGAATGGAGGTGAGGTCTGCTCCGGGTTAAGTGAGGAAGGGAACATTGATGAGGCGTCTGTTTAGTTGTCAGGTCCCCGGGCGAAATTGTGAAAGAGAGATGTTAACTTTACTGTAGCAAAGGCCTCGTCTTTGTGTTACTGAACCATTTAATCAGCAAGGGTGTTTTTTGGGTATTGCCATGTGTAAGTAATGATCTATTCTCTCCTTTTCCTATTAAATCGAATAGTTTTCTCTCATAAAGATCTGAGATTCTTCACCTCTTCATCTTATGTGTGCCGGTTCTAATTCTTAAGTCCACGTCGTCTCTCTGACGTCCTTTGGGTCTTCCTACACCTCGTCTACTGTTTATTTTACTATTTCGAGCAATTTTTACAGTTCTGTTATTATTCACCCTTCTCACTTGGTCATTTCGTTTGTGTTTTTGTTTTGCCTACCCATTATTTTTTATCTAAAATGCTCTTCTTCTAAGGTCGTTTGATTCATAGCAAAGTAGCGCAGCGAGCGGTTGGACCCTGGTGAACTCTCGTCGGTGAATATCGGCAAGAAATTCTTGGCTTTCGCGAGGACGTCAGCGTTTATAATGTTGTGAGGCTTCGATTGCGATTGTCAAGAGGTATCACGGAGCGATATTCAGTCAATCAAAGGCCTCGAGGTCAATAGGTATCACGGAGCGATATTCAGCAAATCAAAGGCCTTAAGCAGTGAATCCCCTTGCTATAGGTACTTCTCAGATTTTCTCATCCAGTCTGATATGAATAATTATCATCATTATCAGTTATCAATCCAAGGATTTGAATATTAGTTTGGCGCAACTCTCCACTCCACTCATCCATTAGATAAACTTTTCCCCCCCCTCATTTTAGCGACCTTCAAAGTAATCTATATGCATTACATCCTTGGTCTCGTGAATCGGGTCTTTCCATTGAGTTCTCCTTCCGTTAGTAAATTCGCATAGCCGCATTCCCGATATTCTACGAAGCATTCTCATCTCTGATGTCTACTTTCAATGCTGCGTATTTTTTTTGAAGTGCATGGACTTGTATATAATCCTAATCGTATACATTCTCCCTTGGCTGTAAATGGTTCTCAGATACCCTATTCCCACTGCGTGTAGACCACTTATACCTATGCTAATCCTGACATACCTACATTTCACCACCTGATAAAGACGTCGGGTGACGACGCGTTTCGGCTCACAGGGTCATCATCAGGTACAAGACCATCAGCAGGTACAGGTCATCATCAAATGTCCATGTCAAACATGTCGTGTACTTGATGATGGCTCTATGAGCTGAAATGCGTCGTATTCATTAAAATACCCTGTGGAAAAGTGTCATTGTTGTTTTTGTTATAATATGCCGAACTTCCACGGTATCTCGCCTGAATCTGTTGAAATCATGTTGAAAAGCACGTTTTTACTCTGCGACACTCCCTTCCCTGGGGAAAAACTCAATACTTACAAAACTTTATATGTTCCAAACACTACTCGCGACCATTCTTTCGACATTCGCTCGTTTTGATTTCTTTCTAAGACTTGAAATGGGGCGTATGATTGTTTGGGGCAGAAACAAGGCCTATAAGAAAGGAGGACGAGAATATTGGATACAGGCTTTCGAAACGTGTGTGTGGAGGAGAATGGAGAAGGTTCGGTGGAAGGAAAGGGAGACAAATGAGGAAGTGCTTAACATGTTTGGTGTGGGGAGGCAACTTCTGGATGAGATTACGGGAAGGCAGGGATGGCGGCTGGAAGAGGTTACGAGAGGCGATAGTTTGTTCAAGGCCATGGAGGGAAGGATGCTGGGCAAGTGAGGAAGGGGAAGAAAGAGGGTGAGTTTCATAGACGATATGAAGAAGGGTTGGACGTCCGCGGAGATGAGGATAGAAATACTTGAAGTAGATAGGGGCTTCAAGTGTAAAAATGTGAAGGATTTTCTGACTAATTTAAAACCTCAATAAAGTCTCGTTTGCGTCCTACTAGAGCTAGATCAATACTTTACTTCGAAACTCTCAAGATAATTACTGATTAAGCGTTCGCTTTTATTTAGTCTCTTCTCCCTAATAAACTCACTTCCTGCTTATATCGATCCCTTTATATATCGCCAAAAACTTCACTAACTTGGCTACAACATATCTTTCCGTAAATGAATGTCAAATCTAGATAGTAATGAACTTAAACGGCATCTTAAGGTCATCTAAGTTAAGTTTTTGTTTTTATTATGTGTATATCTTTTTTGTGTCTGTTACAAGTATACTTAGATAGTGTCGCTGTATGTGGACTATTTTCTTTAAAATAAATAAATAATAGAATTTATTTAGCCGGACCTTTTCAGGATCACTGAAAGGTCATAGTACACGCAATTAGTTCTAAAATTCCCGTAAAACCAATGTAGAATGATAGAACAATTGAAGTCGTTGTTTCTATCGTAACGAGAGATCAAGCGACCCCTCCCTCAGAATTCTAGTTTCGTACTAATGTGCTTCACATCATTATTTTAGGGATCCTGTATAGTAATGCTATACCTAGCTTGTTTACGATTTCCAAAGACGGAACATGTGTATGGTATGGACGATATGGAGAATGGTAGGATGTACTCGGAGATAAAAAAAGAAACATTTGAGATGGATTGGGCCCAGCACGTGTAAAAATCTTGACTTTCGATATAACCTACATTTAAATGGTTGATGGATCAATTGAGTGGATGGGTTATCTGTCCATATCCTTCTCATATTCTCTATTCTCCTTGGTCCACTCCCTCCTGTTCCTATTTTTAACTATTTCTCTTTATTTTTCTTTCGGGCTGGTATATCTAACATCTCCGGTCGCTCTCGCTCCAGGATGGGATGTAGATGTTGGGAGGTAAATGAGAAGAGAGGGTTTGGGGGATTTTTACACGTGCGAGCGCCGTGGTGCCCCGGGTGCTGGCGCCCCGCTTCGCCCGGGAAGAGCCCGGCACCATGCGTTGCTTTGTAGCTCCTTCCCTCCCTCCCTCCCCCCCTTCCCGTTCGCCCCCCCTCCTTCCCCCCGCTTTTTTTCACGCCCGGCCCCTTGAATGCCGGCACGCACGAGCGCCGACGCACGCACACGTGTTGTTTCGCCTCTCTTCCGCTGGAGGGCACTGGCGGCGATGCTTCCTCCCACTTCCTCCCATTCCTACTTCAATCTCCTCCTCCTCCTTCTCCCCCGACACGCCAGCCGTGTGTTCTCTCATATCATCCACGGGTGGGAACCGTAAGCATGGCGGGTACCTATAAAAGGTTTGCCGGTAAACAGTTGCTGCATCTATTTCTTCCTCCCATCCTTCTCCCCCCCCCTCTCCGCTCTCGTTTTCTCCGTCTGTCCGTCCACCCTTCGCGGTTAAATCTAGCTCTATTCGTTAAAAAAAATCTTCATCTTCTTCTACTGACAGATTGTAGGAATTCGTACCCACGTGTATAGAGTACCAGCTTCAGATACAGCCTTCCACTTGCACATAATATTTAGAAAATCCATCAAGTATCACGTATTAACCAAAGGCTGGGAAATTGCCAATTTAAAGCCCACATTTACAAGTGGTGATAAGGAACAGCCATCAAATTATAGACCGGTATCCCTAACATCTATCTCATGCCAAGTCCTTGAACATATTAAAGTAAGCTCAGTCATGAAACACCTTGATACGCAGAACTTGCTGATAAAAGCACAACACGGATTCAGGAAAGGAAGGTCCTGCGAAACTTAATTAGCACTATTTGCCCACGACATTTTAGTCTCCGGTGAAGATAACGTTCCAGTAGACGCGATTTTTCTGGGCTTTAAAAAAGCATTTGATTAAATATCCCGCATAAAATTATTAAATAAACTCAAATCTTACGGCTTAGACGACGATATGATTTTCTGGATCAGAGAATTCCTAACCGATCGTATGTAGAGAGTAGTATTAGACGGTGCCATCTCCAATGAGGTTAAAGTTACTTCGGGTGTCCCACAGGGGAGTGTCATAGGCCCACTTCTATTCCTTCTGTATGTTGACGATATTGGTGAAGTAGTTGACAGTAAACTCCGACTATTTGCAGACAATGCCGTAGTGTACAGCGAAATCCGTAGCGATAATGAAGCTTTAACGAAGGACCTTAAGGCAATTCAAGCGTGGTACGATGGTAGGCAACTAGAATTAAACTTGAAAAAATGTGTTGTTATAAACTTCTGGAAATGGAAAACCTCCCCTCAGTTCAGTTATTATGTACAAACTACCCAATTAGTGACTGTCGAATCTGTAAAATACCTCGGAGTTAAATTAACTAATGATCCCTCGTTTACCAAACATATTAGGGAAATTACTGGCCAGGCTAATCGTGAATTGGGCTTGGTTAAAATAGTACTTGGAAAGTGCGACGATAAAGCTATAGATATCAGCTACTTCTCCCTCGTTAGACCCCACTTGGAATGCGCTGCCAGTGTTTGGGATCCACATGAGGTAGGCTTGAAAACAGAAATGGAACGCGTGCATATAAGATCAGCTAGATACGTGACAGGCCGTTATCATAGTCTCGTTAGTGTTACTGACCTCTTGCGAAAACTAGGATGGGAATCGCTTCCAGACCGTCCGTTGAAAATTAACCTCAGCCTTTTAAATAAATTCAAAACTGATTTATTTTCAGAAGAAGCTATCAAAATCTTACGAACTCCAACATACTACGGTAGATCAGATCATGAAAATAAAATAAGGGAAGTAGATTGTTGAACAGAGATGTTTAAAATGTTGTTTTGCGCGCGATCGATAAGAGACCATACTGGCTGCGTTGTGACTTTGAAGTAAGTTAGTTGACAGGTAATGTAGCTGATTCATTCATATGCCCCCTAATGCATGTTTCTAGGTCGGCCAAGTAGTTCCAATACCAAGTTTTGCATGTTCCTTGCATGACTCTTGCGTCACATTTACGTAGCTATACTATAGATTATTTTAGTAGTTTCTGTAGCATTTGTAGTATACGGGTAGTGTGGTGCTTTTTGGTGAAATCAAATTTCTTCATTGGAGTTCATGTTGGTGATAAGTCACCACCTTCCAAACACCTTTGTGGTGGCATACAGAGTAATAAGTAGATGTAGATGTGCTCCGTCTTCCTTGGTTACAGCACTCCATTGATTTTTGCCTTTATAATAGTTAACATCCATCCTCTGCTTTCGCTAGGTCCCACCAGTCATTAATATTCAAAGCGTCGGTTGTCATTAAACGAACTAGGAGGGCAAAAAACTTGGGCGATTTAATTACAGTGAAAACTGCCTCCGCAACTACATCCCTTGAGCGGTCACCCCACTAAGCGGTCGATTTCTTCGGGAACGGATGAGATGAGTTTTCCATAAAAGTAATGTAAATTTTCCCTCCATTCAGCGGTCACCTCCTGAAGCGGCTCGCAGGGTAATATGTAGATGTAGATTTATGGGTCCGGAGATGGTCATACTACGCTGTACTTAGGTATTACGCTAGAAGAAATTAATAAAATACTAATTGCTTTGAGCGAACATTTAGTGTTTCACAACTTTAAGAGGGATTAAGGTGGGAGGCCCTAGAGACTTGGAGGCTACTCGCTGTAAAATCGATTACTAATAACATAATCCCCACTATTACAGCCTTCAGCAACTCTTCGCTCCACTGCACCTCCTCCATCCACCTGTTTTGCCTCTTTCTAATATCCTTGTCATCACAACTCCAATACTCCGCGAGCATTTGGGACCCTGGTCATAAAGATTTTACAAAAAAAGTAATATATTCCAATAAAAAGCTGCTCGCTTCGCTAAAAACTGCTACGAGCGAACATATCGTGTTTCATAACTTTAGAGGGATTAAGTTGGGAGCCCTTAGAGACTCGGAGGCTACAGGCTAGGCTTAGATTGCTTGAGAAATTCATAACTGGTGCGTATCAAACCGACATAGAGAATGATATCATGACGCCTTACTACATCTCTAGGTCTGACCGAATGCGGTAAAATAGGAGATATACACTGCCGAAGGGATAGGTATCTATGACGAGTACAATTTTTTATTCTTCTATCAATTCTTTTAATTCTATACGTCTTAATTCTCCATTCCCCTTCTTCCTCCTATGTACATTAAAAAATACTCATATTAAAAGGTGCTAGTTTATTCTCGAGGTGAAGAATCCTTTTGAATAGATATTTATCTTAAATTGAAATAATGACAATGCTTTTTGATTAAAATTTTGATGGGGTAAGTTCAATTCATGATTGAGAGTGGTCATTCTGGCTATAATCCTCATTCGCCAGCATTTTACCTATATTCCTCTGGTGACTCTGGTTCTAATCATTGAATTCCTATCTTTCGGACTGAATTGTTGCTCGTACTGGCTTTAAACAAAGTTAAATGAGAAACTTTTGGAAACACCATATTAGAAGTCTCGTTTCAGAACCAGATTAAATTTAGTCGCCAAGAAATCAATCCCCTGATTTTCCGGATGATATTGAGGATGTAATTCCTTATCTCATATCACACGTGCTGGCCAGGAAATATCGAAGAAATTAGGGAGGCAGACCCCTGAGTTAACGGTATAAGGATAAGATTTTCCTTCCCGGCACCTATCGTGATCGAAGTACCTGCTGGTCGATACGCTGATATGCAAATTCGTTTTCCCCTTTTTATTTCCTTTTTTACGGATTCCTTCTTCCACTTCTAACCCGTTTATGTGCCTGGTGTCCAGAGACCCGCTGCCGCACGCTTTTTCGGGGAACTTTCAGGATAATTTGCTGTCGTATGAAGCATCCCCGATCCCTCTCCATCAATCCTGAGGGAGCATCTTCAATTTCTACCAGTCACTCTACCAAAAATTGAAGATATTCTGCTCCTTCTTTGTCAGGGGACCGCTCCTCTGTCTCTCCCCCACCAGCAGGAGGTCGCCGGATCATTTATAGGGCGGTCTGGGAATGTTTGTCGCGAAATCCCTTTGATTTATCTCGTTCTCCCTCCCGCTTCCCTCCGAGGCATACTTTGATATCGACGATTTCGCCGAATCCGGGCGCTGTGAGGTTAGAGGAAAAGAGTCTCATTGTTTGTCTTCCTCTCTGGTCGAAGCGGGAAGGCTTACTTTTTTCCTCTGAAAGTGGTTTTCGCTGGCATGGTGTTCCTGTACAATTCCTCTCCAGCAAGACGGAGAGACCCATCAACCTAGGAGGCGTATCCGAATGTGGGTTTGAGGTTGAAATTGTATCTTCTTGAACCTTGACCCATACGGCATACGAAATCAAGCTGTTTTGAGGTAGTGTGAGCGAGATAGTTCCCTAATCATAATAGAGACCTTATTCAATATGTACGTTTTAATTTCATCAGCTGTGATACGCACGAGTTTAATATTTCATCATTATTAGTGCAATAATACAGTTTTACATGACAGAAATTTTAAGTAATCAAATGAAGTATCTACACTGAGAAAAAACTCTGGTTGTACAGCTATAATTCTAGCTGTATAGCCAGAATATCTAGCAGTATATGGGACAGCTAGACGTGTAGCTATACAGAGAGAAATTTCTAGCAGAGCCATCTAATCCGTCTAAATAGATATTTCTAGGAAGACGGCAATACGGTATAGCTCTCCAGCCATATGGAGTAGCTAACCGATTGCTTCGCATATAACACCAGCTAGGCAGATTAGCCACTAGCTCTATATTGCCGATAATCTGTTAAATTTCTAGCTGGTCTACGGTATATTACGAATATGTATGTATTTATACATAAAATACTTCAGAAAAAATAACTTTCCGGTGCATCACAAAAATGGAAGTAGTATATGCGATGTCGAATAAATCTGAAAGCATTACACTTGGCTGCATACTGGATAATTTTGAACAGGTTTAATCACATGAAATGAAAAATATCTCAATACTGGAATGAAAAATATTTTACCTAACGCATGCTACTAACTTATTTAATACGTTTTGCTTAAAAATTTCTTCCGTGGAAGAGTTCTAGTAGGAAATAATAAAAAACATTTCGCAGTTGATACTTACCGTCAAACATAGACCCGTACGGCCGTATCCATAGATTTCCGCAAAAAGGTGCTAGTAGGTGACTAACTTAGTCAGCTACTAAGAGATCTTACTCGCATACGATAAAATAGTATTCTTAGAGCCTTTCCACTGAGCTACTAACCTAGTATGCTATTATCGCCACTATCGTATCGGAGTACATAATTGTAGGTAGCGACTGCCTTAGAAACAATGAAGCTGAATGTATAGAAAAATCGGGAATACGTGCTTGTTATAAACTTTATTTTTGCCACACGTAGTAATACACCACAAACTTGCACAGATCGTTCATAAAATCAATTGGACACACTGCAGCTTCACCACATCAAAGTTTAACGTACTCCATCCTCTCGCACAAAATTATGGTATCAGTTATATTCAAACAATCACAGTACTTTCTTGAGGTTTTCACCGTTCCGTCAATATAAAAACACTCAAAATGGAAAATGTTTGCCTCTAGTTAATGGATAATATCTGCCATTTACACAGAAAATGTAAAAATACTCACATTCACAAACTAACCATCATTCTGTAAACGAAAAACGAACATGGACACGGTACAGCGAACATTGTCACTATTTAATCTGGATACCTATTTGTCCCTTCATGAATCCTTTCTGAGCATAAAATAAAACGAAACTGATTTAACTTATCCACTTACAAGATAAAACATAAAATATGATGCGATACACTGTTGAAGCACTGGAAGAAAACATTTTTCTGCGTGAACCATAACAACGTTCTGCAACCATAACAAAAACGAAACGAAATAGAATTACGGCAGAATGTAAACATATCAGCGCTTTGATGTAAACATATTCGCAATTACAATCATTACCTGAGCGAAATCATTACAATTCAATACGATAACAATTGTACGTCTTTATATCAATGTAAGACACATTTCTACGACAACAAACAGTAATATACTCGAGTTTATTACTCTGAAGCACGTCACTTGATGCAGTAGTCACGAAAACCAATATGCACTTGTAAATTGTTTACGAGGCTTCCTCCTCGACACATTCTTTAAAATGGGCTCTTATCTCGTAGAGTAATCATCTAAAAACACAAATAAAGAGCACTAACGTCCAATGATTTTTAAAAATGCAATCGTTACCCTCAAAAACAGTCCATACACACAACTATTTATGCACTTTATAATGCTGTGAGGCATAGCACTGATAAAACGAGATGAAGAAGAGGTGATAACCACTTTACGACGCTCAAAACCACACTAATGATCTCACTAGCTCTTCCTTTTTCGTCGAATAAAACACTCATGAAGCACTACGAAGTACCACAACACACTGATAGACTAAGAGCAAATAATTAAAAAGCTCAGTTTGATCCAGCAACAGTACTACACGTCGCATCCGCCAGACTTGAGAAAAGCTATTCCACCGGTATCTTTGGTATTTTCGCCTGAAATCTCTGTTATGGCTTCAAGTTATCACCCGAGGTGAACCTCCCGATGTTGACCTCGTGGTTCATTCTGCACTAGAAAGAAACAATGGCGGAATGAGACAACCATAGGTCCGCAAGAAGCGACGGAGCCGAGTCACGTGACTCAAGTTGGAAGCGAGTCTCACCGGATGAGCTTACCAACCAAATCATTTCGCCGTGCATCTGAACACCGTCTGCTGTAAATCTACAGGTACCCAGCTTAATGCGACTGACTGTACAGTATCTTACATACCTCCACAGCTATAAAATCTGCTGATTCAGCAAAACTAAAGCACCAATCCGTTTTAGCAGTAGAGCGTATGCACTTTTTTTTCAGTGTAAATAAATCTTTAACTTGACTCATTTTTTTCACGCGGTACGTTTGGAACTCCAACAAAACGGAAGAATGTGATCTCGAAGAATCTACTGCTGTGACAGTAAGATTAATTTTAAAAAATAGTTGAGAAAACACACAAGCTACACTGTTCATTTTTCGACGAGATCTAAGTGTCGGGAATGCCTCATTTTTAATATAAGGTCTCACTGGAGTGCATAATCGTACTATTTCCCGTATAAAAGGGATGGTATTTTTTGGCAAATATCTCGGAAAGTTATGTGGTCAGGGGTTGAATTTTGTATGTCAATGGAAGGGTGATATATTTTTCATTAAAATGAGACCAAATTCATTGATTTCTAGGTAAAATGATATTTCGCTCAAACAACCTTAATTTAGGTTTTATTCACGCATTCTTCATTTATCCTTATGCTGCAGCTATCACCCAGGTTTTTAAAAACCTGAAAAAAACTGGATTACCTGGAAAAATCATAGAAATTGAAAATGATCCTGAAAAAATTTGTCATCGTATCACACATTCCTGCTGACATGCGAAATTTATGGCGCAAGTGAAAAGATGACTTGGTTTTCTTCCTCTGATTTTTCTCTCAGCTGATGATGATCTGCTGTTGGTGTTTGCATTAAAAATCAGTGGAAGAAAATCAAGTTAATTTTTCATTCGTGAAAATCGACTTCCACACAGTTGAGCCTGAAACCATGGAATGTTTATCGCACAAATACATACTCGTGAAATGCATTAGCATTCCATGCAGACATTCGGAAACGAAGGGATAAATAAATATGCTAAATTAATAAATAAATCTTCCTTTAACTTCAAATGTTGAAGCTCTCACATGGTGGAAGGTCGAATATGCTGAAGATACAAACTTTGTTACTCTCACAATTGATTACTGTATGTACTACCGAAAACGGGGTGGTTCATCAAGCAACAAAATGTGGCAGTAACAAAGTTTATATTTTAAAAATACCTCATTGCGATGGGAGGATTTTCGTAGACTTGAGGTGTTTGAAATGTGGTTGTGGAGAAGAATGGAGAGGGTGAGCTGGGACGAACGAGGCGGTATTTGATATGGTTGGAGAGGAGAGGAAGCTGATGATGGAGATTTGGAGGAGGCAGAAGAGATGAGTGGAGGACGCATTGAAAAGAGAGGAAATGTTGAAGAGGGTAATAGAGGGGAAAACACTGGGGATGCGTGGAAGAGGAAGGAAGGGACGAACTTAACTTACGACGGTGCCTACGGCACTTAAGAATTTCCCGTAAGTCGTCAAATAACGAAAATAGCAGAGTTTTATTTATCAACAATTTTAGGGTAGTAAATAAATAGTTACGAGGTTCTAATTCAACATATGCATTTAAAAAGAATCGATCTTTCACCTTATGAAGTCTCATAGTGATAAGTTGAGAAGTTTTTGAAAAAATGGCGTTCAAAGTGGAGCTACCGTTTTCTGAGCGCCAAAAACCGGGCTTTTTTTATACCAAGCCGTATAAATAATTTGTTGATACGGTGAAGAGTCGCTAATGGTAGTTACCAAACGTAGAAATGAATTTTCTTTCATTTTCAGTTTATTTCATTGCAATCGTATGTAAGTTTTTAAGATAGAACACTTCAAACTCGAGTATCTCGACTTTTTGCATGGACAGTAGAAGTGGGAGACAAAAGGAATCTAATGGCGAATCACGTGTCGGAGGGAAAACGGAACGATATGCCAGAAATTTGGTGGTTTGAATGAGTACTTTCCAAAACTCCTACCAATCAGCTTTTCGAAAACTCACATGAAATTAATTGACACTAACATTCTGGAAGGCTTCAATCATAGTTGTCGTGGTTAAACTTAATGGTTGAAGGCGTAACTTTGTGGAAGGTTACCGCAGACATGACGAAAAGTCTGAAAGACATAGTGGAAGGTCGAATATGTTAAATATACAAACTTTGTCACTCTAATACTGTATAGAAAAGAGTGGGTGTAACAAAGTTTGTATTTTTAACGTATTCGAACTTCCACCATGTCTTTCGAATTTTTCGTCATGTCTGCGGTAACCTTCCTGTCAATGACACCTTTGAAAGTGATTGCAAGGATGTCGAAACCTAAGTCGGTGATAAAAGTTTTAAGTGTGGAATTTACTAAGAGATTTTTGTTTTTCGTCATGGTTGTTGAGGTTCTTAACTGTTCGCGAAATCAATAAACTTTTACATCTGTTGGTCCTCCAATTTTTTTCTCTCATGTAAGCTTGGATCTATCACGGATCTATCACCTAAAATGCTTAACGACAGTAACATAAGATATTTGGCTCTCTGTACCGAAAGGTAATGTCACGGTGGGTATATAGCCGTGAATTGTGTGTAACAACCTCCAAAAACCCAAGATTGGACTCCCTATCGAGGAATTACTGTTATTTTATAAATGCGAACGGTGACTCGGGTCATGACATGAGTCTCGACTCGGTACTCATGGGGTGAACAACCGGTTGGTCCGCATCCACCCCGTCCCACCCGGTCGAATGTCACCTTTTCCGTGCGGCCGTCAACGAAAGAAATGGACGCACCTCGCGTCTCTGTGACATGCGGTGGGATCGCGGATTGCTTACGTGTCGGGTGGTTATTGTGATTTTGTTTCATCCAGATGGGTTCGTGTTCGGGTGCCGTTTTGAATATGTATTTCGCCCTGCGCTAAGCTGACTCATCCAGGAGAGCGCCATCTTTGAGCCTTTGGGGAAACTAAATGCTTGCAATCGTTGGTTGAAATTTTCTTTTGCCGTCAAGTACTCTTCTTCCATATTAGGCCTGTGACCAGTTTTCTTCGCTAAAATCCAGCATGTCCCTTCATCTTCTGGGTCTTCCCACGGATATTCCACTGATTAGTCATCTGTCAGTTCATTGTTCCGTTGCTCGACCTGTCAGAAATATTTTCGACTTGACATCCTTTTCTTAAATTTAAATCTACACATTACCCTGCAAGCCACCACAAGGGTGTTGTTATCACCAAACTGAACTACAGTGAATAAATTTACTTTCACCAAAAAGCACAAAGGTGTTTGTTATCAGCAAACTGAACTACAGTGAATAAATTTACTCTCACCAACAAGCACCACGCTATCGGTATACAACAGATGCTTCAGAAACTAGTAGAATAATCTGTAATGTAACTGTGATAACGTGACACGAGAGACATGGAGGGAACATGCAAAACATGGTGTTAGCACTACTCGGCAGATTTAGAAACGCATTAGGGTACATTTGAACGAATCAGCTACACTACCTGTCAACTCACCTACTTCAAAGTTTTAACGCAGCCATTATTGTATTTTATCGATCGCGGGAAAAACGGCATTTTAAACCTCTCTGCCCTACAATCTACTTCCCTTATTTTATTCCCATGATCTGATCTACCATAGTATATTGGATTTCGTAAGATATTGAAAAATTCGTTTGAAAATAAATCGGTTTTAAATTTACATAAAAGATCGAGACTAATTTTCAATCGACGGTCTAAAAGCGATTCCCATCCAAGTTGTTGCAAGAGGTTAGTTGTTTCTTTCATGGATTTGTGTGGGGTTTACTAAAATCCTACGGAGTATTATTCTGTCTTTCGTGCCTACTAGCCGCTTCGTATTCATGCTTTCTGGCTTTGTTTTAGATGTTGATGTGATAATAGATGGATTGGTAGCCTTTTATATTCTTTCTGCTCCCATGTGACTCTTTTTCTGATTCTGTCGTTCAGACACTCTTAAGCGGAAAAGTTTCTTTTTTGGATCTATAATGGTCAGGGTTCAAATCCCTGCAGAGGAGCCCGGTTGCGTGACGGAACCCGGGTCGTAAATAATAATAATATAAGTGGACCATTACTTGAAAGTTTTGATTTCCGACCTGCGGAGATGTTCAGTGAAAATCCGATCCCTACTTGAGAGTCTTGCGGAGGGCGCTTCAAGTACAGTACTCCGTCTGTCGGATGAGACGTTAAACCGTGGCCCCCTAGGCGCCTTTCCTTCAGAATAGGCTAATGCCGACGCTGGGTTTCTATCCACCCTTCCTCCTATATCTGTCCCTTATGGCGCAAATGACCTTAGCTGTCGGTCGCCTCCATAAATATCCAATCCTATCTAATCTTGATATTGTTATAACCATTTATCCTTTGACAAGGAATGAGTGCCTGTCTAAGGAAGCGAAAATCGCTGTGTAAAAAAGTGTACTTCTCCCCACTATGTTGTATGGAAGTTAAACATGGGTATGTCAGGATATACATAACAGTAGACTAAGCGCCGTGGGTGGGAGTTGTCTGAAGAGTGTTTGCGGCAAAAGTAGGATGGATAGGGTCTGGAATAAGTGGGTAATAAATGAATGTGGGTTAGATGCTCCAGTAATGGACATACAAGAAAGGAGTGTGTTTCGTTGGTTTGACCAGGTTGAGAGAATGGATGAGAGTCGAATAACGAAACAGATATATGAGAGTAGAATGAATGGTGCGAGAGGTAGAGGCAGGCCGAGAAAGTTGTGGTTGAATGTGGTTGAGGAAATCTTAGGAGGAGGAATATTAGGAGTCTTAAAAACAGGAGGGCGTGTATAAACTAGTGTATGGGGGTAAATGAGGCAAAAGAGGTTTGCAAGGATAAGTCAGTATAGATAGTCATAATAGTCATATAGATAGTCATAATGGAGGAAATTATTGAAGCAGAGTTAGGTGTACATATATGTATTTATGAGTGAAACTTTGTGGCTGTGCCTACCCCGAAAGGGAACGGCGTGATTGGTATGTATGTATATATTAATCTTTTAAGGCTTCACGTTTCCTGCCATGTCGTCGTGATTGTTTTGTGTGTGGTCTCTGAAAAATTTATCCTCACCTTTGATATTTAGATTGGACCTCAAAACATACGTGTATTCCTGGTTGTTTTGCCTGCCTATCTTTCCTTCATTAGCTCCTCGTTAATTCAAGCCGTTTTAATGCTGGTCTCCAGTACAAGCCTCTTCCTATTTCTCATCTTTTTTTAGTCCTGCGCCCAATTTCATGAGATGTCCTTTCATTTCACTCGCTCTAAGTGGAAAAATTCCATTTTCGATTTTTATCATCGCCGTTAATTCCACTTGGCGTCGCCTCTCCTGGCGTTTGCTCGGAATGTTTCGCGTAGAGCCTCTCAAAATTTTCTCCTCGCGATAGAGTATTAAAAAAGGGCTTAAAGCATAGTGTATTCGTGCTTTTCGAGCCGCTGTTTTCTTCATTAGGCCCCCTTAATTTTAAGCCTTTTCGGGGCCGGTCTCAGTACTAGCCCACATTTCGTCCTTCCTCTACAGAATTTTTTTCGACTCTGCATCTACTTCAGTCAGCTTAAACACTAACCACTTAACTCTTTTGACCTCCCTCCCTATGATATTTCCTCCCTATTCTACATCTGTCAAGTGTGTAGTATTCATTTTCTTCTTTTTCCGGCGTACTTTTTCTCTGTCTTCCACAAAATCACTGTTCTAAGCCCTTCTTTTCACGTTCACATCCACTTTTCCTCACAGAAGTTAAAAAAAACCGCAAATGCATCTCAGTACCAGGTAGGGGGAACCAGCGTCGGACTCGTTTGTTGTCAATAGTGGCTTTGAGGCCTTTCAGCTGTGAGAAAGACGTCTAAAACAGACCTCCCCGGCTCATTTCCCACGTCGTCCGCTAAAAATGAACCTTCTGCGTGAATTGGTGATGCTCCCCAACGGCTTGCGTAATCCAGACGCGAAGCACAGTCTCCTGCCATCGGAAGGTCGGCTTGAAAAATTAGCCTCGGTGCGTGTTACTCTGCCCCGTTTTAAAGAAAATGTCCACGCTAATAGGTTGTTTTTCTCCGCAAGTCTGGCTCGCTCTGCGGTGAATAGCTCTTCCTACCTTTGAGGTGTGTTCCTTTCTATAGAGCATTCTCCGTTTGGCCGGAGGTTGCGATGTTGCCAATAGGAACCAGCAATGCCAGGAAAGTTAACAATAACATGGGGCGTACTAAATGGACGTCTAGAAGTTTTACATTATAAATGTTTTATTCCGTGGATTAAGGAGCTTAAATTTATCGCGGCGTGGAAAATAATTGCCTCTGTGGCCTCGAGTAGAGCACGCGTTGTTAAGTTTGGCAACAGCGTTCACTACAACATTCGGACGTGCTTCGTGTGCACCTACATAAGTCCACCTTCCTGCCAATCTGCGGTAACTCCCAACACCTTGGATCATCTGACGATAATCCACTCCCGTCTTGTCGGCGTTGAAAAGGAACAACATAGACTATTGATACCGAATAGACCCGTCTACCACGACACCTTTTTTCTCAAAAATCGTAGTTGAAAATGGGAATGCGCGTCTTTCAAGAGTTCCTCATCTCCCTGCATTTCGTGGAAACTCCTGCGGTAGCTGATGGAAACTGAAAATCGGACCTCTAACCTTGCGATTTGTCAATCCGGTGTCTTTACCCTTGCTTGCAAACTAAACACCCTAGAGCTAGTTTTATTGGAATGAGAAGCGATTACTTTTCTCAGTTGTTCGCGGAGAAACAAACGTAAGAACGTTATCGGAAAGCTCTGGTATTATTCGAAAGTACTGCGGCACCCAAACACTCGCTCCCGGAAATTAATAAAGCCGCCAATTTCTTCCGACGCTTATAAATGCGCGGTACGCTTTTTGTGGCCAGGTGCAGGAGCGGCAGGAACATATGTATTATATAAAGTAATGAGACCCATTAGCCATGGCAACCATTCAATAAGTATTGCAGAAACATTCGATAAATTTATTGGTTCCGTAACTTACGGCATGAAGTTATGAGTTCCATAAGTTGCTTAGATGACGGATGCGCAATGAACCGTTTGGAGACTCAATTACTTGATAAAAGTCTTGATTTGAATCGAATAATCAGTATATTTGCTCTTACTAACTAATTATTATGTGCATTAGCAACAATCTATTGGGTAAACTTTCATGAAATCCATCCGGAGGTAGAGGATTTGGTTCAACAATCAAAGCTTTTAACTATTGGTAAATATGTATATATCTTTGGTATAACTATTGGTATATAAGTATGTATATAAGAATCTGCCGACAAACCAATGAGGTTTGGCAGGACCGAATTTTGTACGAATTAGTTTAATTCTCTTATAATAATGAATAAAAAAAGTAATGTAACTAGTAGATGTGTTCCTGCAACCTGAATATTTTGATGAGATCTATAACAAATAAAACACTATCTTTATCTTTGTTAACTTCGTGGTAAATTTCAATAGTCATATTTTATGGTAGTTTTTATTTCACCACATAATTTAAAACACGGAAAAAATCACGAAAAACGACGACATCAGATGATGATGGTACTTATGTATTGAAACCCGGGTCGTGTTCTTGTTTTTTTTAATTCTGTGGTGTAGTGAAAGTCACCATTAAAAATGAGATGCATAACTTCGTGGATCTCATAACTATTGATTCTGTAACTTAATACTCTTATAACCGGCCATTACACGGGTGCACGGTGCACACGAGTCTACACAGTAGTCGATTGTGTGTATGGACGAAGTATTGCGTGTAACGGGGGTGTCCGCGCCCGATCGCTGTCGACTTATTGCTATCCTCAGCCGTCCCTACGCGTTGTGAGAATGAGGGAGGGTGAGAGATCCGTAATAGGCTGCGAATGCCTTGCCCGAAACGTATGGCGAGAGTGTGCGATGCCCAAATGGGCTCTCTTTCTCGGGGCGATAAAAATCAATCTTTAAGGCGAAGGCCTCCGCTCCCGTCGCCTTCTCTCTCTCTCCTCCGATATCCTATTGAAGATTGAGCTGTTAAGAGGAGCTCTCTCGTTTCTTTTTTTTCCCTCCTCCTCTTCCTCCCTTCCTCCTCGCTCTTTCCACGTTCCTTTTGTAAGCCGAGTACTCCCTCCCCCCCCCCCCCTCGCTGCTCCTCACACCACGCCCCCTTTCGTCCAACCCTCCCCCTCTCACCCCCCTCCTCATCATCGATCACCTTCAATTTTTATATCGATTTGGATTCACACTCGCTGTGGCTTTTGAAGGCCTTTCTTTTTCGGTCCCGAAAGATTTCCTTTCTGTGCGATGAGGTTTACAGGGCGACTGTCCTTTAGTTTGTTCGTTCAACCCCTCCCGTTTCCCCGCTCAACTTGTCGTACGAGAATAAATATCAAAACTACTTGGTACTTTTTCACAGTGTTTTGGGGCCGTTCAAGTATTACGTAAGACGTATTCATGTCATTTTTGACCTCTTCCTATGTAAGACAATGTAAAATTATCCTCACCCTCTCAGTCTTACTTGAGGCGTTAGATATTTCTATCTACTCTTCGTTAAATAGTCGCTTTCTGCTGTTTCATCTTTCCATAGGAGCCATAGTATAGATTTGAGCTCTAGATATCGTATAGTTATGCAGTGTTGGAGTCCCACATTCATTAACTCTTAGAGCGGAACAGTACCACAGCTGAAGATGTTGTTAACAATCACAGGATAATTGGTAACATGAGGTGTGGTGATGTTGCCTATGCGACGAAACCGGTCGACTAAGAATGAAACACATTGAAAAAGTATCGAGTAATTTTTAAATTTATTCAGAATGAATTTTCACAAAGTAAAGCTCGTCACCATCGAATTTATTGAATGAATGCCTTTATTTGCATTAAAAAACTTGGTCCTTGGCTTGTCAGAAGGTTCCATTATTATATTACATAGTGGCATATTACAAGTATAACATTTAATAGTCTAAATAAAAATTACCCTACTGTTATATTGCTTACATTACATTTATATTACATTATAATTTGAATTTCATAAAAATAATTCAATGACAATAACATAACATTTAAATTTATAAGGAATATTGAAACCAAAATAGGAAAAATTATTATTACTTATAAATATCAGGTTGTTATAAGCTATTACATATTCACAATTTCGTTAATTAACCAGTTTCACTTTTGTTTTAATTTCGGCCAAGGATTTTAGATTATGCAGAGTCTTAGGCATACAATTAAAGGTATGAGGTACAATATACTTTAGCAACCTTTTACCATACGTATTCTTGTAATAATACGTTTCTAACAAAGTTATCATACGAGGTTTTAAATTCGATGGATTTGGGCACCTCTTTGTGGATCTCCACTGTGAAAAATCAAGATAACTTAGTAATTTTTTTCACATCGTTGCGTGTGTGAGCAGTCATTGCGATTTTTCACACTAGGTTTTATATAAAAAAATTCGCAGATTTTTCCGCTTCGCAGGTTGTTACAATTTCTGAGAATACCGGGGATAGCGGCGAAATTTCCTTTACTGATTTGACTTTCTTTTAATTTAACTTGGGCTAGATGAGGCCCAATGGCCCCACTTCCTCTACCCCAGGGCTCAACTTTACAGTTTCAATTCCAATCGTGAATATATAAATCAATTTTCTTTCTGCCATTTGTTTTTTTCTAATGTGTTTCAATTCAGTGTACATCTACTAACTGCAATGCGAGACGCAGCGTTTTCGTATTGCTGGGGGTGTTAACACATCAGCCTAGTGAAGATTCAGAGGAAAAGGTTTTGAGTGATAAAATTGTAACGTGGATGTAGGTAATGTTTGGAGTGGTGCTCAGTTTTTACTGTGGTCACTCTAATATGGTTCACAAGATATATATGGTTCACAAACGGACGGCGAAAAATATTTGAGGTTATGGTTATCAAGATACATATGCATGGCAGAGGCAGAAGGTTGAGAAATTAAAATACGGGTCGACATGATGAGCAAGGAGCATTCGCAAGGTGAACTAATGTCACAAACAGGGAACTCATGATTTTGGCTGCAACAGGCATCACTTTGTAGGAGTATATTACATTTGCGTCCACAATGAAGACAAATACCTTTCCTCGAATATGCGTGGGAAGAACGAATTTTTGTACCTATATTTTCAGCCAACCGAATCCTTTACCGAAAAAGTTATGAAATTGTATGTATTCGCTCGTAGAAGTTTTTAAAATAGGCCATTGGACCTGGTGTCTCGCCGACAGGTTTGTCGCTAATTGGACGATCATTTTAATGTACTCCTTCTGACCCTCTAAGTCATAGTGTGTGCATGAAAAATGTTTCACAATTTTTTTGGAAAGCGGGAATAGCCATAGTATTACCTTTCCTGAGTCACTCGCAAGAGCTTGACAAGGAAATCCTCATCATTATGATGGATCACCTTCCATAGCCGATAGATGTGACCTCTTCGTAGTCTGGTAATACAAAAAACATAAAGGCATTAAGAGACGACGGTTTGCCAACGCGAAGGCGACAATGATGAAAACACTGAAGAACATTCCGAAAATCGCGTTCTAGAAGAGCTTTGAAGATTGAAATAGGCACTCTAAAAAATGTTCTCTATCTTGTGTGGATTACTTTGAATGGCAGAGCATTTATATTAATGAGTAAATAAAAATTTTTGAGATAAAAGGAAAATTCCACCTAGTTTTAGATCAAACCATACGTATGTAAATAGATGCAGTAAAATGTCTTGGAATTATCTTATTATCTATCTGATATATCGTGGGGAACACACATACAAACATATGCGGCACAGCACTAGAGTAACTAGGATTTGTTAAGCGTGTAATAGGAAGGTCCTCGGATTAAAAAGTCAAAGAGAGATGCTACTTCGCTCTGGTTAGGGCCACACCTCAAATACACCGCATGCATTTTGGACCATGGATTTAAAGATGTAACCGAAAAAATAATAAAATACTAAGAAAAGCAGCACATTTACGTTATAAACGGCTACGAGCGAATATACAGTACCTATCATCACATTCCCAATTCACCGTGTATAGCACTTGCGTTTTCCTCTCATTCCGTTAATACAGAAAAACATTGAAGGAAGACATTTTGCCTGCGATGTAGGCGATAAGCACTGAAGAACCTAAACCTGGAGCCCATACCGAAAATCGCGTTCCAGAAGAGCGTCGAAGGCTGAAATAACCGCTGGCACAAATGCGTCATATCTGATGTGGACTACTTTGAATAGGGCAACATTTTTATTGAATAATCCCCGAAAAGTTTTTGAGGAAAAGAAAACTCCGCGTATTTTTGATCAAACATCGTACTTGGTAGCTGTTCTTCCTCCTTCCCCCTATTTCCTCATCTCGGGCGAAGCTCTTATCTGAGATAACGTCGTTACCTTGCTTCCCGCATCGACGCCCTTATCTTATCATTGTCCGTTTGGGATCACGCGCGCACTGTCACTTATTGATTCAAGCTTTCCTTCCCACCATATTTCGACGCTCCGTGTGCTCTCTCTAGCTCAAATATTTTTCGCCGTCGCGGGCGAATAACCGAGTGGGCGGACTTTCATGTGACGCAGTAATTAAGGCAGTGTGAGTAAGAATCACCTATAATCACAGCAGATGACATATTATTATTTGAATGGTTAAGCACTTGAGAAAAGCATGGTGTGATACATATGGGGAAAACGCAATACATGGTGGATTTGTGGTGTTTTTTCATAATTTGAGATCGATTCACGACCTCTAAACGTAATCGAATCGAGTTTACATTTTTCCTGTATTATTTCTAAACTGAATTGGAACAAAGACACGATGAGACGATTTTGCTCGGAAAATTCAGAACTGACATTTTTCAGAGCGACACAGAGAATATTATCATGACTCCTCACTACATCTATAGGTCTGACAGATGTGATAAAATAAGACAGGTACACTGCCGAACAAATTGGTACAAAAACTCGTTCTTTCCGAACACAATAAACGATCACAATAAACGATCACAATAAAAACTGAGCTCCACTAAATAAACTCCTATAATGCGTGTCACCATTTCACCTCCAAAAAACTTACATCTTTACACGGCTGGTGACCTAACACCCCCTGCCACACGCTCATGTGGCGTCTCGCAGGGTATTATTTAGATGTAGATTATGCGGATTAAAATGTAGAAAATTCCTGATTTTGTAATCACCCTATTACTGTATGATCCTTGCAAGAAAATAACGCAGTTGAAGTTACTAATCTTGCGGAGAAAGTTATGACTTTTAAATATCTTTATCGCCTTCTCATGATTGAAACGAAAGCACCATCAGTAAATCTTCGGCGACGTTATTCCCTTTCTCAAAGGGCATTGGACGTGTTTACAAATAAACTGTACACAACTGTCATCTCCGCAATTATCTTGGACGCCCTCTAGTTATAGTTTTATTAATCCTTTTGTTGGTGTTTGATTACGTTAAGCATTCGTCTCCATCGCAGGGTATCTACCTGATAAAAACGTTTTCGAAATTTGGTAATTCTCATTCTAAACCAGAGAAAATAGATTGAGACTAAATGATACTATACTAAATTCAATCCGGGGATCAGATTGGTGTGGTGGCTAGAGTACTGGCTGACCGTACGGACGGCCACGGAGGACGTCCGCAGAGTCCCGGCAGAGGAAGATGTTTTTCAGAGGAACCCGATCCCTATTTGAGTGTCTTGTGGAGGGCACTTCAAGTACAGTACTCCATCTGTCAGATGAGACGTTAAATCGTGGTCCCCTTGGCGCCTTTCGTTAAGACCAGGCTAATACCGACGCCGAGTTTCTATCCACCCTTCCTCCCTTACCTATCCCCTATGGCGCAAATTACCTTAGCCGTTGGTCGGCCTCCTAAATATCCAAACCAATTGAATCCAATCCTTTCCAGCGTAACATCGTGGAAGTCCATTATTGACTTATTAATTACTTCTGATTAATAATATTATATATTATATAATAATATTATATAAATAAAAAATAATAATATTAATTAAAAAAAAGACATTATTCTACTAAAATGACTATACCAAGTTAGTTTAAATCCACAGAGTACAGTATAAACTCGTGTAAGAGGCGCACCATTTTTCCCTGAAATCGCAGCCAAAAATGAGGGTGCGCCTCTTACACGAATTCCCGCTCGTCATGGCTTACAACAAAATATAATATGTAAAAGTTTAATACCGTTAAAAGACCCATACTCACAGCGACTACGACTTCTGCATTAGGAAAATGATGGGGGAAAACGGCATTAAAAAATAGGTGTGACTCTCCGGAAGGCTTTGATAATGGCCGAAAGTTCGAAGTTAGGTCCGCAAAACCTCGCGATAGGAGGAAAAAAAGCCCCAAAATGTTTTCTTCAACTTCGACGCTTAAAAAGAGGGGTGCGCCTATTGCACGCGTTTATACGGTATTTTATTGGCACAACTAGTTTCAACCCCACTGCGTCATCTTCAGGTACTCCTGTACCTGAAGGTACAGGTACTCCTGTATACATACCTGCAGATGACGCAGTAGTGTTGAAACTAGTTGTGCCAATAATAAAACTCTGTGAATTTTTAGATAGTTGGTATTGTCATAATTTATGTATTCTTTATTGATACTATCTTTTATCATTGCAAGTAATTTTTACAATACTACTGTGAGCTCTTGAATCCTTGAGAATTTCTCTCGCCCTCGATAACGACGAAATTGCCTCTTAAGGTAGTTTTAGCGAAATATCATTTTATCTAGAAATATATGAAGTTAGTCTCATTGAAAAAAATATATCTTACGGTTCCAGCGAAACCGAAATATCAGCCCCTTACCAAACTACTTGAGAGATCTTTGAAAAAAATACCAGCCCTTTTTCATAGGAAATGGTACTTGTATGCCCTCCAGAGAGAACTTAATTTTTAAAATGAGGACTTTCTAACTCCTAGATCTCGTCAAAGTATTTACAGTTTGTAGTTTGTATGTTTTCTCAACTTTTTTAAAAAATAAATCATTTATCCCTGTAGTTATCAGATTCGCAAAGAAACCTTCCGTTGCGAAGGATTTTTAAACGCACCGCGTGGAGAAAATGAGTCAAGTTAAAGACTTATGTAGATATTTTTATTTAATTAGTTGGAATTTCAACCTTAAGTATATTATTGCTCCGCTAATAATGCAATAATGCAGCAGCACAACTACAGCTGTTGAAATTAAAACTCAAAATTCGATTTTTATCTTCACTACGACTCGGGGACTATTTTGCTCAAGAATTTAATTTATTCCTTCCTTCTTAATTACATAGTACATTCCTATTTTACAAAAAATTGGGAACCTTTCGGTTACTCCAAAGATTTTAAACCTGTGTGGGGGTAACCAAGAATTTCGTGCAAAAGAACATAACGGAGTATTTCAGTTTTAAATGGTAAAATACACAATTTACATACATTTTAATAATTTTCTTTCAAACAAACAATTTTGTAGACATTTACAAGTAGTATTTTAATATCATCATGTTCAAATTGCCATTTTTTGACTTGCTTTGAATAAGAATCAACTTTGTTTTCCATTTTAACTGCCATTGGAAGTAGAATTTTCGGGGAAAAATAAATAACACTTCTCTGAAATAAATTCAAATGTGGTCTTGGGGGTAAAGCATCGAATTGAAAGCTACCGTAGTTCTTCTCCTATCTCCACTGGTATAGTTTGTCGTAGCTCCCCTCTCATATCTCTACGTATCCCCTTTGTCGCAGCTTTCAGCATCCTAACCGCGCCTTATATGCCCTACGTGCTGTAACGATTAATGTTTCGTTTTAGTTTTACATTCAATTTAGTCAATACAATTTTTGAAGGACTTGGCTGGGTTTTATCACCTAGGAAAGGTTCTTAATAAATCAGTGGTTATTTGGGAGTAATTGTCGTCTTTGTTCTGATGAGTCTTATTTTATTTCTGAGAGAATTTTGGAGAATTACCTTGCTATTTATTATATTTACGTTGCGTTTAATCGTCTTTTTATCATCCTCAGTGTCCTGTGGACAAGTGTTAATTTTTCCAACATTACCTGGCGTCCTGAATTAGTAAAAAAAGGCAAAGACCCCCCCCCCCCCCCCCCCGGCCTCACCCCTTGCTCTGTCATCGAGGCACTAAGCTGGTTGGGAATGCTTTAGATGTTTTTTGTTATTGAGCATTCTTTCTGCTCTGCTTTCTGAATTATTGCGCCGGGATTCACTCCGTTAAATTTAAAAAAAATAGCAAAATCCTAATCTAATTTACACCCTTCCTGTATAACTGTGTTTTGTGTGTCCTGTTGTTGCCAACATGGAAATCACAGTTCGCCTAACAAAGGCGGACAAGTTGAGTTCGAGAAATCTTCCCCGGGAATCTAATCCGCGCTCGTTGCTCCTTGTGGAAACGGGAAGTCATTGACACCAAATCGGTTCGCCTTCGAGAAATTAACTCGCAAAACTTAACAGGGGAGAGGAGTGATTTGGGGGGGGGGGTTGTTGTTGCAGTGTCGTCCGCAGTCGCGAGTGGCGCCTAGTTGCGAGATTAGTTCTCCGGGCGCCGGGCGGCGTGCTCTCCGCAAGTCTATTGTGTTCCATACGTCGCCTAGGTGCAGATTGTGTCCTAGCGGTTAGTGAGAGAGAGAGAGAGAGAGAGAGGGGCCTTTGCCTCGCTCAATCCCTGTTGTAGTCGCATTTGCGATAGCGCAGTCCCTCCTCCCCTGACATAAAGCGTACGTTGCCTTCCCCTAACATTGTTTTTTCTGCGATTTTATGTGCGCTGGGTAATGAACTTACGAAAACTTCGCGAAACTCAAAAATTGAGGATGGAAATTGAAGCCACAAGATATGCAGTCCTTAACTTACTTAGCAAATTTTATTTAAAGCATGACTCATACTGTAGATTAGTAGGAGGTATTAATTTTAATTATCAGCTAGTATTTATGATGGGTTGTTTACTAAATTGATGAAAGAATATCTTAATGTACTTATAAGATCCGCAAAATCTCTTAGCGGTTTATTCCGCACTTAGTATTAAATTTGGTAGCTATGCAAAGATAGAGGCTAAACAATTTGTGGATAAAAAGCAATGTACGCCTTCCAAAACCTAATTTAATATAATATAAAAGATCATTTTTTTATGGACTCGAATGCTTCCAATTTTTTTCCTGAAAATATAAAAGAGAGGAAGTTCTCAGAAAGATGTCCTCATTTAGTGAAATCTGGTCTGTTTACTAACGATATGAAATGTATGATTTTGCGTTTAGGATGAAATCTGTACATATGTAATCGAGTTATTTCGAAATATGTGTTAAGTATCGTAAGGCTACTTGTTAAAATAGTATTTAATGGCCTAGAAACCATATTGGAAACATGTCATTTTTTCGTTCTTATCTATAAATATTACTAATAGGGCCACGTGTGGGAACTTTCACGCAAATCTATATGTTAACGAAAGTCGCTCCGAATACCGGTGATACTGACTCCTGATATGCTCATGGGAGCCTTTTCCTCTCTGACTTCGATAAGATCACTAGGCTGTCCTCTCATCTCACGGGTTATTTTATCCAAATGATAGAAGGGAGATGATAACGGGACTGACGAAATAAAAACACACTCTTTCTTTGCTCAATTCTTGACCAAAGCGCTGTCACGGTGAATATTCAAATGGAGCACAGCTGCAAGTGCATTCGGCACTGATATCATTCACATTGACGCAAATATATCTCGTGTCCTGACACCATTTTCCACGCGCCTTTAATGGTGGCCTACAACATTCATTCATTGTTTGTTCAATCCTAAGACTGGTTGACTGCAGCCCTCCACCCTTCCCTATCTAATGCTTGTTACCTCATCTCCTGGTGTATCTTCCTTTGTACTTGTCTCTTTATTTGATCCATGAACTCATCCCTGGGTCTTCCCCTGGGGACTTTTCCCTCTATTTTCCCTGCATTTATGTTCTTCACGAGCCCATTTTGTCTCAGGGTGTGTCCAATCCATCTTGTTCTCCTTTCCTCTATGGTGTTCCATATGGTCTTTTCCTCTTGTACTCCTCTGCACGCTTCATCATTTCTTATTTTTTCCGTCCATGTTATCTTCAGCATCCTCCTCCACTACCAGGTTTCGAAGGCTTTACTCTTTTCTGGATGCTTTCCCAATGGTCCATGCTTCCGATACCTAGAGTACTACGCTCCATACGAATGTTTTCACATACTGTTACCTGGTTTGTAGTCCAATCTTCTTTGAGCACTGCAGTTGTCTCTTTCCCATGAATGACTTCTTAGCTTTGGCTATTCTCTGCTTGATATCCGTTGTACTTCTTCCGTCCCACGCGATGGTTCTTCCGAGGTAGGTGAAGGAATCCACTTGCTCTAATTTCTCTCCTCTCCGGGTGATGTCTACATTCAGCTTCTCTCATTCGCATACTAGGTATTTAGTCTTCTTTACGTTTAGTGACCTTTGAAGATCATCGTAATTTCCGGCTATGACTGGGTATCATCTGCGAAGCGTAGCATGATTCGCAGCCTACAACTTACTTGCGTCGATAAAACAATGTGTTATTTTTGGTAAATTATATCGTTAACTCAAACGATGTGAAAACATTTGTTTTAATATGTAACGGAAAGCTAGCATATCGTTCGCAGCAGTGGACTGCCGGGCCCCCATGGGTAAAATTAAGAGTGTTAAAAATATTGCCCAGCGGAATTCTGCGGTCGTTTTTAGGGCATAAATCTGTCACGTCACTTTGTTATGAAGGTTTTATATTCATTACTCGTTCCTCGCGTTTAGTCATTATTTATTGTGATATAAAATTATTCGCAAAGCCAGCTTGTATTTCATTTTATGTTAATTTATATATTTAATTCCCGAGTCGGTCGTTCGTATCAAGTCGTTTTAAAATATGAATTTTGCAACGTACGCCAATGCGTGATTGTTATATTTCGCGTGTTATCGTGTAGTTGGTGTGCGACGACAGTCATTCGGTGACAATTCTATGGACAAAATTCACGTGTAATGAATGGGATTTGCTATACTTGGGGGTATATTTTTCCCTATCTATTATTTGTATTTTCCTAAGTAATGCTGTTACCTCGTGTAACAAGAGTGACGCAGGTTGTTTTTTTTTATTTATTTCCATTTTCCGTTAGGACCGTGAGCAGCACACTGGCCTTTTACGCCGGGTGTGAAATAAATGTCGTCCTTAGAAAAGGCCAAATATTTAGCGTGATTCGCCGTGTATTTATCTAGTTTTGTCCGGACAAGTAGATAGGGAGGAACAGTGGGAGAAAATGGTTTGCTTTATCGCAGATTACTGTGTAGGATGGGAGTATTAACAAAGAAGTGCGTACCCGTAGCTTACGTTTCTTTCCTCCGCCGCGAATTTTCGTCGTGCGCTGATAGCATTTTAGTGTTGCGTTTAAAGTATCTAATTTATAGAGTTGCAACAATGATACCATGATTCCCATAACTTTGAAACTCGTACATGCTGTCGGCGCAGAAATTATGAGAACTCGAATTTGGGAAAAAATAAAAAAATAACGAGAAGACCTGCAGGTAAACTAATCACGTCATAATTTTTCTTATTTTATTGTGCGTTGTTAAATGGTAAACTTAAATTATAAAAATGCATTGTAATATTTTTACTACGGGTGTAATGTAAAAAGTACCGATTTTTGACGGCGTTCGAGCAAAGCTCCGAATTCGATAACTCGTAGCTCAAAAACAAGTACTCTTATGACAGCCATATTTCAGTCATTGGTGGATAAATTTGTTTGGTATTCATGTTGTAAGTTTCAACGTTGTATCTTTAATAAAAAAAAAGGTTTTTAATTATTTTGTAAAATGATTACATTTCAAACCGGGGCGTCGTACGATTTCGTTTTTGGTCGTAGTAGCACATCTTACGGTCTCTATCTCATTTTTCGATATCTATCCTCCGCGTTAAAAATAATATTTTTCCAAAGGAAGCGTATTTGATTACTGCACATTACTACATTAACATTACTGAAATAAATATAGGATTATGGTTCTAGAAATTTTATGGTCAATATGGTCACTACATAGAACACCTTACGTACTGCTACTAATTTTCCAATTTCTCTCCTCCGTGATGATAACGAATTTTATCCAAGAAAGCGTGGATGATCACTGCACACACCTCTGAACTAATGTTTCATTTCTGAAACAAGCATATGCTTATGGTGTTCGAAATTGTATGGTCTCTACATAGAACACCTTACGTACCGGTTCTAATTTTTCGATTTCTCTCCTCCGCGATAAAAAAGAATTTTCTCATAAACGCGGTTGTGATTACTGCACAAACCTCTCAACTGCATTAACATTTCTGAAACAAATGTATATGATTTTGGTTTTTTTCAATTTTATAGTCACTACCTAGATGTATTAAACCCGGCATACCCTCCGTGTTTGACTCCCTTTATCCTTTCATAACCTTCCGTTTTATTTCCTAGAACTTGCTCATCGACAGGAGGAGTGGAGCTCAATCGAAAACGGTCAATCAATCATGATTCGGACGCCGAGAGGAGAGAAAGGAATATTGGGAGGAGGTGCTGTATACGGAGAGAGGAAAGGAAAATCACTAAAGCTGCCGTGTAAGAGAGAGGATGGTGGAAAAAATTAAAGGAATAAATAAGGCTTATAAAATAAGGGCGTCCATTTGGACGTATATGCCCGTGATGAAGGGTTGTTTCTGGAAGGGAATTGGGGAGAGGGGGAGGGGGTTGAAAAAATAAATAATCAGGGTTTTTCCACCCTTTTCCCGCTCTTTCCTCATAAATAAACTCTCGGATGAATTTTATATCGGGAAGATAGTCTCCCACTGACGTCATACTCGGCCGAGGTGCTGAAGGAAACGGGCAGAGGGGGAAAATAGGGGATAGCAAGATTTGGAAGGGAGGCAGGGGGAAGATTCTCTTGTTTGATTTTGCGCTGGTGCCCGATGGTTAGGTAAGGAAAAATTAGTATGTGCGCAAAGGCGTGCTTACGTGATTCATGTGCCCGCGCAAGTACGTGGCTGGATGGATGCTCCAACACCTCTGCTTTAAGGCCACGCATCACACTCGCTCGACAGGTCGGATTTGTGATGATTTCCGACCCCAGATTTTTTGTAAAATTCTTACGTCATCAACTTGAAATTTTGATAGTATAAAGAATAGATCTTTGCCAAGGAAGGCTCGTATCTGAAAGATTATAACTTTGTCCCGGAGCACAATTAAACCATCGGGAAAACGGCAATATGTAGGGTATATTTTTAGAAAAACTATTATTATTATTGACATATCTAAAGCTAATGGAGATGTATCAATCCCTCTTCTATCGGAATGCTAAGTAACAGCCGTCACGGATGTAAGATAGAATCTGTAATTGGTATATTTCTACAAGCTACCTGAATGGTTTTCGGCCATGATGTGCTCGGACGGTGATGCAATTAGTTCAGTCTTCTTTCACAGATTTTATATCAGCGCTGCTTGTACTTACGCGCCGGAGACTTGGCTACAACTTACCGACGACTGTTGCCTTGTGCGAGAGTTATCATGGAGTAGGAGACTCCTGACGCTAAAACGCCTCGATCGGGTGCGAGTGACGCCATCTTGTGGATTTTTGACAGAACTTTTCCTTACCGAAGGGTATGATGCGTCCTCTTAACAATGTGAGATCTCAGTGGAATCAAATTATAATTATTAGTCGAGGTGGAAACAAAGTTGCCTAGGAATTGTTGGGATTAGATAACTTCTGATATTTTCATTTTAAATAAGCATTTTGGTTTAAATTATACGTTAGAGGTCCTCTCACTGAGAGGTATTTCACCAGACTACGATTTAAATTCAACTCCCCACAGCCGAAGGAGTTGCGAAAGTTCTACTCTAATGGATAGCGTGCCGACGGAAAAAATTAATTTCTCCCTTAAAGGGAAAATTATCATCCCAATTTTTAAATATTTTGTAGACAAGGTATTTGGCTACAAATATAAAAAATTGAGCGCAATCGAGAGCGTACAAGTTTTGAGAAAAACGCGTTTGAAGTATTCAAAATGAAACTAAGGGTAATATTTTTGACAGTATTTCAATTTTATCGTCAGTATTTTATTCATGCTATGCACAATGCTATTTATATATGGGTACTACGAGTGATTATTCATTTAGAAAGTAAAAGCATGCGAAATTTTTCATTTATGATGATGTGATAGTATTACGGAGAAGGTATTTGTGTCAGTCATTGTGTCGTTGCATTTACTGATATATCAAAGAGTAGGGCGAATTCCACGAATACAATATTTATTGCGACCTAGGTTTCGCTTGTTGAAGATTCATGAGATAAGTATATCAATTCAACAAATATTTACATTGGATTGGATATTTGATTTGATAATTGTGTAGGCGACCGATAGCTAAGGTCATATGCGCCATTGGGCATAGGTAAGGGAGGAAGGATGGATAGAATCCGGCGTCGGCATTAGCCTGCTCTTAACGAAAGGCGCCAAGGGGACAACGGTTTAACATCTCATCCGATAGACGAAGTACTGTACTTGACGTGCCCTCCGCAAGACATTCAAGTAGGGATCGGGTTTCCTAGGAAAAACATCCTCCTCTGCAGGGATGTGAACCCTGGCCGTCCGTATGGTTATCCAGTACTCTAGCCACCACACCAACCCGATCCCCCACAAATATTTACTATTACTTTCCCACTCCTGGGGTCATTGAAAACCAAGTAAGTCTTTGGCCTCGCCAACAAGCCGCCTCCAAGCACTTCTGTCTTCTGCCATCTCCAATTCTGCTCCCTTTTTCCTTAGGCCACTCTGTACTTCGTCGTTCTATCGCATTCTTTGTCTCCCTATTTGTCTCCTTACTTGTGGTCTTCCTTCCCATAGTCTCTCCGTCATAGAATTTTCATTTCTTCTTAAGACATGGCCCAGCCACCTCAATCTTTTGCTCTTGATCACTCCAACAATGTCTGATCTGTTATACAGCTCTCTCAGTTCTGTTTCTTTTTATTGGCCATGTTTCTCCCTCTCGGGCAGGGCCAAATATTCTTTTGACGACTTTATTTTCAAAAGTAATGAGTTTCTTTGCGTATGAAGTATGCTGGTAAATGAGGCAAAAGAGGTTTGCAAGGATAGGCAAGTATGGAGGAAATTATTGAAGCAGAGCTAGGTGTACAAATATGTATGTATGAGTGAAACTTTGTGACTGTGCCTACCCAGGAAGGGAACGGCGTGATTGGTATTTACGCATGTATATATGAGTTTTTTTTGCGACTGCTTTGTAAGTGCCCGAACCTCAGAGACATGTTACTAAACTGTTTGCTCCATTGTCAATTTAGCAAATATTGTTCCTTATCTATTTTTTTGATGTATCAGTGATGCTTCGGTTCCTCATAATATCGCCTGAATCTACATATTTTGGTCTTGTATGCGCGCTAACACGCACAGTTATAATGCCATTGATAGAATATAGAGCGGTACGTGTTGGTGAAAACTTGCCCTCTGCCACACACCCACCAGGTGGCCTGCAGGGTGCTATGTAGATATACCGGGGCAGCCATTGTAGGGAGGGATAATTCCCTGGGATGCCTACGCCGAGGATGGCCGTTTGATATAGGGGTGGCGTAGAGGGGGTGGGAGGGGATATGGGTTTTAAGGGCGAGATGCAGGCCGGGATGGTTGGCATTGGATGATGGAAGGCGGGTCCGTAATCGGGGTTTCCGTTAAGGGTGGGACTCCAGGGGCGGCTGCGAAGGAGATGAGTTGTGGGTCAGTGGGGATCGAGGAAGGGAAGATGAAGGGATATGGGCGAGTTCAGGGGGAGGTAAAAAGGAAGGATAGGAGTAATGGTGGGGGGGGGGCGTAGAAATTTTGTTTATTAAGCCTTCCCGATAACTTAAAACCCCCATGTTTTTTACGCCGCACGTGAGGTGTGCCTGCGGGCGGAATGGCCGGGGATGAATCTGAATGAGGGGGGTCATGAATGGCAATTTTCTATGGGTGTTCTTCGTATTTTTTTCGCACATCCTAATACCCGAATCTATGTTTAAAGGTGTACGTAAGGGTCTGGAAAATTTTTTAAGCCACCGCCCCACATGGTTCATCACAAATTAAAATCCAATGTCACCCAAAACTTTAGTTTTTAAATCATAGCCCATATGAGAAAACGAATGTTTTCACATACTGTGTGGGCAACTGCACATCTCCCGCACTTCACGCTCTGTCACTGCCGAGTTCAAGTCGTCAGTCTGTGCTGAGCAGCTGTCACATGAGCATGCCCGCCTCAATTGATTCTCCCGCCAAATGCGAATTGCGAAGCGTTATTCGTTTCCTGCAAGCAGGAGGGAACAGTGCAGCCGAAATTCATCATTCATTTCAATAGGACATTTTCGATAACCCGCCGTATAGTCCCGACCTAGCGCCGAGTAGCTTCCATCTTTACCCTGAACTGAAGAGGTGGCTGGGTGGGCAGCGCTTCCAAACTAACATGGAGCTTCATGACAATGTATAGACTCATTTAAATTCATTGGCGGCAACATTTTATGAAGAGGGTATTATAAGGATAGCCCACAGGTACGACCAATGCCTCAATCGTCAAGGTGATTATTTCGAAAAGTAACCATAGGTGTACATAACTTTTAGTAATAAAATAATTTTTTAATATTCACTTGTCTTTTATGTATGGCAAATCGGAGGTTGAAAAAAAACTGCCCTCGTAGAACATCAGATTGTTAAGTTCATTCAATCAAAGTTGATTGGAAAATGATGTTTCCATTGATGCGTGAATGGTTGTGGAGTTTTTCTAATTATCGTTTATCTCATTTTATCTCCGTCAAATCGCTCCTTATGGTGACACACGATTATCTTTACTCTTGTATTTCCCCTTGGTGTTTCACCTATTCGAAGTAAATTCAAACTTTAAAATTTAAACAACGAAGTGAAATTAAACAAATGTTAAATTGGATGCCTTATACATATTGAGGAAGAATTAATCTATTGAACATGAATGTATTCAACTTTACACTTTTAATTATTACTGTTATCATTAATTACCTTTTTCCTCACGGTTTATATGCTTAATCATGTATTTAAATGTTATCCTAGTAGTGCTCTCTGCAGTAATATGTACGGCTGTATTACGAATTCCAAGCTTACAATGAGTTTTTTTATTTTTTGTTTTGCCTGTCATCATTACATAATTAATTCGATTTTGTATATTGAGATTCATCACTGTATTATTAGTCTAATTTTTGAATTTCAAAATGTACTTCATTATCTCAGGGGCTAAGAGTAGCCCACGATAATAAACGTTGTTATTATTATTGAATTCTTCACTTCTCAGCCTTTTTAAGGGCTGGGAAACATTCATCTATCCCGGGTGCAAGGCACCAAAGGGATTAGGCTCAAGTACTGTTTTAATGTTCATTTAAAAATCTTCGTACTATGGAGCACGTATTAATTATTGCGGTTTTCTGAATTTTCATTTACAAATGATTTTCTATTCCTATTGTTTCCAAGCTTTTGTGCAGGTTCTTTGGTATTACACCAGTCGCGGATATTATTATTGGTACAATTTTAACTGTTTTTTGGTTTCATTATTATTATTATTCTCTTCCATCCGTGTACATTTAAACTTTAAAATTTAAACAACGAAGTAGAATTAAACAAATGTTAAGTTGGATGCCTTTTACATATTGAAGAAGAATGAATCTATTGAACATGAATGTATTCAACTTTACACTTGTAATTATTACTGTTATCATTAAACCTTTTTCCTCACGGTTTATATACTTAATCATGTATTTAAATGCTATCCTAGTAGTGCTCTCTCCAGTAATATGTACGGCTGTATTACGAATTCCAAGCTTACAATGAGTTTTTTTATTTTTTGTTTTGCCTGTCATCATTGTATAATTAATTCGATTTTGTATATTAAGTTTCAACGCTGTATTAATCTAATTAATCATCTGTGTATTAATCTAATTTTTGTATTTCAAAATTGTATTAATTTGAAAAATTGTACTTCATTATCTCAGGGGCTAAGAGTAGCCCACGTTAATAAACGTTGTTATTATTATTATTATTATTATTATTATTCTCTTCCATCCCGTGTTTATGAGATGGATCAAACACCCACTCACTCTCGCTGAAATAGACGTAGCGGGTCGTAAAAAGTGGCGTTTTCGCTTCACCCTGTTACACCTATCGTCTAGTTGTCAACTGCGCGAACGCCACCCTCCCCCCCCCCCCCCCCCCTTCGCCTCCCTACTCCCGCAACCGTTTCGCAGCTCGAGAACGCACGAATTAAAGCGGTTCAATTATTCTCCCGGTTGGAATTCATTGCCCGTTATCGCCTTAGTCGTCGTCATTGGTGCGCCGCCGGAAATGCGCGATAGTCTGCCGGCTAAAAGGGCTCATGGCGACTCCGGGGCCAGCTATACTCCAACCTCCCCTTCCTCTTCCCAATTGCCCGGAGCAGAGCCCGGAGGAGAAGCGACTCGGGAGCGATTTTACGGCCTTCTTTTTTACGACTGCTCCGCGTCTACGCCTTGCGGCCGACCTCCACCTTCCCCCCCCCCCCTCGTGGTGCTATAAAATGATGACGACGTTGTTGTGGATGAATTAGTCGGTTTCGTTGATGTTTATGGCCCCGGACGGGATGCGAACGGGGTCCCCGCGGCTCGTGGCGGCGGTTGTATAAAGGGGGTGAGCGGTGGGAGGATGGAAGGGTTGTGATGGGAACAATTTTTTTTCCTTGCGGACAATTAAAAACTGTGACCCCAGAGCAAACGTTTTTTGAAAAAAAAAATTTTTATGATAGTGACACTGTTTCATTTTTATTTTTAAAAACTTGTTCAATCTACTATTTCTATTTGTATCGCACCCATAAATTAAGGAAGAGATTAGAGATAAGAGAAAACTTGAAGCAGAAGGCTGAATGAACAAATGTTAAAGTCAAGATGTAGACGATCAGAACCGCTGAAAATGTTCATTAGTTATTGCAGTTTATATTTTGAAGATTATTTTAGCAAAAATAAGGTTGGAAATGTATATGTTGTTCATTTGAAGTTGATTCAAAAAAGAGAGGCAGCTGGTTTTCGTGACATTTAGCATATAACAGACTAGGAGGTTACGTTAAGACGACTGATCACGAAAACTGAGATTCTTTTGTCTCTAGTCTTTTTTCATGTGTGCTACATTGCTGCAATTCCCAATCCTATTCGAAAATAGCGTTCCACTTATAATTGACGTCATGGACATTATGGAAATCAGTGTGGCCAAACTTCCGTATGCTTATCATTCAACTATGTAAGCTGTCATTTCCATCATTAATGTAATTAAGTACTTAAGGGAGAAATATTTGCGTACTGGAAATCTACCAGAGTTGTATAGATTAAACAGGAGTACTACTTTATGACATTCCTGCAGAATTTAACATCGCACCGTCGGCATCCACCTCCATTCTGGAGATTTACCATGGGAACAAATATTTTCATGAGAGACTACACTGACCCTCAAGTCAGAGACTAGAAACGGACCATGATGGATGGCCAGCGATGAGCGCTCACTGTAATCAATTTTTTTTAAATAGCTATACCGGTTATGGTAGGTTTTATTGGATGTCCGAGAATCTCCTCCCGGTTTTCTACAATTTCAGGGGCCTGACTACCTCTAGTATTTGGCTTAGATTGTTTGAGAAATTCAGATCTGGTGTGTTTCAGAGCGACACGGAGAATATTATAATGACGCCTCACTACATCGGTAAGTCTGACAGAAGCGATAAAATAAGAGATATACATTGCCGAGCAGACAGGTACAAAATAAAATCCTTCTTTCCGCGCACAATAAGGTGCCAGAATAAAAACTGAGCTCATCTAAATACACTCCCATAATAAGTATACGTCACTATTTCACCTCCCAAAACCTTACATCTTTACACGGCTGGTGGCCCAACACCCTCTGCCATATGCCCATGTAGCGGCTCGCTGGGTAGTATGTAGATGTAGATGTAGTTTAGTCCTGGGGATACCCTGGTCTCGGTAGGGTTGCGCTAGAGTTTCTGCTAGAGAGGAAAGGGGTGGGTTTTTTCGGGAGGAAAAGGCGAGGGCATCGCCCCTGAAAGTTTTATCCCCAAACCCCTCGCTGCGTTCCTCTCCCGCAAAAGTCTCCGGATATCCATGCGTAGCAAGAATGAAGCCGGCCTTGGGAGGGGGGAGGAGGGGAGTCGTAGGCGATCGGTGGGGGGGGGAGGGGGTTAGTCAAGACGGGTGGCGAAGTGAACGGGCAGAATACGTAACGGCCGCCCCCCCCCACCTCCCATTACTCCCACCCGCGATTCTCCCATATCCCCCTCATTCTTCACATTTCTCACTTTTTTATCCCCCACACCAAACCGTCTAGATCCCTCTCTTCTCATTTTTTTTATATCGCTTTTTATTCCCCTCTCGTTTTTTCCCATCACGCCACCCCTTAGCCTCTCCTCCCTCCCACCCTCATCCCTGCGTTTCCCCGCACTAGAAACTCCAGGTTCCGGCGCGGGGGGGGGGGGGGGGGGAAACTTCGCCGAACCTCCAACCCTTATTCCCCGCCCGGCTTCTAACTCACAGTCTTCCACCCTCAGTGCCGAGTCTTCTCGAAAACCCTTCTTTTCCTTCCCCTGCATCTCAATCTGCGAGTTTCCCAACGCCGGTCTGTCTCTCTTCGTGATCGGCCCTCATGGTGGAAGAACTATCCTCAAGTAACAGACTCAATTATCCTATATTCATGAATAGCCATCATTGGTCGCTCAATCCTAAGATTGGTTGACTGCAGCCATCCACCCTTCCCTACCTAATGCTAGTTCCCTTACCTCCTGGTGTCTCTTTGTATGTACTTTCATCTTTAGTTGGTCCATAAACTTATTCCTGTGCCTTACTCTGGGGACTTTTCCCTCTAGATTCCCTACAAGTATATCCTTCATCAATCCATCGTGTCTCAGGTTGTGTATAATCCATCTGGTTTTTCTCCAATGGTTGACAAATATTGTTCAACTGAGTTAATTTCTACGTATTGTTGGCGGTTGAGGATATGCAACCGCTGAAGGAGATGTGGAAAAGGGTGAGTAATTGTTTGAATGAGATGCTGAAGGCCCTGAAACACAGAGAATGTTGTCAGGCGGTACCTGGAAAGGAAGAGATTGGTTTTACGAACAGGGTGAAGAGAACTTGCGTGAGAATTTCAGAATTGTAGTGTTTCAGAGCGACACAGAGAATATTATCATGACGCCTCACCACATCTGTAGATTTGACAGAATCGATAAAATAAAAGAGGGATATATTGCCGAAGAGATAGGTACAAGAATTCGTCCTTTCCGCGCACAATAAGCGATGTGTACCTATGCGATGAATGCCTATGTAGGAAAAGTAAATATATTCATAATTCTTCTTTCACTCATTGCTTGAAGTTTTAACTCTTCCAACATAATTTTGTAGTCTACATAATTTTCAAACGTAGGATAGACATTGTAGCGTACATAATACAATTGCCTCAAAGATCTGTTTTTGGTCTCAAACATTACACCAGATTTCTTCAAATGCGTGTCCCAAATCACAGAACAATATTCCAATTTCCTTCTTACATATGAAAAGTGCAAAATATTTAGCATTTTCTCATCAGTAAGTGCTAAAACATTTTTTGTCCTTTGCATCCACCCGCAAAACCTCCCCGGACTCGCCCCCTCCTCGTCCAATTCTCCCGTCAAACCACGCCCATCTCGGCGGCCGAGTGAAGTGTCTTGTCTGGCTGGTTACATTCTCATACTCCTCCTCCTCCACGCAGCTACTCCTATGTTCAGCTTCCTCTCCCCTCCCCCCCCCCGCGTCTTCTTCCTCAACTTAAAGACCAATTTTCTCGGAACTATCTTCTGCCATCCCAATCTCCCCAGCTCGCATGCCTCTTCTCCCTTCCCCCCCCCCCACTTTGCCCACTAACCCGCCCTTCAGGTATTATATTACCTTCCTACGTATTTTTCGCCGACTCTTTTAATTTTAGCGAACCTCTCCCGGCTTTCTGTTACCGCCAAGCCTTTCCTCCTTCCCCGAAAATTCATTCCTCGGTCTAGTCCACGCGGTGCTAAAATATCAATGCCTCCCATTGTGATGTAATTTTTGCATCGTAAAAAAACATAAATTATCTTTTGGGGTTCAGAAAAGTCAAAACAGTTTGTTACTGCGGTTTGCCATGTCAAACTAGCTCCCTTTTTTCAAATAAACTCCACTTTCTCAGGCGAGATATCGTAGAACAGCATAATGAGTAATGAAGCTCAAATGATTTCGTACTGTCTACTAATGTTATTTCCACCTCTTGCTACACGTGTTTCGACTGACTAGCAGTCATCATCAGGCAAGACTGAGTCAGACATCAGGAGGTGGAAATAAAATTAGTAGACAGTACGAAATCATTTGAGCTTCATTACTCCCTTTTTTCAATTTCCTCCGAGATGCCCCAACCTCACTAACCAATTTTTCTTCCCTTACTCTCATTCGCATCAATTGGATTTGAAATACAGCATATTGCTTAGAGCCTTCGCTGCTCAGAATTGAAGTGAATTACTTTCATGCAATATTTTATACATATTTCATGATTTGTTGAGCAAATAAAATGATCACTCCAGCCACAACCAAGCGAACATTACTGGAAAGATTAGGTTTCTTCAATTATAAGGGTAAATAGATTTCAAAAATTGAAAGAAGCAGGTATCTAAGTACGTACTTAAAATCGATTTTTTTAATTGAATGAAATTTGCAAGCTTGCATTCACTACTTATTTATTTAAAATAATAATCATCCGCATTCCCGTGGAAAACTATTGCAAAATCGAGTGGAATCCATGGCTCATAGTAACCAATGCGTGTTTCAAGAGTTATTTGCCTTAAATTTCAAACAGTAGGTTGATATTCTTGCTTTACATCGGCTTATTCTTCCATTCCGTCATGCTATCCGCAGTAAAGTAAGGAAACAGTAGGGGTAGCCAATATGGTCGATACTCAGATTGTCAGGCTATATTATGATGACGTAATGCCCTCTACATCTACCTCTTATGTTCGTAACGCCTGAAGAAAGTCGCGAGCAACACTTCTCCAGCGTTAGCAAACTATTATATCACAGCGTTGTGATATCGTATGTAGCAACAGAATAGCTCCACCGAATCAGTTTTCCGACTGGTGTAGTTTGGCTACACCTTGAATACGCCGCGAGCATTTGGGACCCTGGCCATAAAGATTTAACCAAAAAAATTAATTAAATAAAAAGAAAAACAACTCTTCGTTAAAAACTGTTACGATCGAATTCATAATATCTCACAAATTTTATAGGGATTAGGGTGGGAGCCCCTAGAGACTCGAAGGCTACACGCCAGGCTTAGGTTACTTGAGAAATTCAGAACTGATGTGTTTCATGAGCCACTCAGAGAATATCACCATGACGCCTCACTACATCTCTAGGTCTGACAAATGCGATAAAATAAAAGACAGATACATTGCCGAACAGATAGGTACAAGAACTCGTGCTTAGATTGCGACGAACGTCGTGGATAAACGAATTGACACAGTGGGAAAGGAGTCAAAAATGACCAATACGGAATGATTTACAACAGTCACACTATATTTAATATACTAAATTACAATTATGATTACACGACAATGAGGCCCGCAGGCTAGCTGCCGAAACTTGACGAACGATGCCTGCTGACGAGGTACACACTTCGGAGGCTGGCAGAGGTAGGAGCCGCTGCGATGAAACGTCCGGTCAGCGCAGTCAAAGGATGGGAGGTATCTCTGGATCTGTGTAGAAGGGGAAGTAGGGTAACTGTTCGTCCAGCCATTGGTTGAGACGGCGGCGTAGAGGAGCACTATTGCCACAAAGTTGCGAAAAGAGGCCGCCAGATGCGAATTCACTATAAAAGTAGGGCACCTTGTTCTTGTCGCGCAATATCGCCGACAACGCGCAATATCGCCGACAGTGCGCACTTTGAAATCTCCCTACCGCACTTAGAACATCTCGCGTTATGTCCGGCTCGCGACGATGTCCGCGAGCGAAAATGTCAGCGGCGAAATTATGGCCAAATTTGTGCCGAAAATTCGGCCCAAGATATTTGAATCTATTCTTCATTAAATGCTCGCTTTGCTTGAGCATGGAGGTAATGTGGCTAGCCAGTCAGGCTACAGGATAGGAGCATTAGTGTAGCGGTGAGATGACGGAAAATACGCCATTAACTAGCGTATTCTCCATGTCTCTGCTACATTTCATTCGGAAACGATACAATGTTTCAAGGCGGACAAAAATCTTAAGTAAATTGGTTCCAAATGCCCTGCCCCCCCTACTTAAGACTATGTAAGATCCCAACCCCCCCACACCCAAAACCGTTGTACGTAACACTTGAATGGACCCCTCTAACACCCCTTGCCACACGCACGTACGGCGGACCGCAGGGTAGTATGTAGATGTAGACGCTATTCCTCGGCTGACATCTCAACCCTCCCCGACCCTTCCTCCCTCATTGAGCACTCCAATCTCCCTCCTCCTGTTCCTCTTCCTGTCTCCAAAGTCCCTTCTTGTTTACCTCTCACATAAACTAATTTCTGCCCATTTCCCCGAGTTTGTTTTTTCATTATCCTACCTCTTCCCCTTTTTGTGCGATCTTCCCCTCTACTATTCCTACCTCTCTTTAACCACCCTGCGTATTTTCTTATCCTTCGCACGCCCAGCCTTTTCTCCGTCCCTTCCTTCTCCTTCTCCCTGAAAATTAGCATAAATCCTCCCCCATCAACCTCCATTTTGATGGGATCTCTTCTCTGTGTTTCTCTCGGTCCATTCCGCCCCCCTCCGGCTCTCCCCTAGTCCAAACGATTCCCTTTTCTCGTGCTCAAGATCTTATTCTTCCCTCGTTCCGATTCCTTTGTGCTACGCTTTCTTCTCCCGCCTCCCCAGTTGTCGTCGGAGTGTTCCCTTGTCTTTTCCCTGCCTCTCTACGCGAGGTTGGCCAACCGTGAATGTAGAGCTCGGCGGTTCGTGGCTTGGGGGAGTTGAAACTTTCTTCCCGGTCTTGAAAAATGTCGGTGGCGGGTCTTGGGAGCGTACGATGCTGTGATATGGTACCTAGGCGTAAAGCCTTAGGTCGTTTGAACAGGATGTAATTTCTCCCAGAAATCAATGAATCTGGTCTCATTCAAAAGCGAAATATCGCACTCTTCCGTGCATACCGAATCCATATATCCGAAGTTGATGGTTTACTTTCCGACATATTTGCCAAAAAAATACCCGCCATTTTACGCGGTAAATGATGCGTGTAGATGTTCTCTCCAGAGAGATATTATTCAAGAAATATGCGATTTCTAACCCCTATATTTCATCGGAAATTAAAAATGTGTAGTTTATATGTTTTATCAATTGTTTTTAAAAGTAAGTCTTGTTCTCACCGCTGTTATTTTTTCATAATGAAAAAAAAACTTCATTTGTGGAGTTTTTACGTAAGGTGGAAATTATTAGTGGAGATAAATATTTATACACGTGTTGCTAGTTAACTACTGAGAATGTAAAAATATGTTCTTGCGAAGGTTTCCGCGACGTTGTCCATTACTGTTGGGTATTTTCGGGTTTTCGAACCGCGTTCGTTCACTTTGGCAGACAACGGTTTCGATAGCCGTCCTGCTACCGTGTTCCGGTCGAAGGACAAGGAAGTTCCTCACAAGGAAGAAGTAAAATATCATGTTACAATAATAAGACGAAGACTAAAATCATAGTATGCGGAAGAGGGAAGCTTAATATAGAAGTCGCCCTGGGAGGAAAGAAATTAGAGCAAAGGAATCCCTACACCTATCTCGGGAGCACCATCTTGTGCGATGGAAGATGTACAATGGGCATCATGAAATGAAATGAAAAATGAAATGAAATGAAAAATGAAATGAAATGAAAAATGAAATGAAAAATGAAATTTATTATTTCGGGACAAGTGTGTCCCTTAGGAACATCATGATTATATATATCTTAGAGTCAACAAGTAGTACATACAATAGGAAGATTTACATGATGCATCAATATCACAGAATCCGACATAATATTTATCAAAATATTTAACGAGAAGGCAAATGTATGAATACACATAAAAAACATCTGGTTTTGTACAGAGTAGCACAATATTTAATTCATTTGCAATATTTAGTTCACTTGTAGTAATATTTCATGGTATTTCTTTTTGAATTGACTTGCATTTTCAGATTTTTTAACGTAGTTTGACAATTGATTCCATACTTCGCAAGAGGTGACATGGAAAGACCTAGCGTAGACAGATATTCGATAGTGTGCTATATAAAGTTCTTCCATGCGGGGTGTTGGACGTTTATTTGTTCTACCATTATATTGTACATTTCGGTGTAAGTATGTGGGAAGTTCTGTCGTTATTAGCATGTACATAAATGTTGCCTTCTAAAGTAAGGGCCTATTTTGTATTTTTAGCCATCTTAGTTTTTCAAAATATGGTGTCACATGTTCATAATATGTGATGTCAAAGATATACCTCACGCATGAGTTCTGAATCCTCTGGAGTTTTAGATTTAGTTTGTTTGTAAGGTCAGAATATACCACACAGCAATAGTCTGTGTGTGGGTGAACAAGAGTATCAACTAATTTTTGGCGAAGGGGCACAGGGATAAGGTGTCTACATTGTTTTAACTGATATAGAGTCTTAAACACCCTATGCGAAATCAGAATAATCAATTAGGACACCTTTTACATTTATCTTTGGCAGGACATCAAGTATAATTCTATTAACATAAATATTACTACCAATGATGATACTTTTGGTCTTGTTGGGATTTAGTTGTAGACAGTTTTCCAGTGACCACTTACATATATTTCGAATATCTTCATTCACCTTAGTAATGGCTTCAGTCACATCAGAAGGGTAACAGTCAGTGTAGACCTGAAGATCATCAGCGTACATGTGGTATTTACAGCTTAAGATAACTTTAGAAAGATCATTGACATAAATGGAAAACAGAAGGGGTGTAAGGATTGACCCCTGTGGCACTCCTTTGGTTACAGGACAATAGTTTGATAGCTCGCCTTTTGGTCCTCTAACGGCCTGTTTCCTGTTAGAGAGGTATGACTTGAACCAAAGCATGGCTGAAGAATATTTACTAAGTGTAACTAGCAAGAATAGCATGCGGAGAATAGCCCGAGATATGAAGGCGTTCATGGGAAAAAGACAACTGGTGTGCTCAAAGAAGATAGGACTAAAAACCAAGAAACAGTATGTGAAAACATTTGTGTGGAACGTAGCGCTCTACAAATCGGAAGCTTGTCTCGTCGAGAACAATGCTCATAAAAGATGACACGGTTGAAAGAATATCGTCCAAATTTCTAATCCCGCGCCGACAATTCAAGTAATGATATGTCTTAGTGAAGGAAAGAATTTAAATATCATTCTAAATACATTCTATCAAAGATGCAGATCATTAGACGGTTGCAATTGGATTAGCACTTTTTCCTGACCATGTGGGCCGGCAGCATTGCCTCTTTAAATGATTTGACGTTTTTTCGCTTTAATTCCTGTGGTTTTTTGCTTAAAACTTGAGAGCTAAGATTGATGGGTGCACATATTTAATAAAAATTTCTTTCCCTCGGAAGAAAAATATCGCTTTTGACATGCCGATACGCTACAGGAAGTTTGTCACTTTCCTTGAACTAGTTTTGCAAACCCCCGTACATCGTTAAGCCGTCAGCTTCTTACGATTCACGGTCGCCCTGTTGTGTCCCCCCCATCTTCTTTGTCCTGATCCAATTTTTCGACCGTGCCGAGCAAAGACGGATCCCTTTGCGTCGTGTCTTCCTCGGAAGAATGTTGCTGGAGGATTTGAGGGGAAGAATTCTCCCCCCTCACCCCCCATCCAGAAGCCATAACAGGCGAGTTAATTCCGCTTGCCGCCGCTGCTCGTTCCTACCTACTTCTCCGACAACGAAACCGAAATGAAAGTCTTTCTGAAAACGCTCGAAAAACTGTGGGAAAAAGAGGTGCGGGGGGCGCACATGCAATCAAGAACGAGGATTCATTCATCAGGAAGGGAGGAAAATGTTCGAAATAACGCTTTTTCGGGCCATCTTGAAGAAGCTCATCATAAAGGAGTTCGTGTTATGATATTATTTGAAACTTAGACATGTGAGAAGAGATATCTCTGGGAAACTAAAATTTCTCCTTTAATTAATTTCTTCTTTATCTGTAATCATTTCTTTCTCAAAGCATTACGCACGCAATTCTTCACTAGAGTTAGCCTTCAATTAATAAATTGATTATTTATGTTTATATTATATACATATCAACCAGAAAAATATCGTTTCCATTTCTAACAAGCGAGCTTGTAAGTACATTGTGCAGAAATATCAGGTGATGTTGATGTAAAAATATCGAAACCTTAGTCGCAGTGAAGTTTATTTCTGTGGATAATTGCTATTTTTTAAATTTCTTTTTTCTTCTGCATAAATGTCTCTCAATATCGTAGGAATTTTCTGATTTTATAAGAAAACTGTACTCAACCTGGTCTTTCCAGTCACGCATGTTAAATGTTTAATCTCAAGGCAGACGCAGTGCTTGAAGTATTTTATTAGTTTTAATAATAGTTATTTTACTTACAGCTGTGGCACATATTAGCCTTGATGATGGAAATATAGAATCGCAACACGTCGGCAAGAGGTAATTAAATTGGTTATTTGAAGCCAGCCTTCCGGAAGAAGTGTGTATTGATGTTAGTGGTCAGAATTTGCTCAGCATTCTTAGCTTAGCATAGCAGGTCAGCATTAAAGTTTAAATACAATAATATTTGAAGTATTCTCTTACATAGCAGTGAATAAGGTTATTTACGCATATACCCTCTCGGACCAGTGAATGGAACTAAACAGTATATTGCAGCGAAGTGGAGGTTCTTGAAGTGTTGACACCGAGTGTGATGCAGCAATGGTGTAAGATGACTATAATTAAAACCAACGCTTTTATTATGCCTAGGTCCACAATGATTGAAACTGAGTCTTAAGGCGAGATTACGATCGGGTAAGCGTAGATAGGTGATGGTGATGTTGTGGGACCTATTCGCAATTCCCATGTTCTTATTATCTTGTTTATTAAAGAGGATATCTGTGGGTATTGTGCGTATGTCGATTTTTGAATTATGGAGTAGGAGGTAATATTTACTACTCTCCTGAAGTCAAACGGGAGGCCTTAGGCCAGAAGTCCAAATGAATTCTCAAGCTACTTAGCTTTAGCTATCAATTCCGAAATAAACATTGTATTATATTGTTTATTAAGGGAGATATGCGTGGATCTTTGTGCTTATGTCACCCAATCATTTGCAAGCAACATTCTAATTCCCGCTGTGGAGTCTATCCAATAGGGTACATTACGTCAGGCAAAGGCATATCATGACCTGGGTGTAGGAGTCTTAGGGTTGCCGAGCATTGACGGCGCCGTCAACCGACGATGAGAGAAGTTTTTCAAAGGCCAAATTTTCCGCCATACTACGTCAACGGCAGGCAATCATAACTATTCTCTTTTTTCAATATATATTTTTTTCCCATTGACTGCCTCTTACTTTTTATCTGTACTTCGACGCGTAGTTACCTCTGTGGTCAGTGCTTTTTGTACTATTCATATTTTGATTATAAATAATGCAAATAAACAACTACTTTGCAAAAACATTTAGAATTCCGTTTGCAAAATCAAGCCGCTATCGGCGCAGATATTCTCGTCAGTCGTAATGCAGGGATACGGTGGAGTGGATAAATTCACCGTTCGTTCCCGTCACGTCAGGAAACGTCGAATGTAATCCCTTCCTGTTGGTCTGTCTCTGATGAATATTTCTATTTTGCTAATGCACAATTCTTTTGGGTGAAAAGGGCGTGGTGAATGTGCATTTCATGTAATCCTCATCGCTTCGCCATCTTCTTGGCACTTTCTCTTGATCTCCGGCCGCATCTTCCCCAGCACAGCTTATCCGGCGATTCACATTCACTCCGTGGCCTGCCTCCTTTCTCTTTCCTTACCCGCCATTCTTTTTTAATGCTACGCATATACATATCCTCCGCGCTTTCCCTGCAGGGGTCTTATACGGCAGCACCCTTCTCCTCCTAGTCCGCCGTCCGTCTTAAACAGGGGCGGGGGAGGGAGTGGAATGGAGGGAAGAGAGCCCCTTAATCGACCGACCATCTCATTTACTTTTCATTTCCAGTTTTATCACAAACCCCTCCCGTTATTTATTCCGATTCTCCGCACCCATTCCGCTCACTCCTTCCACGATGGCCTGCCATTCTGGTTCCCCCCTCCCTCTTTCCTCTACAGCGCACCCTACCTCACTCCCCGCCACGCCCCCCCCACGGCCGAGCCTCTCCTCCCTGAAGAAAAGAAGGAAAAGAAAACTTCTTTCTCTCTCTCCGGCGCGGTTCCCAAAACTTCATCCTTCTCACGTACGCCATCTGGTAGGCGGCGGGCCGAACTAAGCCCCCCCTTCTCGCTCCCCTTCTCGCCCCCCTTCTCGCCTCCTGCCACCCACCACGCCCCCTCCCCCTCCTATACCCTCACACCTCACCCACGCAGCAAATCTCCTTTCCTCCTCCTCCTCCTCCCAAGACAAGAGTGCGTCTCCTCCTGCCTTCTTATTCCATCCCCGCCCACCGAATACCTTTTATGACTCTTCCTACCGAGGGCCACGCCTTTACCCTATCCTTATTCCCCCCCCCCCTGCTCTTGATATTCCCCGGTGTTACAGCGGCACAGTCGTGCATGCGGCCCCTCCCCTTCAACTCCGGAACCCTCGTTTTAGCGGAAGGGAATTTTCTCGAGGCGGTGCAATATCCTCCCCTCCTTTTGCATATCCTCTTCTCTTTGCTTTTTCCCTTCCTTTAAACCGCCTCAAGAAACCCTTAAGTGCAGAGGTTTCGTGGTGTTTTCCCTCCCGACTCCTTTTGCACGGGCCTTCCCCTCCGTACACCTTTTCCTCCTCCGGCAGCCTCGGAAGATCCTTGTTTTAAAGGAGTTTCGCGTGCTCCGTGTCGGTTCAAGTGTAATGGTTGTTCTTCCCCGAGTTAGTGGAGTCGTTAGCGTTTTTTTGGCGTCCCCTATGAGAGGTTGTGGACGGGTCGACGTTAATTAGACCCGCTGCTCTGTGGTAGGCCTTGTGGTGACGAGGTTTACGAAGACTGCGGACGCCCATGGCAGTCGAATTTCCTCGTTTCGAGAGCCTGCGGCGTACGCCGTCGGGTATGTCGTTTAACCTTTTTGTATCGAAGTCGGTGAATATATACATACATACCTGTCACGCCGTTCCCTTCCGGGGTAGGCACAGTCTCAAAGTTTCACTAATAAATACATATTTGTACATCTAACTCTGCTTCAATTATTTCCTCCACTCTGACCTATCCTTCCAAACCTCTTTTGCCCCATTTTCCCCCATACACTGCTTCATACACGCCTTCATGTATGGAAGACTCCAAATATTCCTCCTCCTAAGAATTTCCTCAACCACATTCAACCACAACTTTCTCGGAATTTATACCCGAATGAATATTATCATCCACTAACTACTGAGTTTTAAACCCACAAGCTGAAATAATATCTTCACTCTGATCTGCGTAGATCGAGTTGGTATATTCTCCGAGTAATTGTTTCTCCAGTGGTTAATTTACTACCTTGCCATATTTTCAATATTTGTATTTACTAATAATATGGTACGAAGTCACTCGCAGGGATGCATATGCACTAAGGGTTGAAATCCGCCATGAAAAAAATCACTTTTCCAATCAAGTCAAATGATTTTTTTCATGGCTATTTTCAACCCTTGGTGTATTACTACCCTACCATCATTTTTTGAAAATAATTTTGCAATTTCTCTGTGAAACGATGCAAATTGTTAATCTTTAACTAAAAAAAATACGAACGTTTTTTGTGGATACTTGACGCATATATGTATGGTATATGTTATCATATATATTATTACAGGAAGGTCTTTTTCTGTCATTCCGTATATGCTCCGTTAATACTGAACCTACAGTGAGTGATAAATGATGTATCATTTTAAACGTTGAATCACCGGCTTCTGACGAAAAATACAATCTCAATCTCAAATTTCACTATTTACCCATTAATTTGACTTAAAAGTTTCCATTTTTCCATGTCGATTACTCGCTCGAGGTATATCGACTCCACACATCCATATATATTATTTCTCAAAGGTGTTTTTTTGTCGCAACGCCATAACTGCCATAATTATTCATCAAAATTAATTATTCATACATCGTTTTAAAGCTTATGTTACCCAATATTGATGAAAAATAGACAAATTGTTTAAAATTTAAGTTTTTTAAAAAAATGATACAACTCCATCTGCTGACAATATAATCAACTAATATGTCGGCAATGGTTACGTGCTTAAAAGACTGTAGGAGGCGCCATCTATTAACACATCGTTTAGTTAGATTGTTTACATTCTACATGCCATCAGTGTGACCATTTACTGTTTACGTTATGTATCTCTAACACAAACATAAATAATATATAATTGTCCATGGGAAAAAACAGGTAGAAGAACAGGAAGAAACCGGAAGAAGCTGCACATTGTGCGAAATATTCGATAGGTAGAAGAACAGGAAGAAAGAAGGAAGAAACAGGAAGAAGCTGCATACTGTGCGAAATATTCGCTCGGGTCATCTAGTATATTATGAATTAAACCAGTCGGCTTTTACCGCAGTGGAAGAGTTAAATAATCTTTCGCCGGGAAAGCATGAGATCATGTTCAACTCATAAACGCTAACTAATTACGGAAACGCGAAACTGGAACTTCTTTCTCCGTCAGAATAGTATAGACTTAGACTTCGATGTGTACCGTTATAAACACTAATAATGCTCGGGGGGGGGGGTAATTAATACATCATTAGAAAGAAATTTTATTAACGTTTAAAGTAAAATGGATCTTGTGTTGGTGTCCTTTACCTGCTCGATGTGAGTCGCCATAAATCAAATCAATGCGTGGTGAAATCACCCAATTCTATGACTTGGTCATGTTCACTGTATTTTTTAAAAGCAGTGGGTACTGCATGCGTAATCGATGAAAGCTTGACGAATAGGAGGATGCAGTCATAATTCGTGCCGTGAACAGTCGACTGTCAAATTACTCGGGGCAGGTCTTGTGCTATTTGCTCGTTGCTTTTAAGCTTTAAGTGGGCAACGGCTACCTCCTGCACGGGGACTGTCACCGATCTTATTGGTCTAAGTTAACGTTGATTGAGTCCCAACTTTAGTAAGGTTTTGTGTGAAAAAGATACCAAAACCCCAAATCAAGGTCCAAATGTCTAGTTGACTGTTGGAAAAAGTAAAAACTTTGCAAATTTCACCGGTAAGTTTTATTCACGACCCGGGTTTCCACAGTTTATGTCATCTTCAGTTGACTTCATCCTGAAGATGACGTAATCTGTCGAAAACCGGGTCGTGAATAAAAATTATTGGTGAAATTTGTAAAGTTTGTTCTTTTTCCATCATGGGGAAATTTTATGAATTTACCCCTGACATTATTCGTTTTGTCTAGTTGATTTATATATTGAAATGACTGATGAATTTGTGAGAGCTAACACCAACTGTCTTTCGATTCTAATGTATCTTTTCTTTTATTGCAGGTGAGTCCTGAACTTGGTGCTTTATCCGATGAGTGGAGGGTGAGTAGTTGACTTTTTGATGTTGTATATGTTGTATTTGTGTTGGATTGTTTCATTTATTGTTTTGTAAAAAAATGTAAAAGGGGAAGATGTTTTATATTTATATTTATGTCATGAGATGGCCATGGTGACAACAGGAGAGGTAAATATTTAGCAGACAACAAGAAGCATTGTTGAGAGAGAGTCTGAGATGTGAGATTGGAATAAATCTAAGTAAACAACACCTTCCCCTTTTACCGTTTGTTTACAAAACATTCCCTTCTTTTCCCTTCAGAGAGTGCTATGGCCGTGTTCCAATCCGATATTATGCACACTTCGTACCCTTATGTGCTCTTTTCGTTTGTCGTTTTCCGGATGTGACGTTGCATAGTGCGGTTCCAATCCGTTAGAGCGCATCATGACTGGGGCGCTAGTGCACAAGGAAGGTAAGTGTATGACGATGCGCCCTTTTGTGCCCTAAGAAGCCAGAGGTGAAGACGCCCTACGTTGGAAAGGGAAGGAAGATCAGTCGCGATGTCTCCTGAAAGTAATTTCATTTGTAACTATTGATGGTTCACTCTACATTGTGTGATTCTTTTATATTCTATGCCATTAAAATGTGCACTAGCAAACAGTTTTATCTTCAATTAAAGTAGGAAACCAAAAATGTGAGGAATGTGTGCTTCAACCGGCAAGTTGTTAGTGGGGAATGAAACTTGTATTAACGCTATATTAATAATTATTTGGGCATGAATATCGATACTGAATAGCTAAATTTCTTAGCCAGTTTCTTAGATTAATTATTGAGATGTATTCCAAGCACGTGGCCTTACGTTCCAATGTCGGACGATCTCTGGTGTATATTCTATTTAATGATCAAAAGTTAGTGACATTGTCTCTAATTTTTTTAAAGCTTTCTAAAAATTCTAGAAGCTTTTCCTGATAATATGGTTTAGTGGAAGCTATAGTGTCATTTACCTTCAAATTATTTCAGCGTAATATACGCATTGCGATTCTCAAGGGCAGCGATGAAAATTGGCTACTTCATTGTCCTCTTGTTCTTTCGCGGACGGTATTTCGTGAATAATGCGAGTTTCCACTGCGATATTAAATGACAATCTGAGTGACTAATGGATGTTCTTCTGATATACTAATAATAATATAATGGATAGGATATTTTAATTCATCGGTCTACATAAGAAGTACGCAGACCAATTTACGGGCCGAGGTGGTTCTGATATAGTTCCGACATTGGACACTGGGGGACCTTGGCGCTGGCTAGCTTAAGAGCAGAAAAGTGCGCGAAGCGCAGGATAGGGCATAAGGGCGTTAGTGCATAGGGTGCACCCTACGGATTGGAACACGGCCTATATCTGTTTAGTTATTTATCTATATTCATTCCTAATTTTTCTGAATTATCGAAGCCTCTCCGAGATCTTGAAGAAAGATAGGAAATTTAACTGGAATGTCGCTCATGATAAGATTCTGGATCACTTCAAAACAGCATTACACGGGAACAGATTTTTACATATTTCAAACCCTAATAAATCATTGCTTTTATCAGTTGATGATTCATCTACCGGATTAGGAGCTGTTCTTTTCAAGAGGGGAGACCGTTTGCTTATGCATCGCGAGAATTAACTGAAACAATCCAACACGAATACAACAGTTTCGTGGGGATTTAATTTAATCATGCCGATTCTTACTAGTTTTAAGGTATCTTTGAGTGTATCTCAGCCATGGTGGACTATGTCAGGCCTTCAGCCATCTCACTGAAAGAGACTATCTTCACTTTCTCTTATTCCAGTGCAATCTCTGTCTTAATTTCACCATAACTCAGAATTTGCATGGCCTATAGTAGTCTAAAATTTTGAATATGGTTATGTTTTTAGAACGTCTTAAAATTTCGTGATTTAAGCCGTATTTTTTCGTGCAAAAGAGCGCTGCTGACATTGACTATGTTGGTCACAGAATTATTAAATAAACTTGTGTGACCCACACTCACGGATACATTTCTGGCATCTGGCACTGCTCGCCAGGCGGCTTGCTGCACATATCGTCTCCAGCACGTACGCTTACATTATGTCACCTGGTATCATTCAGGGTGATTGCAATTAATAATTAGTTTTTGCTCGCGCTATTTTGGAAATGCTGTAATCGTTAGTTTCTCGAAATAGAGCATGTTATATTTGACTATCCTTATTGGTTCCAATCCTTTGTATACATATATAATTGATGCGTGAAATAGACGAGAATGGGATATTTCGGCGCGGCCGTTTGGGCGCGAGCCGTAATGGCGCTGGGACATTTGGGCGCGAGCCGTTTGAGCGCCGGACGTTTGGGCGCGAGGATGTTTCAGTTACCACTTGGCTGGTAACGATGCGTTTACGATTTATGACAAGCGATTGTGTTGTTAAATGTTTAAATGCAATTTTAAATGTTGCGTCTGGTGTTACTCTCAGCTATAAATGTTTAAAACTTTTAAACATGGTCTTAACACAGATAGTCTAGGTATATTGAGCAGACAATTCCCAATATTGGAATAGGAATGAAATATTTAATTAAGGTCACCAGTGACCTTGTTTACTGAAAGTATATGATAAATGAATATAATTGTTAGAATATTTTTCTAGTGTTTCATCTACATCAAAATGGACTGCTGATGTAATGCTGTAGAAAGGTACCAAGGCTTCCCATAATGGAAAGAATTCAACCATTATTACACGGTTTCCTGCATTCTTTGAGGTGGCATTTGTCAATGTCACTATTCAAGTTTTACCTATCAGGCGCCGGAATAACAGCCATTAATCATATATTGTTTCTTGTCATGTGAACCTGCCATACTATTCGTGTACATCTTTACTCGGCCGTCCAAACGAGTTAGGGCCTACATTTCCGTCCTGCTGAACGAGGTTCCGGTGGAAAGATAACAGTTTTAAGGGTCATGAGAGTCTTGACAGGGTAGATTGGCCTTCATTTTCAACAGAAATAGCTCTTTTGCAAGTTCGTTGTTCCAGAAATGAACGAATTTTTATTGAAATGCCGTTTCCTTCTTCGATTTCTGTAATCACATTCGTAATTTTTCGTCGCTCGCTTGAAGAGTTATCGTGTTCTATATTTGGGCGGCTTGCGTAACTCTCAAGGCTGTCGTCAGTTCTCTCGTCTTCCACCCAGGCGCGAGAAATTTTCCTTCTTAAATTATTTGCTTGTAAATCCGCTTGCCTCTTGTGACTCACTGTCTGCAGATGTCGTTTACCACCTCGATCCGGATTGCGTAAGACACCGGCAAAGTTTCTCTTTTGACTCAGCTGCGTGTTAAATATCCCCTTGTATGCAACACTCTTTCAGTGATGCCATAATCTCGCTCCTAACCTCGTTTTACTCCTTTAAAACTATTTGCATTCGCCTAATGCGCCTCAAGAGAAGCGTTAAAGGGAAGAATATCGCTGCCTCGTGAGGAGAAATCATTTTTAAAAATTATTCTCGCGAGCCTATCGGGTTAATCACCTCCCAATGGCAATCGCTTGGGTAGATCTTGGCCGAACGCCATTCATAGACGCGACAAAAGCCTTGTGTTCGACGAAAGCGCATTCGCTTGGTGAACTCATGAGTTGCATATTCCGTTTACCGTTAAGATGTCTGAAATACAACGGCTCACGCGACCTATCGGATATAAGCTCGGATGAAGAATGAGTCATTTATTGGGGCACCTTTCTCCTTGCATGTCTGTAGCGTTTCCCGCTATACATCTGGTGGTATTAATGGTCTCATTAAAGGGTCGTATTTGGAGCGGTGAAATCACCCTTATCAAGTTAGCATATATTAGTCATGGGATCTATATTGGAAAGCATGTAAAATTCAGCGTCGTAAAATTTGCATCAAGCGTGTGGCCATGACCATATTGGGTCGCTGGCCCGATCTCGCGTTGTGGTAGAATTTGAAATCAAAGGATGATTGTGTGTTTGAAATTTTTATTATTAGTTTTCTATGTCACATATTTTTCCAGTTAACGACCGCATCCTGCCTGAACATGGATGATATATCTCTCTTGCGAAACTAGGAGAGGACGCCCGCGCCCGTTGAAAGGCAACTGAAAGAAGAAACAATAAATGTGAGCCTATTTATTTCATACGTGTATCCTAGCGGTTTTTCCTAGTTTATAGGTAGGTTTTTTCGGTCTATACCTGTTGGTACTAGTGCCAAGTTACATTTTCCTATGCCAACTGGAAGTCCTTTACGCAGGTTAGACTGACCCAGACGGAAATGAAGACTTGAGTGAATTAGCATTGTATATCCTTACTAATATATCAAAATGTAATGGTGTCTGTCAGTCTGTTGCTCCTTCACGCAAAAACTACTGGACCGATTGAGCTAAAATTTGGCATGTAGATGGAAAATATATCCGGTTGTAGCGTAGGCTGTATTATTAAGCCCTCAGGGTCCCCGAAAGCCATGGGCCATGCTAAGCATTGGGTTTGGTGCAGTGGTTTCATTTTTTGCTTCTTAAAAGTACTTTCACTCCACATAAGAGGGCTGGGATCTTTTTATCGGACGGCCGAATAAATGAAGTTTCTAATTCTTTCGATCGATTCTCTATTACGCTTCGTATTTGTCTGTATATCATGTTTTTAGCTGAAAATTCACACATTTTTCTCTGAAATCAACAATAGCATATTTCCTTGACAACCAGAGATTTAATTTTTAAAGGATATTCACGTCTCTAGCATTTAAATATCACGTTTATCAAGTATCCTGCAGGCCCATGATAGCATGTATAAATAAAATACGTATAAGAGGGACCCTGAGTCCCAAGGGCCCCATTATAGATTGCTTCGGGGGGTAATCGATAAATGTAATGCATATTTACAACAAGTATACTCTTCAATTATCATCTGGTGTTCTGCCTGCTGGCAGGTCCCGTACACCACTGCTGTCTCCATCCGCTTCTGTCCCGAGCTTCCTTCTTTGCTTCATCATAGCTGATGTTCAATATCTGTTCTTAAAGTAGCTCGCATAGGGGCATTGCCTGTATGTGAGAGAACGCTCACGTAGTAAACGATACACATAAAGGAATTAAATAGACTACACAGGCAATTAATTGTGCGAGAATACTGACATGAAGCGGATAGTATTGGTAATAATGTATCTGGAAAACGGTCAGCGTGTCTACTACACCGAACACAACGTACAAGTTTGGTTACGAACTCCTCGAAGGACCACGCTGACAGTATCCTTCAGGCTTTGTGGTTTACTTATAAAATAAGTTTCATTGTTTTTCACACCCGTTGAGTTTCGACGGGTACCTTCCGTTAGTTGATAGATAAATGCAAATCAGCCCTTTAAAAACTAGTTCTTCTTTGAAGTGTTTCCATCTCCTTGTTTATGTTTCCCCTCGTGGATCGCTTGAAAGCGTTTTAGTTGTGCTCACTCCGAGAAAAGAAGACACTTTTTGATGACGCGGTTGCCCCGCCCATGAAATGATCATGCGGAAAAAGCTGATTGTCTTCAAATGGCACGCCTTAGTATTGTCTCGGACGCTTTTAATATTTCCTTTTCATTCCCCGTGGCGATGTGCATAATGTATTAAGCGGAAACTCCGCGGGGAGTCGCATTTGTCCACGTAATGAACCCTCTCCCCACCCCCCCCGAAAAAAAAACGAGTCTCCCGCCGTACCATTCATCCTTACCGTCTCCCTTCTTTTTCCCGCGCCGTAATGCCCGAGTTAGCATATAGAAGAGCTCGCTGCCACCGTTCGCGCATAACGAGAAGACCCTCGCATGCGAGAAATGCATTGGGGGCCCCCAGCTTTTCAAGAGACGTAGGTTATAGGTGGCGTCTTCACCTCCCGCCGCCCTACACCTGCCCCCGTTCCCGAAAAATCCCCAAACACCCCAAGGTTCTTTCATACATCCGCCCTCTACTGGCGGGCTGTGTTCTGCGATACCCATACGCTCCTGTCTCGTCTTTAGATACTAGTGGTGTATCGTAAAGTTCGCGACGTATCCGACACCTGTGACCATATCGCCATATTGATATAATAACACGTAACGTTACGCAACTCGCATTGAGTGATCACGATCGTTGACAGATGGTAGCTGACGATATAAGTTAATTTACTGATTTTTTTAAATCCTAGAACGAGTCCCATACTTTGGAATGTTCAAATGGACGTTTAAAATAAGAAATCTACATCTGTTAATTACCCTGCAAGTCGCCACAAGGTTGTTTTGCATGGGGTGACTTCTCACCAACATGAACTACTGTTAAGAAATTAACATGCACCTCATAATGGGTATACTACAAATCCTTCAGAAACTACTAAAATAGTCTACAATATAACTATGTAAACGTGGCATAAGAATCATGCTGGGAACATGCAAACCATGGTTTTAGCGATATTTGGCAGGTTTAGCAACATGCATTAGAAGGCATATGAATTAATCAGCTACACTACCTGTCATCTAACCTACTTCGAAGTCTCAACGCAGCTATTATGGTATCTTATCGATGGCGGGAAAAACGACATTTTGAACCTCTCTGTTCTACAATCGATTGAAGTATGCGTGAGAGTAGATGAGGAAATAGCCTTATAGAGCCCTAAACAGGAAAGAAGAATCAGATGGAGAGGGCCATTCTTGGTGAGTGATATAATTGGAAGGAAATATGGAAGATAAAGCCCCTAAAAAAGGTCAATGGATGTATACATAGTATACTTAAAGAGAAAAGTACGTACTAAGAAGTACTTGGGGGTTTGGGACGAGCATTAGATACGGGGCTGTAGTCAATCAATCTTCTGATTGAACGCCTTATGATTGAACTATAACGAACATAGACTGATAGTAGTAGACAATTTAAGGTTATCAACTAATTTTTTTTAATCATTCCTAGTACCAGGCCCAAGCTTAAGGACGATCGAATGGGCCTTTAAAATAAGAAATGCTCAAGTATGCGTGAAAGTAGATGAGGAGATAACCTAATTAAGGACTACACAGAAAAGAAAAATCAGATTCTTTGTAAAAAATATAATTGGAAGAAAATATAGAATATAACGCCACGAAAGGAAGGCCAATACATATATACACAGTCAACTAATGGCCGATTGCAAGAACATTTAGTTATGGAATCAATAGTTATAAGATCCATAAAGTGATTGATCTCATAAAAATATTCGGGTTCCAGGAACACATCAAATAGCTTATTTACCAATACTCAATAGTCTCGAATATTCGACCTATTCTTCTACCGTCGGATAAAATTTATGAGAGTTTAGCCTGCGAATAATTGCTGATGCACTTAATAATTAGTCAGTAAGAGTAAATTAACTCGTGTTTTGTCGCAAAACAACTCTTTTATCTAGTGATTAAATCTTCAAGCGGTTCATTGCGAATCTGCCATCTTGGCTACTTATGGAACTCATATCAACATGCCATAAGTTATGAAACCAATAAATTTATCGAATATTTCCGCAACACTTATTGAATGGTTGCCATGGCTTATGGGCCCCTTAATTTTATAGAATGCGTATGTGTGGTCCTTACAACTTGCCATTAGAGAGGAAAGTACATGAGAACTACCAGGGGGTTTGGGACGAGCATTAAATACAGGGCTGGAATCAATCAATCTTAAGATTGAACGTCCAATGAATGAATGAACCTAACTACTTTCCTATCCTCAATGGCGCCGATTACTTTAGTGGTTTATTAACTTTTTACTTTTACAGACCACAGAATATTTCGTACTTCAACACGACCTGGGTTTTGATGGCTAAGCATCATCTTCACTTTCACCTGAAGACTCAACTGTGGCATCGAACCCCGGGTCTTGTTGAAGTTTGAAATATTCTGTGGTCTTTATAATTTTTACAAGTTGATTAATGTGTGATGGAGTACCACAATAACAAAGATCAAGTTTTATTCTTACTTTAGTGGTGTCACGACCACGAATAGCCAAACCAATCGATGGATTGAATATTTGGGGAGGCGACCGACGGCTAAGGTCATTTGCGCCGTAGAGGATAGGTAAGGGAGGAAGGGTGGATGGAAACCCGGCGTCGGCATTATCATGCTCTTTACGAAAGGCACCAAGGGGACCACGGTTTAACGTCTCATCTGACAGACGGAGTACTGTGCTTGAAGTGCCCTCCACAAGACACTTAATTAGGGATCGGGTTTCCTCTGAAAAACATCCGCATCTGCAGGGATTTGAACCCTGGCCGCCCGTGTGGTAGGCAAGTACACTAGCCACCACACCAACCCCATCCCCAAACCAATCGATTGTCGTATTTGAGGGGTATATTGCACATCGCATAGCCCCCTCACCCCATGTGTCTTGATGGTTACGTTTTTTCCGTAACTCTCTCCCTGGTTCTTCTCCCTCAGACCGAAAAGAAAGGATTCCTGCTGCGAGGAGCCCAAAGGGCCTGATTAGGGCTGCAGAAATGTGCCGAAGGTGCTGCTATGGTGCCCATGGGGGGGTGGGGGGAAGGAGGCGGGGGCGGGAGGTCATGAATTTTTCATACGTCGGTCGCCTGGTCTGTGGGTGGAGGCTGTAAGGAGGAAAAAGGTGTGGCTTCGGGTCCATATCTCTCCTCTCTGGGCTCTGGAAATGGAAAGACTAAAAGAGGAATAGGGGTCCTCTCATCCCTCCCTGTGTTACCCCTTACCGTTCGTACCCTCTGCCCGCCCCTCACTCGTATCCTGGCGGATGAAATAAGGCTCCCCTTACTCATTGGGAATAGTGGTGGAAGGTGAGCCTTTTAAAAAATGTAAAAAAAATTCCTCGTGGAAAAGGATATATCCCTTACTCTCTTAACTCTTTTTACCACTCCGGGAAAAATTCCACCCTTCCCGCACTGCCGACCTATTCTCTGGTCCTAGGGGTTTCGGTGGTTTATTTAACCCCTCCCCTTACGAACCCTCTCTATTCGTGAGAGCGTCGGGTATTTTTGATGTCCCCCCACATTTTTTAAAACTTTTCCCCCTTTTTTCCGACGTTTTGAGTGTCCAACCCCCAGCTTCCTTCTCTCTCTCTGTGTTTGCTTCTGCAGTGGTTTTCGGGTCGAGGGCGCTACGGGGGTCGGGCAGGGGAGGGGTGAAATGAAGATAGAATCAAGTGGTCAGCGGTGGAAAATGAGGGGAATATCACACGGTCAGAGGGCGACGAAGGGCGGTTTTTCTCCCTGGGGAATGTGTGTTTTTCGGCTCCACGGGGGTGATGGGAAAATCGTGTCAAAGATTTGGACCGCTAAATCAAGTAAAGTGCCCCTCTCTCTATCTCTCTCTCTCTCTCTCCTTTGATGGAAGTAGTGAAGTGGTTTCTATGAATACCGAAAGTGAGTTTCATGCGTTGTAATTTTCGATCGCACATATCGGTGTCAAATGTTGCCGAAAGGCATTTGAATCGGAAGATAAATATGTCTTATATGGACGAATACACATTGACATGAACTTAAATATCCCTCTTCAAGCCAGGCGTTCAAGGTCAATCTAATTTATAAAAATTAATATTTTTGTTCGTCTTCTATGCGTTCCAATGCCAGTCATCAGATTGCGATGAAACTTTGGTGAGTTGATGTTCGCGCGCCCGCGAAGGTTTCTGAATTATTAAATCCGTTTACAATAGGTGGAGCGCAAGTCGTTTCGAAAAAATGAGTGTTGGCACTCGAGCTTCTCTAACAAGCGATGAACGATAAGCAAGCAATGAAGCGGATATCCTACGAGTTGCTCAATCACGTGCATCAGAATCATATCAGCGAGACGTAATTTGTTGAAGAGAATGTTTTTTTCGTTTCCTTCCGCGTTTATCCATTTTTTATGGATAATATTTCGCCAGTGTTTCAGCTGGCTTCTTCAGGTACGCTGAAGTGAGTGCTTACGGACTTCTTCAGGTCCGTAATCACTCACTTCAGCGTACCTGAAGAAGCCTGCTGGAACGCTGGCGAAATATTGTCCATAAAAATGTATAACCGTGGAAGGAGACCCTAAAAACCATTCTCTCCATCAAAAAAAACTCCGCGGAAGCCTTCACAGAGACATAATTTGTGTTAAATTTTACGTAATTTATTTGTACGTAGAATATGATTTGGTGTTGTGGTCTCTTTGTTTGCTTCTTTTTAAATCTTGCATTCGATTTACGTATACGCTTCGCTTTGTCCTAAAATTGGATTTGAAACGTGAAAATCTTAAATTTTTGCACTACATCAACATTAGAATATATTATGTACTTGGAGACCTAAGAATAGGCATGGAATGGAAACTCATGCCATCATTTGTGCACTACGAATTCCTGAGTAGGTGTGAGAAATTGATTGGACTAGGTCTCAAATTCGTTTGTGTATCCTTTGTATATGTGTGCCTACTTAAAAAGAAAAATAGGCATTGCAACGCATACCGGGCACAGCTAGTATCCCATAATTATTTTCTCTACTTGCTTTCACAGACCTCCAAATCTCCCTATCCTCTGCCATCCTCCTCATTTCTGAAAACCGTCCGCAATCCACGTCCTCCGTTATCTGCTTCCAAATACTCCATGCAAATTCTTTACCCCTTTCCTTCATATCATCCCTTCTAAAAACCACCTTCACCAACCCCTCATGCCGCAGTACATGACCGATCCATCAGTATCGTCCACTTTTATATGTTCTCCTCAGGCTCTTTTCTTCCTTCCTTTCTCGAAGTACCTCTTTACTCGTCGCTCGCTCTGTCCAGCTTATTTTACACACTCTTCTATGATTACACATTTCAAAAGCCTCTAGCTTTTATTTTTCCTTTTTTCCTGCTGCCCATGTCTCGCCACCATGCAACACAACACTCCACACTTAGGTCTTAACTAGCTTTTTTCTCAGTCATATATCGATGGAGTAGGACGTCAAAGAGTTTTTTCCTCCCGTCAAAGGCAAGTTTTGCTCTAAATGTCTACCTCGTTGTTATTTTGTGCTCCTTCTGTCCGAAGTTATTTTCCTCCCTTAGTATTTAAACTCTTTCGCATGTGTCATCTATTCTCCGTCCTGGGTAATCTCGCATCCCACAACTGCTTGAGGAATTTATCTTGTGGATTCAAGTATGACATTTCCTGGTTTCAGGTATCAGCTGAATTGTATATTGTTGTACTAATTCATAAATGCTCGTTGGTCTTAGAGTGCTATTTCAACGACGTGCATACATTTTTGATTGAGATGTCACGGTCATTTTTTATGAGTAACTTTTTTATGAATTACTTTTGCTCCATACGTAATCATTCATTTAAGAATGGACATTTTCTATAGTTTTCAATTATTGTTTGATATTATTTCAACAATAAACCTTTGGTGGTGCATTCTTTTTCTTTTATGGTTATTTTAGATGATTCGTCAATCTACTTCTACATCTACATAATACCCAGCGAGCCGCCGCATGGGCGTGTGGTAGGGGGTGTTGGGATACCATCCGTGTAAAAATATAAGGGATACGTAAAACAGTACCTTTGTTAACTTGGCGGTATCTTTCCATAGTCATATTTCATGGTAACTTTTACTAAACCACAAAAAACACACACAAAAACACGACCCGGGTTTCAATACATAAGTATCGTAAAGTACACGATCAGTAGTTAGCAAATACATACCAAGTAAATGGAAAAGAGCCAATGCAGAGCCTAGGTGGTATAACGCGGAGGTTAGAAAAACATTAAAGCACCAAAGAACATGTCATGCTAGGTTAAAAAGGGCAAAAATTAACAAATCCTCCGAAGAACTATACACAGTCACCGAAAATTACAAAATATCTAAACTCTTAGCAAAAAAAGCGTGCCGAAGGGCGTTAGCTGATTTCAAAAGTAAATTACTGGGAGAACAATTGAACGATAATCCCATTTTATTGTGGTCGCTCATTGTGCACGGAAAGAACGAGTCTTTGTGCCTATCTGTTCGGCAATGTATCTCTCTTGTTTTATCACCTCTGTCAGTCCTAGAGATGTAGTGATTCGTCATGATAATATTCTCTGTGTCGCTCTGAAACACACCAGTTCTGAATCTGTTTAATTGCATTCTTTAAAGGACATACATGTGGTAATTCATGCGTCTCCTGCCTTATTCGGAAATGAATCACGCGTTAAGCAGTCGCAACATATCTTACATTGTCAGAAAAGTTTATATGTGCTTACCTAGTTATTTTTCCCCGTTAGGGAACTACCCGTGCTTTTCTCGAGGTTTCGTGCCTAAGATAAATTTCTCCCTCGTTCAAAAGCGATGCCATTACTTTTTATGGGTTTGGATCCCTTTCACAAAGAATGACGGAAAACCCTTCTTGTTTTGAACGGGTATCATCTCATCTTGCAAATAGCTCACTGGCGTTGAATGTGACTCTCGTTCTAAATATTTTACAGCCCCTTTTGACTTGCATAGTAGGAATGTTGAGCAAACGAAGCTCCTGGTATGCTCTTGTTGTCGGGTCATTTTTCAAAACGGTCCGTGTTCTATGGGCGTAGTTTATATCCCCTTTGAATTCGATTTCGCTCTGAAAGTGCCCTTCTATGGAAAAGTGGGAGAATTCATTTAAGTTTATTGAGCTCTTGGTCATTGTCTGCGAATTTTTATCTGGCGCTATTTTATATTGATTCGACCCTCCTGATTATCAGGTGTCACTCTCGACCGTGTCTACATTTACATACTACCCTGCGAACCGCGCATGGGCGTGTGGCAGGGAGTGTTAGGACACCAGCCGCGTAAAGATGTGAGGTAGAATGTTTTGGGAGGTGAAATGTTGACACTTTATGATGGGAGAGTATTTAGTGGAGCTCATATTTTATTGTGGTCGCTAATTGTGCGCGGAAAGGACGAGTTTTTGCACCTATATGTTCGGCTGTGTATCTCGCTCTTATTTTGTCGCTTCTGTCAGACCTGAAGATGTGGTGAAGCATCGTGAATATATTGTCTGTGTCGCTCTGAAACACACCAGTTGTGAATTTCTTAAGCAACCCACGCCTATCGTGTCGCCTCTGAGTCTCAAGGGACTTCCACCTTAATCTCTCTTAAAGTTATAAGACACAACATGTCCACTCGTAGCAGTTTTTAACGAAGCGTGCAGCGTTTCTTTGTATTATATTAATTTTTTGTGTAAAATATTTATGAATAGGGTCACAAATTCTCTCGGCGTATGCGAAGTGTGACCTAATCAGAGCGACCGTTGAGTATGCTCATGAAAAAGCAATGGTTCTCCTTTTAATGAACTATTAATCGTTTGGAACACAATACATTCTGGCGGTATTGTGTATCTTAATTTTTCGTGAATGTTAATCCATGATTTTTGGGGCTCTGAAACTACCGAGTTCCCTTTTAATCCCAAGAGTTGATAATTATGCTGTGGGTGCATCCAGCCGATTTAAATATACACTTAATTAGATTATCTACGAAATTTAACAACTGTGTCAACTTGAAGAAATGTGTGACAGATGACTCCTTAATAAACTGACTGCACACTTCTTCAAGGATAATATACTACCCCAAAAAAGGTTTCAGAAACTTGTGCCATTACAATGGTGAATGGTCATCCATCATCAACAGTGTACACTAGAGCCATGGACTCGGTATCGGCTTCTACAGCTCTTTACTACGCTTACTATAAAAATCAATTGTTGAAGTATCAGGATCGAACCTCTATCTGATCGAAGGGAAATGTATAGATTGAATTTTTAACGAATGTTTGATGTAGACTATTTTTCTGCCGGACGTTCAGCATACTTCGCGAGAGGCAATCTGTTATGGTAGATACGATCACCTGCATAATTTTAAGGAAATAGACTGCCGAACTGATAGATTTAGAATGTTATTTTTTTCCACGTACTACTTGAGGCCGTAATAGTAGCGATAAGTTAGATCTATTAACTTTGAACCTCACTAGACAGAGTAGATTTTGTATTTATGCTTAATATAATACCAGCAGTACTAAAAACTCACCCCAAGTGAAATTTCAGGCGTGATTTAGCTTTCTGCATGGTTTAGTACCATGTAGGACTATTTATCAATTGCATTAATAATACTTATCAGTATTTGTATCATAATTAGTGTTGCGTTGTAGCATGTAATTCTACGCAGCTCTATACAAGTTTCTGGTCTGACCGCGCATTGTTATCCTGGCTGCTTTTGGCCTGCGCCTGGCATCCGGGAAAGGTGCGCGGTTCTGATTTGAGCTGGGATGAGTCCATATATTTGTGAGCAGTTCGATTATAAATGCAAAGAATTTCCCTAAAATGCGTAATAGTACGTTTTAAATTATACGATGGTGGCTAACAAATATCTAGATGAAAGTGTTTAAGACGAAATTTTTAAAATTTAACTTTATCTTGTACCTTGCTGTAATATTTATCAATCGCATTAATAGTACTAACCAATAGTTGAATCTTAAATAGTATACTGCATGGTAGCATGTACGTTTACGTAGAGTTCTCCTATAGCCTGATCTGACCACACATTGCTCTCCTGACTGCTTTTGGCCTGCGCCCAGCGGCCGAAGGAACGTGCGCGATCCTGATTTTTACTGGGATAAATGCTGCATGCCTGTCGTGGAATCATCCGGTGCCACACACCCTAGTATTGGCTTGCGCGCCATTTCTTTGATGAAAATGTAGGTTTAGATGAATCCTTTTACATAATCTCCATTCCTCTTACGTTTTCATTCTCTACCATTTCGGCGTATGTCGTTGCATTTACGCGGCGGAAAGAATTGGCGTCCAGAGGGGAACACTTTCAGGTGGTTTTGAATTTCGGGGGGGGGGGGGGGGGGGGGGAGGGGGCAACCAAACCTCAGGGGTCTTTTTCAACGTTCGAAACAATTTTTCAGGGTTCCTTTTCCTATTTTTTGTGTCCAGAGACAAGAGTGGAATTGAGTTGTTTACTTCCCTCCCGTGGAAATCGCCGCTCACCTCTCTTTCTCACACCCCCCATCTCTCCGTACCCCCCCTGCCCATTCCCGCAGTTTAACCCGGCCGTAATTTCCTCGGGGAACTTCGCCGATATTTCTTTTCTTTCGATTCTACAATATTATTAAGCGGGAGGAATGAAAGGAGGGCCAAGTTTTTTTCCTCCCTCTCTTTATATATATATATCTCTCACACCGTTCCGCGCTCACCAAACTTCCAACTTCCTTGCCCGTTGCCCTTTTTCTCCCCCCCCCCTTCCTCTCCCCACCCTCATCCAACCCCCCCCCCCCACCCTCAAGTGTTCCCTGTTCCCTGAATGCGCGCAGCACACACCAGGGGCGAACTCGCCCGCCCTACTGCATTATTGAGATTTATGCCGCGGGTCTCGCCGTGAAGAGGTGGGAGTTGTTCTCGCCCCCTTCGCCCCCCACTCCTGCCCCCCCCTCCTACCCTTCGTGGAAGTATGTGGTACGTGGGAGACCCCGAATAACTTTTGAAGCCCTCGGGCGTGGGTGATAGGGGAGGAGCCTCGGTAGAGGTGGCGCTGGTACGGCGCAACTGTAACGCTGCGGGGGATCGGGCGATAGTCTTCCAATTGCTTGGAGGTCCGTCGATTTATCGATGGATCCTTGCGTATGTGTGTATTTACGAATATATTCATATACAGTCTATTACATTTAATTTATTTCCTTACTTGGATTGCATTTTAACACTCGACTGCTCGCGCTTTTATTGGTAACTTGTGTGATCGCATGGAAGACCAAACTATCCCACTACTTCAGTTTCTCTTAAATGTGAAGAGAATAGTTTTTCGCGTCTACGTCCGTGTTTATCCATTTTTTATGGACAATATTTCGCCTGCGTTCCAGCTGGCTTCTTCGGGTCTTCAGCGGAGAACCGTTTTTGATTGGGGATAACGTCTCGTAGAGATTCCTACTGCGTTTATGTAGTTGATTTTACTTAATACGGCTTTTCCAGTGAACTTTGAAGATTTGTGATAGGTCGTGCCTCGTTTGTGATCGCTTAGAAGGAAGGCAATGTAGGGTATCCACTGTTGGAAGGATTACCAATAAAAAACTTAATTTCGTACACGTAGGTAAAAGGCAAAATAGTTGCCGATCACTATTCGATGGTTCATTTTCTTGTCTCTTCATTTCATGATCTTTTTCTTCCTGCCATTTTTCACTTCTTCATACCAACACTTCACCTTTTTTCTCTCTTCATGTCTTCATTTCCCTTCGCTTTTCCTTGTCGAACTGTCTTTCTCTATCATCTCTCCAGCCATTCTTAGATTTCTTTATTTCTTTCATTATTCTTCTCCATCTCTGCATCTTTCTTTCTTATCCATTTATTCCATGATTTTTATATTTACTCTTCATTGTTTTTCGTTTTTTGTATTTTTATTGCCTCTTGAATATACCTATAGCCGTATACGAAAGCATTTAGTTAAACGTCTTTGAAAGGAATTTTTTGAGTCCAGCGACTTATTCGCACTTTTTTAAATGAATTTATGGCATATTATTTAGGGGAAAATATTATGCCGATGATTCCACCCGCGCCGCCGGTCATTCCAGTAAATTTTCGGTATCAGCATTTTTGTACCGTGCGTTTTTTGGGCTTCGATCCATGACGAGCCTTTGAGGCAAAGATAATTCCCGTGCCTGTGGGGGCTCCCTCACGCGCTAGGATTTAAAAATAGATATATATTTGTTCACGGCTATAATTTTTTTACTGCTCTTGCAGCTATTCTTCGTCACTGTAGGAATTCAACGAGTAAAAATATCTCTCTTTTCGAGCCCGCCTCCAAACGATCCGGGTGCACTCGGGACGAGAATTTTTCAGTCGGCGGAGTATGCGAGTAGGGGGGTCGGACGAACCAAGGTGCCATGATGATGTAGGTGTCGGCGAAGGGACCGCCGATGTCGGGCCGAGTGATTCCATGAGAGAAGGAGGTACCATGCGCGCGTTGGATGACGGGCAGGGCCATGAAAAAAAAGAGGGAAGGAAAAAAATATATATTCGGAGACGAACACTGAGGTGGTGGACCCCCGACGCACATAAAAAACGTAGAGGGAGAGAGAGAAGGGGGGGGGGAGGAACCCTTACTGAAAAGTCCGAAGGTGAAGGCTCTTTGGAGAGGTAAGGGTTAGGATACAAGGGGCGGGAGGAAAAAGGGTTTTTCTGGTGGGACGTTTTATCGTCCTCCTTCGCCATTCGGGAGCTTCCAGTGTGAGAGGGGATGCGTGAACCCCCGCACCCTTCACACGCCGCCTTGCAATACCGCGCTTCGCCGACGGAAACCATTTGCTCAGTGCTGGAGAATGCCGGCCCCTCCGCCATACTCCGTGCGGGAGGGAGTATAGTGGAGGCGCCGGGCATCGTACGGTCTGAAGGGGGAGAACTGATATCCCTCCCCACCTATGCCCCGAAACGAAAGGGTGATTTGTCCCGATGCTTCCCGTAGAGTCCCCGTCGGGTGATCTCCTCCCCGATTCCAGGAATTTTTTCGACGCTACTGCTGACCTGGGTGTTGTTTTCCAACGAGAACTGCCCCAGGGGTGAGATCGTCAGCATGCCTCTATCGCCGAGCAGGAATTCCCATCATCGCTAAAAACAAAAAGAAAGTATTCTCTTCTATCATCTTCGTGTACCTACGCTCTAATCCATTTGAGGTAGGCTGTTCAAATTGAAATCTCGAGCCTTTTAATAATGACAAGAATTAGTATGGAATTGGGTAAACTTATTATAAAATGCAACAGTGGAATCTCTAGAGAGTCATCACCAACGTGAATCATTCAATCCCAAGAATGGTTAACTGCAGTCCTCCCTAATGTCATTGTAGCTCATCTGTTTCCTCTCCCTTTTCTGCGGGCCCATGTATTTATATCTGTGTTCTTCGAAGGGCTTCCGCTTCTATTTTATCTTACGTATCCTATTTTAGAGTGACACAGAGAATATTATTATGACGCCTCACTCCATTTCTAGGTCTGGCAGAAGCGATAAAATAAGAGAGATACATTGCCGATCAGATATGTACAAGAAGTCGTTCTTTCCGCGCAAAATAAGCGACCACTGTAAAAACTGAGCTCTATTAAATACACTCTTATAATACACGTCACCATTTCACCTCCCAAAACCTTATCCCTTATCTCTTTACGCGGCTGGAATCCAAACACACCCTGCCACACGCCCATGTGGCGGCTCGAAGAGTAGTATGTAGAAGTAGACGAAGACGTTCTCATATGTTATTGACAAATTCTTAAAATTTAGCCTATCCCGAAATAAATCTGTATTTTTTCGAAAACTTGTATCCATGGATATTACTAATATGGACAAGTTTGAAGAGCTCTCGCTAATGTGTAAGACGGAAATTAAAATTGCCCCTACGCCCTTGAGGTCATCAATTATAACTTTCTTGACCAATTTTATGTGTTCAAAATTGTGATGTGTTCATTTCATCTCTATTTATTTATATTCTTTTTCAAAACTTGGAAATAGTTTATGTTAATTCATTTGTTGGTTGTTTGGAGTTGTTATTTACTCAGTTACTATTCAACATTATGCTCAGTGGTTTCGATTTTTTTTTCGATTTCGAAATTTTCGATTCCTGGACTTACATACTAATATTTGTATAATTACCTGATATGTCTCCTTGTTTTGTGTTATAAAGCCCTGAAGATGCCAAAATAATTGGCAAAACGTTGGCTGCGAGTAATTATACATTTTTTAAGTATTCCTCCGGTTAGGGTAGATTTTGCTTAATTTCAAAGAATCTCCTCCGGGTTTTCTAAACTTTTCGGGGCCTATCTATCTCTAGTATATCCTTTTTCGCCTCGGCATACGATCTGCACTTCTTCATCCTGTCCATGAAACCTATTCTCTTTCTTCCGCTCCCCCGCTTGCCCTACATCCTTCCCTCTATCACACCCTTGAGCAACCCATCGCCCTTTATAACACCGTTCAGCCATCTACCCATCCTATCCCGGATTTCATTCATAAGTCTCCTATCCTCGCCCATCATCTCCAGCACTTCCTCGTTAGTCTTCCTCTCCGTCCACCTCACCTTCTCCATCCTTCTCCTCACCCATTTCTCAAATGCCTCCAGCCTATTCTCGTCCTCCTTTCTGAGGGTCGACGTTTTTGCACCAACGAACGCTACGCTTTATATCAAGCTCTTCACCAGCCTCTTCTTTGTATCCTTACCCTACACCCTGTTTTCAGCTCCCTTCCAATACTAAACGCATCCTTAGCTAGCGCTGTTCACTCCCTTATGTCTTTGCTACAATGTCCATTTTTTTCCAGCGCACTACCTAAGTAAATTAAAATTCTCTACTTGCTCGTGTTTGTGTCCTCCAACTTTAATGGCGAGCATCGCTTTCACTATCAGTATCGTAGAGAATATCATTACTTTAGTTTTCTTATGACTTACCTTCATTATCCGAATATCGCGCGCTGCATTTCCAAAGTATCTACCAAAGCTTGCAGTCCCTTCGAAGATCCCCCAAACCGACGCCTGATCGTCCGCGAATCTAACCGTCTTTATCAGATGCCCTCCTACTTTACGGACCACATTTTCAAGAATATTTTTATTGTCTCCTCGAGGTCCTCATTTTTAACCTCGTCCTCCTTTCCATCCAATCCTTCGTTATTTCCATGCGTGTCGCGTGCTTGCGAACCGCTTGGGCGCCGCGAATCACGCCATCTAAATTGGCGGAGTACTCGCCCGCCATCAAAGGGACCAACGTCTTCGAATTCTCCCCCTCCACCCCTCCTTTATCCGAACGCCCCAAAAAAGGGGGATTCTTCGTACCTTTGACGTAACCGTGGCAAGAATTCGATTTCTCCCCCCCGCTCCATTCTCAATCGTCCTGTCCCTCTTTCAACCCCCACCCGTTCCTTCCTTCTCATCCCCTAAGTCAAGTGACTCTTCCCTCCCTTCGCCCTTGGCCGTTTCCCACTCTTGGCAATGCAAACATTTTCATCCGAGCAATGGAATTTCAAGGAACCTCTCCTGGTGAAAATGGCATGCATTAAGTCTATTTAGTTCTTATGAGAACCTCTCTTAATAAAGGTATATACTGTATATCCCCTTTGTTTTTTCTTGGAAGGAACAAGTGCAAATTGATGAAAAATGTGTATTCGTCCAAAAAATTCCTCCACTATTTATCCAAAGACACGTACGATTTCCCGCCAGGTAATTGAGAGCTTGTGTAAGTTCATTGCCAATGATCACTGCTCATTGAACAGCCGTCAATCCGAACACCGACGTCACCTCTCGACAAAATACGCTGAGCTGGAAATATAAAATTTCGCCATATTTCTTTGAAATGTATGGATAAGTTTTCAGGATTTTTGCTGAAAACGTTTGATTATATTATCAATTTATGACGTCAGGAAGCAAGGAAATCTTGTGTATGGCATTCTTCGAATATGTATGAATTTCTTTCTCGAAATGAATTCCGTAGCGTAACGTATCTAATTTTCTCCATTGCTTCAGTATTTATGGAATTATGCTCAGGATCTGATTGCTCGAGTTCAATTTCATGATGTGCACATACTTAGTATTTAATAATTCTGACGTTCCTCACATTATTCCGTCGGGATATTTCTGCGGATCTTCTTCAAAAAATCCATCTCTACCGATCTTCGTGATCTTTCACATTTTTCTTTCAATGGCAAGACTTCCCTGATGTAACTTCCCTGGCTCTTTCCTTATCTGTACAGACTCTCTAAGCGCTGTGAAGTCCATTTCAGCCTATTACCCACTCCACCCTCTCGTCCAGGATGTACAATGCGCTCTTCACTCCCTCACCAACGAGGGAATTAAAATCTCCTTAATGTGGGTACCTGGACATATGGGAATAGCTGGTAATGAACGCGCGGACAAGGATGCAAAGGAAGCACTACAGATGCCAGAAATTGTATGGAACATGGTGACTGCGAAGGACTTAAAGGCTATGTTTCGAAGCGTTATTTTAGACAAATGGCAAGAATTGTGGCATGGGAGTAATAACATCAAGCTCCGGACTGTGAAACCGGTAGTATCAGCGTGGCCCTCTTCCGTCAGGAATACCCGGAGGTAAAAAGTCGCAGTCACACGCCTGAGGATAGGGCACACTGCCCTGACCCACTAATACCTCTTCACAGATGAGAAGAGAGACAACCTTGGTGTGATGAGTGCGACTCCCCTCTGAGTGTGCGACACATCCTGACGGAGTGTGATAAATACCGGTCTTCTCGAGATAAACACAAGGTCAACGGTACCTTAGGACACATCCTAGGTGACTCTCCCGATTGCCTCACCCGAGTAATTGCGTTTTTAAAAGAAATCAACGTTTTTAATAAGTTATAAATTGATTTTATACAACGTTATGCAAATTTTATCTCACATAAGTACTAAAGCGATTTAGCTTTAATTACATAAACATGGTCTTACCTAAGGACGAGAGTGGTGTAAAATGACCACAGTAGTCGACGCACCCTTAAACAATAATTCTATCATTACTACAAGTAACTTACTCAAAATTAGGTTGTTGCTGGAAGTGGCATTAATCGTCTACTAGAGGTGAAAGTACGTAGCTTAGTCTGGCTGCAGCGTTCACTATGAGGCCCATGCTGTCAACTGAATGTGGAATGATCCCGTTTGGGTCGGAAGGTGGGCGTGGTCGAGGGTTGGTACCAACTTTCAGCATACCTTCAGCCCATCACGCTCTCTCTCTGTCTCTGGAGTAATAAAAATTCCTCCCTCCTTTTGCCGAGGCGATGGCAGGCGGTGCGCCCAGGGTTTCGTCGAAAACTCTCGTCACGGCTGTTGTCAGGAGGCCAAAGGTTCCACTGCCTTCGTCACCCCTCTTTACGGGAGGCCTCCACCAAGTTCCCCTCTCTGAGATGCAGCCCATCGCCTTTAATTGAGAGTGAGGACGCCTTAAAGACGACGAGGCGCGTCGCTGTGTAAGAGTGACAGCTCCCGTCTTCCCTCCCCTTGAGTGACGACTCAACTGGAAGTGAAGAGGGGGAAAGAGAAAGAATGAGAAGAGTTGGGGGGGAAAAAGCTAAAAAAATATTCCGACGCGATTATGTTCGGAGGCGCGAAGAAAGAGCGAGATTACGCGGTTTGAGGGCTCGTTTGTTTTCGTCTTCAACTCTTCGTTCCGTCCGTCGCGGCGCTGCCGTCGTCAGTGGCGGCGATGTTTCTTTTTATTTCCCTATACATCAGTTTCGTACCTTTCATTTTCGCTTCTGCTCTCTTCAATTTTTTTTCTCGCGGCCCCGGTGGCTGTTGTCGACTCTGGGAATCGGGAATCGTTTCATTACCACGATCCGTGGTAGATGTCGCTTCAAAGGATACGTCGATTTGAGAGACGATGGAAGAGCCGCGCGATTAATGCCGAGGAAATTCGAGAGGCGCTTCGTCTCGTCTCTTTGAGTGTTTCATCTACATATACATGTTTCGCTGCGAGCCACCGCGAGGGCAACCGGCTGGTGGCTGATTGTCAGGGGTCACCAGATCCACGTAGAAGGAAGGGGAGCGGTTTCAAATAATCTGAAGGTTGAAGGGATGTAAATGGAGTGGTTTTGTAGTGTATTTGACTCTTGTTCTCTTTTCGTTGTGGCTGTAAAGGTTGGCAGGGAAAAATTACAATTCTTTTACCTCTTTGTTCTTCTAGCCTCCTTGTCCAGACACATTATTAGAAGAGTAAAATATAAGACTACACTCTTAATTGATTCTTCGAGATTAAATGGATGAAAATGGAGTAGTTTTTAGTGTATTTGACCCTTGTTATCTTTGCCTTGTGGCTGTAAATGTTGGCAGGGAAAAATTACAAGTCTTTTACCTCTTTGTTCTACTATCTTCCTTGCCCAGACGCCTTTTAAGAACGGTTAAAATATGAGACTACACTTCATTGATTCTTCAATATTGAAGGGATGAAAATGGAGGGGTGTTTATGCGTATTAAACCCTTATTCTCCTTGCGTTGTGGCCGTAGAAGTTAGTTGGGAAAAAGACTATTCATTAGTCTCATTGTTCGTCTAGCTTTCTTGTCGAGACGCCTTTTAAGAACAGTAAAGTGTGAGACTACGCTCTTTACCTAATGTCTATCTTAAAATAAATTAACTGTAATTTCCACTTGGTTATTTATTTGTACAACGCGTTCAGGCGCTTTAAGCGTCATCACAGGTACATTGACGCTTAAAGTGTCGAATTGCCTTGTACGAATATACAAACGAGTGGACATTACATGTTTTTTTCTATTAAAATTCACGATGATGTTCCAAAATATCTCGCCGAATACGGTTGAATATATAATTCCTATTATTGAACGCTTCCTTTGCTTATACCATCTTCCTCCTTAGGGGCCATTCAAGTATTACATAAGATGTTTTGGGAGTAGGGGTCTGGAACCAAATAACGTAAGTTTTTTGTCCGTCTTAAAACATTATATCGTTTCCGAATATCCTGTGATTTTATGCAAATATCTTGTGATTGTTCACAACTTCAGCGGCTGCAGTACTGTTTCGCTCATAATGTTAGCTTGTGTGGTACTCCAACACTGCTTAATTATGCGATATCCAGTGCTCAAAACTGCACGAGGGCTTTCATGGAAAGATGAAACTGCAGAAAGCGAGAATTTAACGAAGAGTAGATACAAATATCTAATGTCTTGCGTAAGACTCAGAGGGAGGATTGGGAAAATCTTACATTGTCTACGGTAGAGGGAGCGCGGGAGGTCAAAAATGGCATAAATCGTCATAAACGTAATATTTAAGCGGCCCCTTATGTTTTGGTTACGATGCTAATTTTTTCCAGCGTGTTACCCAAGTAACGAAAACTTTCGACTTGTTCCCGTTTCTTTCCTTTTATGACCAGACTCGCTGTCTTAGTCGCAGAACGTCTTGTTACTTTTGCTTTCTTGTGATTTTTCTTCATTCTGTTTCCTCTCTCTGGTTTCTAACGCATCGATTAAAGCTTGCAGTCTCTGTTTCTTGTTCAACTATTCGTAAATCTAGATGTCCTCCTCTTCAGCATTAAACGACACGATAGCAGTCTGGCCAGTCAGTCAGTCAGTCGTGTTATCCTGGTGAAAATTTGCTCCAATCCGCTTCAGGGGATTTCTTTTGTCTATTGTTTCGCCACACACGGAGCGATGCTCCCAGCCGGTTCAACTTGGATGGTCGGGCGGTCGTGAAAGCTCCCGAGGGAGACCCTCCGATTCCAGTAACGCAGAAAATCTAATTACGGCTCTCATTTTGAAGCGGCTATTATTCATTTTTTCAGTTCCCTCCCCACTCTAGCTGGGTTCTCGAATCCTTTGTCCGCGCATTCGTTCAAGGGCTGCCCGCGTGTGCATGTATGTATGTGTGAGTGGACAGCTCCAAGCCCTCTTTCGACTCCAGTTTTGATAATTGCTCCAGAACCGGCCGATCTCGGCTCGCCCCATCCTGAATTTTCCAGCCTTCCGCGCGGCGTTCCAACGCTGCGTTTGAGGTACTTACGGCATCAATCATATCATCCCTCCTTGAATTCAATCCATTTAACAATTTAGCCTTATTTTATAGAAGAATATCTCATCTTTTCTGAGATGCCAAAATACCAGCCCCTTACCGCAATACTTTTCTCAATGTTTTCCTATAAATACTGCTCCATTACTCAGTTTCCACCGCGTAGTTGTACAAAGCCCAAGCTCTCAGTGAATATCAAGTCAACGAATGGGTTTCGTCATGATGGGGTTAACGTTAGACAGACTTGTTAAAGCCTAGTCTGAGAGTGTGTATCCTACAAGTTTGGAGCCATTATGTTTTTTTTCCTGATCTGGGCCAAGACTGTTACTTTTATCTTATAGCAATTACGTCCACACAATCTCTTTAACGACGTTTAATTAACTGTTTTTATTTCTCTATCCACAGGTGAGTCACTGCTCGGTATATAGTTCGGGTAGAGGTGTGAAGTCCGTCTTCAAGGGATGTGGTTTACCGTTACGTGAGTAATACGACCACCTGACATTATTACTATATTCTGAAAGTCATTCATTTTTCCGAATTTTATGCCACAGTGTACTGAAAGTGCAGCAAGTAAATTTTAATGTGAGCATTATGCAAGCGGAATTTTTTGCGGCAAGATTTCTATTTCTTTGTTTCGTGTTTAAAACGTGCGTATATCCTCACTTGAATGTGTAGTTTTAAAAGACCGGGATTATCGTAGTAATGTTGTTGCTTACATTTCCTTAAGAACCTTACTGTGTTAAATGTTTCAGTCTTAAGTATTCATCAGAACTCAAGCAAGTGCAATGTATCTTCACGATTTCCAGCATCTCGTTGTGGTCGAAATAAACTGCTAAAATTCTTGAAAAGAATTTGTCTCTAGCACCGGAAATAATGCCCCACGCTATTCTTAAGGCGATATCAAAAGTTTCATCTTTTCTTGAGCTAAAGGTAGTACCCCCGTGTGATGATTTGAATATAAACTCGAAGTATTTGAAATGGAGTATGCAAACAGTGGCTGAATTCTTTGAGAGGACGAGAGACACATTCAACCGGAGATTTCACTGAGAACTTGGCAAAAAAAATGTTTCTTTCCGAATGGGATGATTATAATAGTCCGTCGGCGGAGAATTTTTTTGTATTTTTTTAAACGCGATGAAAGAATCGTGAAATTTCACACTCATAACTCTCTCTCTCTCTCTCTCCCTCTCTCTCTCTCCCTCTCTCTCTCCACGTTCCCTTAGGCTTGCGCTGCATCCGCCAGCGCCTGAAAAAAACGTTAAACGACACCTCATGTCTCGCCGTGCTTTTTTTTCCGCGACACAAAGGGTCCTCTTGGACGAAAGAGGGGAAAAAATTCGCACATTTCGGAAATGACTGAATGTTGCCAATTGCGGATTTAATGAAAGGTAATTATGGGCACACTCCAGCTCCCCGCCCGAAAAAAATAAAGAATCTAAATGAAATAGTCGTGATTCAGTGGGATGAAAATTTCCCCCCTTTATCCTCGGGGACGAATCCGCCGGCTGTATTTTCGTCACTCCCCCCCCATGTGGAAATGAAAACCAAGAGAGTTGGTTTATGTTGAAATCAATTAACGTGTAAATTATGTTCTTTGAAGGTGCATCGCCTGCCATGGACTGTTAATGTCGAGGGAAATAATGAAAATGCCAATCTTAATTAATTGAATTCACAAGTTTAAACGGCTAGACCGGCCGCTGTTTTTGCTTCAATTTTTTAGGCTCGACCATTTAGGAAATGGTTAGTTTATAGTTGGCGCCATTTTAGCTAAACTGCGCGCAAATCATTAAAGCAACCACCCACTTTTCTCATTAAATCGTTTATTTTTTAAATATAATATTCATTAGTGACCACTTTCTTTTCCTCCCGACTTAATCGATCGCGTTTACTATGGGAGCCGTTTTTTTTACTTTTCATTGTACAGTGAAACCTGTCTTTAGCGACCACCGACGGATCCGCTGAAAAATTGATTTCACAAGTTGAAACGTTTAGAGCGGCCGCTGTTTCGGCTTCAATTTTTTAGGCTCGAGCGTTTAGGAAGTGGTTAGTTTATAGTAGGCGCCATTTTAGCGAATCTGCGCGCAAATCATGAAATGGACTACTCTTTTTTTCTCATCTAATCGTTTATTTTTAATCCAAATATTAGTTAGTGTCCACTTTCTTCTCTTCCCGACTTAAATGATCGCGTTTACAAAGGGGACCATCTGTTTCTTTTACTTTCCACTGTACAGTGAAACCTGTATTAAGTGACAAACGACAGTTCTGCTGAAAAATGTTCGTTCGACAGGGGTTCAGTTTCTAGTGGTATATATTATGAAAAAAAACAAGCGGCTGATTTGCAAAAAAAATGGCAAAACTATTGAAGCGACGGTTTTGTTAAAACCTCTACAGATGGCGCTTATTTTCTCGTAATTTAGTTGCTCCTGGAAAATTTCAATGCATATTATTTTAAAGTATATGTACAGCGAAACCTGAATTAAGCGATCACTGACGGTTTCGCGACGATACGATGACGATAAATTGCGACACTGCTACGTGTCGCAAATTATCGTTATCCAATTCTGCTACCGATTTCGGATTTATGGCTCCCTGATGAGGGAAATGTTTTCAAGTTCCTTCAGTCGATCGTAGGTGGTTGGCGACTTGGGTTGCCGTGAAAATTTTAAATCGTATCAACTCCCTATTTGAATAGGCTCCGCATGCAGCGGAGAGGTGTATTCGAGTGAGCATCGCAAGTGCGTTTGTGGGCGCCTTATAGTCTTCTAGGGATTTAAGCCCCCCCTCCTGCTCTGTATCTCTGGCCCGTTCAAATTCACGGGCAGCATTGCCCCCTTGCGGCTGTACCGAGCAACTACGCGTGTTTGGATTTCCGAGGGCTTCCCTCCGTCACCGTATGCAACCCCCGGCTGCAATTCCGGGAGGTGTTATCTCCGTCGTCCGCTTCCGCCTCCGCAGTCACTCCACGCAGTTAACCGGTTCAGTCGACACCCCTCCTCTCCCCCACTCCCCCAACCCCCCACCCGCCTAGGCCTCTTAATTGCCGGGGGCACTGGATTCACGTTCGACACGTGAATTGTTATTGCAACGTAGTTGTGAACTTACTTGAGCTTGCTGATGGAATAGGTGACGGCTGTCACAGGATGGAAAAGATTTATTCCAATGCTCTTTCGTAGAGTAACGCGTTTGCTGGCTTTATTTAATTTTGTATTTGATTATGCAAGAAATAATTACCGAGAAAAATATATTTTTGCCGGTTTTACGAAGTTACACTTTTCCATCCACGGAATTGTGTTAATCTTCTAATATATAAAAATGAATGTTTGTGTGTTTTACTTATATGCGTTTCAATACTATTCATCAGATGACGATACTACTTTGGTGAGTTATTGTATGCGCGCCCGCGAAGTTTTCTGAATTAGTAAATCCATTGTACAATAGATGGAGAGCGAGTCGTTTCAACAAGTGAGTGTTGGAGCGCGAGCTTCTCAAACAAGCGAGGAACGATAAGCAAGCAACGAAGCAGATCTTTTACGAGTTGCTCAGTCACGTGCATTAGAATCGAGAAATAACATCACGTGCATCAGAATATAATCAGTGAGGCATAATTTGTGTTAAAATGTACGTAATTCATTTGTACGTAGAATAAGGTTTGGTGCAGTGGTCTCTTTGTTTCCTTATTTTTCAATTCTCGCATTCAATTTTCGAATACGCTTCGCTTTACCCTAAAATTGAATTTTTAAGCTTGAAAATCTTAGATATTTATACTACTTCAACAATATAATATTTTATTTACTTGGATACCGCAGCATAGACATGGAATGGAAACCCATGGCATCATTGGTGCGTTACGAATTCCTGTGTAGGTACGAGGAATTCTTTGGATTACAAGTAGATCTCAAATTTGTTTGTGTCTGCTTTGTAGATGTGTGCCTACTTAGAAAGAAAAAGATGGCAATAAACGTATGCTGGGCTCTGCTAGTTAATCATAAAAAATGTATATGCAATCTGATCCGTGAATACCAATCAAAACGCTACGCTTCGGACTGGTTTTGTAATGTTATTTATCGAGATACAAGGGGTAATTATGGCAAAATGTGTGTGTCCGAAAATATTTTCTACTTTGGTGCTGTAATTCTTTTGTTTATTATGTATGTTCGGGAATTTAAAGAAACTTTGTAAGTTTTAAGTAGGATATTTGTTGGACGACCGGTTTCGTCGAATAATCGATATCATCGGGACCTGATGATGACCTGGTAGATCGGATGATGTCTATTATTCAACAAAACCGGTCGTCCATTACATATTCTACGTAAAACTTGCAATTGTTTTGTTTATTCCTGACCATTCCTGACTATTAGACGAAACCGGTCGTCGAGTTAATGTTCTACGTAAAAATTAGAAAGTCTTTGTTAGTTCCTGAACATTATAGAAATGTTTTACCAAGTTGAGACTGAAACTATTGGACTCATTGTGTAGATTTTATCACTGAGTCAAAGAGTGAGTAAGATATTTTTATTTATATTGACACCCACTGGTCGGCAATTCCTTTTAGGTATTAGTAATGATATAAGGTTTTACTCAATCTAATATCGTGTGAAAAGTCCTCACAGTCAAATCGTGTACACTGTCTGTCACTAGATTATTTGGGGCTAGATCACACAGTACCCGTTCAGATACGAACCGACCCACATAATTCTCAAATTCCGTGATCTTACGTGGACCGGTTTTTTCCAACGTGGCCCGGCATTGCTCACGATTCCTTTGTTCTTCGTGTGAGAGTGCCTTGTCCATCCTGGAAATGGCTAGCTTTCCATCACTCAGGTGTAGTGGTCCCCTTCAACCAAAGAGATCGGGCCGAGACACTGATTAGGGGGCGTGGCCGGGCTTAATGTGGGCGGATGGATGAGCCGCTGCCCTGTCCTGCGGCATCTACATCTACAAAGTACCGTGCAAGCCTAAGGTGTGTGGCACGGGGTGATTCTACACCTGGCATAAAGCCCTCATCCCAGCTAAAATCTGAACAGCGCACGTTCCCCCGGATTCCAGGCGCAGGCCAAAAGTAGTGCGCAGTCAGACCAGAAACTAGGAGAGTGATACGTAGGAGGACATGCTACCTTGCACTACACTACTCAGGAAACAACTACTGGTCAGTAATATTACCGCGACAGTTAAATAACATGACAAGGTACTAAAACATGCAAGAGTATCTGATGACGGAGATTACATACGAGGTTAGTAGCTAATTATCATGTTAAGATATCTAGCACTACTGAAAAATACCTATTTTACCGAGTCTGAGTCAAAGTATCCTAGAATTGATCTATCCCAACTATTTTGGTCCCTTATTGTATGTGGAAAAAATGACATTTTAAATCTATAGGTTCTGCAGTTATTTTCTTAATCTTATTCCTGTGATGTTTTCTACCGTAATAGTATGACTCTAGCAGCAAATGTCGAAAGTCCGGCAGAAAATAATGGGCATCAAACTTTCGTAAAAGATTTAATCTATATATTTTTCCCTTCGATCGGATCGAGGTTCCCACCTTAATACCCTCAACAATTCAGTAACACTGCCATGTTTGTTGTAACAATTGTTAACAAATCTAGCTGCTCTCTGCTGTATTCTGTCTGTATGTGAAACTAGTCCTACTTCTTAAGAGTCCCATTAGCGAGCGGCGTACTCATAGTGGGAATGGTGTGGTGGTGAACGCTGAAGAGGCCAGACTCGGGGTAGAGCCGCGCTTCGTGAAGAAGATGGATAGATTGATTGATTGATTGATTGAGGACGTCTTCTCTTCTGTCTTTTTTTCTCCTTCCTACGCTCTCCTCAGAGGTTGCGAGGAAGGAGGTGGATTGGGAAGCCGAGGTTTCGAACGAACTGTTTTTGGCGTCGCCTTCCGCTGGATTATCACTGAAAATGTTGGCGTGCCGTTTGGCAAAGTTTGAGAAGAGAGGCTTTTTTTCTAATATTTGGGAGAAGTCTTTTCAAAGTTAGAGAGGATTGAAATTAATCCGGCGTGTAGGGTAGTTTGAGCGAGATAGTTCCCCAGTCATAATGGAAACCATATTATAAGTATACTTTTTGATTTCAGCAGTTGTAGGAAGCATGGATTAAGTATTCCATAATTAATGGTCCCATTAAATACTTTTTTGTCACTAAAATTCTAATAAATAAATTAAAAATATCTCTTTAAGTCTTTAACTTGACTCATTATTTCGCGCGGCTAGTTTTAAACTCCTTCATAACGGAAGGTTTTTTTGTATTTCTGAAAAAATGACTGCGGTGACTACGTGAATCATTTTCAGAAATAGTTAAGGAAACATGCAAACTACCCGTTGTTTGTTTTTTGACGACTACGACGGTGTTAAACTTTCTCATTTCTTTAAATAATGTCTCTCTTGAGTGCACGCACGAACCATTTTGCATGTAAAATTGCCGGTATTTTTTGGCAAATATCTCGCAAGTTAGTGTGGTAAGGGGCTGATATTTTGGTATCTTTGGAATGATGTGAAATATTTCATTGAAATGGGACCGAATTGATTTATTTCTAGGTAAAATGATATTTCGTTCGAACAACCTTATGGAGGAACTTGCGCTTCGAAGAAATGTTTTCATAAGATGTATAAATTTTGCTTAAAGGAGAAAATTTAGGCATAATTCGGCGTTGTTTATATAAAATAGTGTTTAAATATTCCTTTGGATGAAAGATTTTGCAGCAAGGCGTTAAACCAAAGCTTTTACCTCGTGAAGAAAAACTGTAATCATACTGATTCCAGCCAGTCACTACTATTTCGGCAGGATTTTATGAAATAATTTTTTGACTTGAAGTAACTGTGAATCTGAAGAAACTGAAGTAACTGTGTGATTATTTTCAGGCTTAAAACATTAATCAAGGTATATTTAATGCCCAAATTTGATATACGTTGTAATATAAATATGATAAACAAGGTAAACTACTGAAGTCTCCCATGGCAACGGTGAGATAATCAGAGCAGTACGTTGTCTATGTGCTCCGACGAAATCCGGGAGTCTGTTTTATTATGTATTCTACCAGTTAAGATAGGTTTTGTTGAATGTCAGAGAATCTCCTCTCGGTTCTCCACCCTCTAGTCTATCCTTTTTTGCCTCAGCATACGATCCATCCTTCTTCATCCTGTCCATGAAACCTATTCTATTTCTTCCCCTTCCCCGCTTACCCAACATCCTTCCCTCTGTCACACTCTTAACCAACCTATCACCCTTATTACATCCTTAAGCCATCAACCCTGCCTCTCCCGGATTTCAAAACCATATACCACTTAAGTCATCCACCGCATTCATTAGTATTCGTCAAAGTTGTTCATTTGCTCGTCCTCCTAGTCAAAATTTTCCCTCTAAATTTTATGCTAACTTTTATATTCCCAAGGCAGCGGTTCCCTCCCATTTTATTCTGACTCTATTGCCCCATGCCAACTCATCTGGCTAGATTTTATTTACCCCAAGAGGTGAAACCTGGTTCAGTATGTAAATGTGCTTACCATACCTCAAGAGTTTTTTACCAGCATAGTACCCTGAAGGGTATACGTTCTCCAAGCTGGAAACCACTCAGGTGGAAGACCGTGTTTTTTCTCTTTTTCTAGCTCTCTTTAATTTAAATAATGTACATTTTTTGGAAGGAATAGGGAAAAGATCGAGTTACGAAATGCAGGAATTCTTCCGCGATTTCAAGCGAATAATGGTGGAATTCGTGAATTTTTCGAAGTACAGGGATAAATGATCAGCGGGTTGTACTTAATAGTACTTTGAAGAAGGATAAACAATCTGAGAACGTTCTAGACCATCTCTGTCGCTCTTTAACTCTCTTGGGAACGTGGATTCGTTCTCCCAAAAAGGGCAACATTCATTAGTCCTGAAGAAGTCTCCGGCAAAGGAGAAGAAAATATGATACATCGAAATTCAGAGACGCCAAATCCCAAAAGGAATAACTATCCTTTACTTTTATCAAAAATGGGGGATACCTATTAACTGTCATCATTATAATTAGAGGAATTCGACCCAGACAGAAATCATATCATTATCGATCCAAGGACGACTATATCACATTGACTGTTCCTTATTTTTTCGGGATTCATTCCGCGATGTATGTTTTTTTAAACAACAATATTTCGCTGGTCCTCCTGCCAGCTTCATCAGGTTAACTGAACTGCTTTATTTGTCTCGCTCGTCTTTATATATAAATCTGGACTCACATTGCTGCCGGAATATGAATTTGAAAAAATTCGTTTTAGACTGCTACTCAATTTGTAACCGTCTTCTCGGTTGACGTTCTCCGGTCTCTTCGCAATTTCTACAGCCTCCCTTATTAATCTTGGGTAATAGCGTATTTCCCTAGATATTAATCTTGTCTCCTCAAAGTTGAAATTATGAGTGGGGCCGCTGAGATGGTGTTCGGCTATTGCAGAAATGCGGTAATTATTATTTTTAATTGCCCGTTGATGTTCTTGGAGGCGTATTTTTAGGGCTCTGCATGTCTGGCCTACATATGATTGTCCACAGCTACACAAAACTTCATATATTCCTCCATAGAGGTTCCGTGGAAGCGGGTCTTTGGCTTTCAGAAGTACGTCCCCTGTCTTCGTTGTGCACGTGAATCTGCTAGCCACGTTGTACCTCGACAGAACTCTAGAGATTTTCTCCGTCGTTCCAGACACATAAGGGAGAGTGGCATATGCCTTAGGTTTCTCTCTGTTTTCTGTCGGGTCCGTGGGATTTTTATTTCGGACCCGACTACGAGCCTACTATACTAGCCTACGAGCTAACTATATCACATTATTAAATTCCTCAATGCAGCTTGGAAATACCTCTTTACGTTTTTGTGTCGAATATTGAAATGCATTTCTCCCCAATGCGTTGAGTTGCCGACCCTTGTTTTTTTTATACCGTCGTAACGAAGAAGTTTTGCTTCTTCGCTCATTACTCTGAGTGAGCTCAGAAGAGCGTTTTCGCATCACCTGCTGCTACTACCGCATAAACTTCCAATATTTGAGGGAATAAATTCCTGTTTTAAGTGATGAAACGATGTAATTAACTCCAATGCCGGATGATACTGGAGTTTCCATGTCAAAAGTAAAGGCATGCGATATTCTATGGGGTTGTCTTAAGTGGGGTTTTCAATTGAAAGCGTTTCTGAATTTTTAACTCCCAATTGTGGTAATAAATTCTGCATTTTATGGAGAATATCAAATTTAATTGAAAATTTTCCTAGAGTTGGTATGTTTACATTGGCCCTTGTAAATGAATAGGATGTAAACCAGGGTGTAAGGAACTCATCTGCGTACCGCGGACCCTTTGCGATAGTCATGTGTTTGTTTTTTTGAGGTATTTCGTGGATTTTACTCTTCTGGTGTTTTTCCCATTCCTATCTAATTCTATTCTCCGACGCTTTGGCTCATAAATGGATTCTCTTGCTTAAGTTGAAAATGATGAGCTGGAAGATGCATGTTAGATCGCAAAATTATTTTTCTCAGTTACGTAAATTATCCCACAATTATTTTTCTCGGCATAGCTTCATAGCGTACTCATTATTAATGTTCTTTAGATAAAAATACTTCGGGCTCAAAGAAACATTAGAGGCAAAGAATTTTATATTAGTGAGATATATCTGACCGTCACCATTATTAACAATATCATCTATATACAAAAAATCTTTCTGATCCCAGGATTATAATCACACAAAAGCCATACCTACACCGTGGGTGGAGTAAACATAAAATCTTCAAATACAGTAAAATATCTTGGAATTACCTTAACTTCAGATATATCGTGGGGACAACACATACAAAACAAATGCGGCACAGCATTAAAGATACTAGGTTTTGTTATGCGTATAATAGGAAGGTCCTCGGATGAAAAAGTTAAAGAGAGATGCTACTTCGCTCTGGTTAGGCCCCACCTCGAATATGCCGCGAGCATTTGGTACCATGGGCATAAAGATTTAACCAAAAAAATTAACAAAGTACAAAGAAAAGCAGCACGCTTCGTTAAAAACTGCTACGAACGAACATATAGTGTTACACAGCTGTTAGAGGGATTAAGGTGGGAACCCCTAGAGTCTCGGAGGCTGCGCACTAGGCTTAGGCTGCTTGGTAAATTCAGAACTGATATTTTTCAGAGCGACACAGAGAATATAATCATGACGCCTCACTACATTTCTAGGTCTGACAGAGGCGATGAAATAAGAGAGATACACTGCCGAACAGATAGGTACAAAGACTCGTTCTTTCAGCGCACAATAAGCGACTGCAATAGAAACTTAGCTCCTCCAAACACACTCTCATAGGACATGTCACCATTTCACCTCCGTAACTTTTACATCTTTACCCGGCTGGCGACCTACCACCCCCTGCCACTCGCCCAAGCGGCGGTTCGCGGGGTAGTATGTAGATGTAGATTATTTCTTTTGAAGATGCGGTGTGTGCGTGGCTGTTAAGAAATTTAACCTCGTCTCTTATCTCGAGACGAAGTTTTTTGGTGATACTTTTTTTCTTTCCTTATTATTTATGTTCCCGTTCAACCGAAATATATTTGTGTCCCATTGTTTTTCTCAAAGAAAATCCCATCGGTCCTCCGTCCCTTTATAACGTCGGCAAGGCATTATCCCTTTGAAATTGCTTAGCTCACGCATTACAGCCTGCCGTTCTCGAGCCCTAATAGCTATAGCGGACCGGTTCCCCTGGCATCTCAGGAGCTCAAAAGAAAGCAAACTAGAGGGAAAATTGGAGACACGGCGGAAGGGTTGTAATTTTGGGCGAAGTTTGAGATTCAGTTTAAGGTTTCGGGGCAGAAAATGGGCCCTCTTCCGGTCCGGCCATTTGGGCGGATGGCAGGTGAGAGACTGACTGCTTGCTTGGGATGTGAGGCTCGAAAAGGTTGCGCCAGATATTACGAACCTTTGGTTTTTTTTTGTAGTTATGCAGTAAAAAGGAATATCCTACGTGAAACCACTTGCAAAAAATCTGCCCCCGCGCAGGAAATGTTGACTTATTAGTTCCCGTCATTCATTTTGAGTATCCCACCAGCTGATTGATAGGTTTTTGGACATCCACAACTACATTACGAAATACCGTGCAAGCCACCACTAGGGTGTGTGTCATGTGGTGATTCCACCCTAGCCTCGAAGCCCTCATCCCAGCCGAAATCCGAACCACGAATGTTCCCCGGAATCCAGGCGAAGACCAAAAGCAGTCAGATTAATATACACGCGGTCAGACCAAAACTAGGAGAGTTCTGTATGGACGAACGTACTGTCATGCAGTACACTACTTAAGATACGACTACTGGCTATTACTACTGCGACAGATAAATAGGTCTACAAGGTACTAATTCATACAATAGCTATAAATTTCCGGAAATTACATGCATGGTTTGTAACTAATAGTGATGTTGGGGTATTTAGCACAAGTGCAAAAACCTATTTTACCTTGTCAGGGTGAAAGTATCCTAGAACTTATCTATCGCGACTATTATGGTTCCTTATTGTACGTGGAAAAAAATGATATTTCAAATCTATCGGTTCTACAGTCTATGTCCTTGATCTTATGCCTGTGATCGCTTCTATGCCTCGACGTAAATGCTACGCATATTAAGGTTTAAAGGTGTGATGCTAGATAATGAATTGAAATTAGAAGCCGCGTAATCCAATTCATTCGTCCTCCTCAAACTCTATTGCTTTGTTTTGGTAGGGGTGTCACTAAGAGGTTTCAGAAAATCTGTGTACATTTTCTTTCAAAGTAATGTCTTCAATCATCAAAAAGTTTCTACCTCTTTCACGAAGACTCTTTTGGTAATTTTGTTCTTTCTCCCTAATTTTTGGAGATGCGGTGCGGAATTCGGCGAAAGAGTCCATACGTAGCGCAAAATTACTTCACACATTGAAGGGCCATTGTGCACGTACTTAGCCGTCCGTCCCCAGCCCTCTTCGAAACTAAATGAGAAGCCTTTTTACCGTAATTGCACCGAGCAAAACTTTTATTTTTTTTAAGCTTCATTCCTCGCTCAACTGCGGAGCCGTTTTAAATAATTACACTGAACTCAGAAGAGTGATAAGTTGAGGGAGAGATGGACTGGCTTTTATTCCAGGAATAGACAACAATGAAGTCATAAAGACTTTCTCGGGTCAGGATTTAGCCCCCTTTAACAATGGGAGGACCCGTTGAAAGAAATCATATTTTCTTCGTCAGAAGAAATCGCCAAGTTTTTGGCCCGCTTCCGAAAGGGGGCAGCTGTTATATTTCTCTTTGTTCCCCCGGTCCCATTTTCTCTGCGCCCGAGGGAGGGGGAGAAAATAATTTGTATTATTTATAATTAAGTTTTTTGTTGTGCAATTTCCTCTCCCCCTATCTGCGTCCAACAAATGACCCAATTCCCGCACCAACTCCCGCCCAAGTCTTCTTTTGATCCGCTCACCTCACCACCACCCACTCCCCAGCAAGACATGCCGGCCGCGCTTGTGGAAAGGATATCCCCAAAAACTTAACTCATTACCACCATCGTGGCTTTTCTACGTCTTCGTCTCTCGTTTCTTCCTCCCCCCCCCTCTCTCTCTCTCTCTCTACACCCTTGATCTTCTCTCCTTACCTCCCTCACTCCTCCTTATCCAATTGAAACTTGTCCTCCTCCTCCTCTCTTCTTTTTCCTCCAGCGTTCTTCTCTCTGTCCTCTCCTTATCCTTCCCCGCTTTCATGTTTCCTTCGCTTTATTACGCGCTGCCCCCATCATTTTCCCGCCCTTATCGCGGCACAACTAGTTCCCACCGCCCCCTATCGCAACTCCGCCCCCAGTTTCCAAGTTTTGTCAACTCCCTCGCCCGGATCCAGGGGAACCGCTCCCCCTCCGCTCCCCCTCCCCATGTTTCCCGTCATGCACCCTGGTGCCACAACTCCCCATCCCCCACCCTTTCTCCCTAATCAGCCGAGGAGGTCCAAAACTAACCCCCAACCCCACGCCCCCACAACAAAGTAGGGGAGGTTTTCTCAACCCTGGAAACGGCTACGTCCCACTCACTCTCTCTCTGTTGTCTCCTACCCCAAGAGGGCCATGTGGAAAACCCCTTTTTCTTTTCGCTGGAGAGAAACAGAAGGAGCCGACGGGCTTGCGGTGGTGGGAGGCGAAGTCCCTGCTACCCCGCCCTACCCGCCCCTTTGGCCGTCCTGATGGGGGCCTCAGCTCGGCTCCACCCCTCCCGTTTCAAACCTCAGAAAGCCTCCGCCCTTTACGGAAAGGCGATTCGGATTAGCCATGTTGAATCCCGGTTTGAGAGAGGAGTATGTATTTTGTTGTGGGACGGGGTTGTAGTCGGGAGAGTGGAATCATCAGCCCCGGGATAGCTCCGCGAGTTCTTCACACAGTCCCTAAATATTTGCCTAGCCATGATATATCGTGGGGAATACGCATACATAACGTATGCAGCACAGCACTAAAGAAGATAGGTTTTGTGAAGCATATAATAGGAAGGTTCTCGGATGAAAAAGTGAAGGTCAGATGCTACTTCGCTCTGGTTAGGCCACATCTCGAATACGCAGCGAGCATTTGGGACCCTGGTCATAAAGATTTAACCTGAAGAATTAGTAAAATACAAAGGAAAGTAGGGCGCTCCGTTAAAAACTGCTGCGATCGAACACGTAGTGTTTCACAGCTTTTAGAGGGCTAAAAGTGGGAGCCCCTACTAGTTCTTAGTTTTCGTAGGTACTCGTATGCTACACACAAGGCTTGGTTTGTTTGAGGAAGTCAGAACTGATGTGTTTCAGAGCGACGCAGGGAATGTTATCATGACAGCTCTTTAAATCTTTAGGTCTGACAATAGGGATTAAATAAGAGAGATACATTGCCGAACATATAGGTACAAGAACTGTTCTTTCCGCGCACAATAAACTAATAAATTAATATAAACAAATAAATGAAGAACTAAATAAAAACTGAGCTCCACTAAATACACGTCACCATTTCACCTCCCAAAACCTTACGTCAAACCACGGCTGGTGTACTAACACCTCCTGCCAGACGTCCATGCAGCGGCTCGCAGAGTAGTGTGTAGATGTAGGAACATAATTTTAGATAACCATCGTTGCTAGTGTAAATATTCTGGTAGATTTTTTCCGTTTTCCTGCATGAAAAGAGATTGCTTGGTTGGGTTGGTCTTGTCGAGAGAATGTATGTGAGGCATTTTACAAAACAGATTGGTACGTGATGGAGGAGTAGTCAGTGTTAGATTTAGGACTAGACCGAGGAAATTATGGGGTAAATAGGCTCTTGTTAAATATGGTGAATGTCTGGCATGTATGTTTGTGTACCGAGCGTTCATTAGTATTTGTTTAAGCCTCATCGGAGTTTTCGCGAATATTTGGCACGTCTCTGTTCTTAACTTCGTTGCTGATGACGATAATATAGATTACTCGCAAGATGAGAGATTTAAGACCATTGTGCTGGTGGAAGGATACCCTGGTGCCCCTTCTGGTCGCCCTGTTCCGGGGGTGGAGTGGCCTCCCCGTCCCCCCCAACCACTCTAATCCACCCTTCAAAAACCCACCCCCATCAGCAAGACTATTCGGATTAACTGTGTTAAATCCGACGGAAGAAAGAGAGGGGAGGTGGGAGGATTTTGTTGTGGATGCTGGACTGGTTTTCGCTAGCAAGTGGAATATAAAGGGGTCCTGGACTCATCTATTCTGAGGGTAAAAGGATGAATTCTTGGATTGATCATAGTTTGCCTCTCATTAACTGCCCTTTAAAACACAATTTGATGTGAAAAATTGGCGAAAAATGCGAAATGTGGGATTTAGGAAGCCTGGATAGCGTAGTGGTCTGCGCATTGGTCCGGCAAACCAAAGGTCCGTGGTTCGATTCCCGGTCCAGGCCGAATTTTTCTCGTGGCAATTTCTTCAAAAAATCCACCCGCCATGTTTGAATTTCAAATGGCTAAGCACGGCATAAGTGCTGGTGAAGGATACAGACTCTTGGTTGTGGCTTCTTTGAGGTCCTCTTCTCCCTTGCGTTGCCATCTTTGATGGACACTGCGCATTGGTCCGGCAAACCAAAGGTCCGTGGTTCGATTCCCGGCCCAGGACGAATTTTTCTCATGGTAATTTCTTCAAAAAATTCACCCGCCATGTTTGAATTACAATTAAATGCGTTTATCTTTTGTAGTTTAGTTTTTAGGTAAGCTCACGCTTCACACTTAGTATTTCTTCCAATTGATATAAGAAGATGAATATAATAGTATATACATTACGTAACTATTGACTTAAGTGGCTCTATTAAATGGCGTGAAGTTAGGTGTGTCGTGCCGAATGATGAGATCCACTTAGGTCACGAGTATCGTAGACTACTTTATAGCTCACATGACTTAAATATGCCATCCTCTGTGGTGAAACCATGTTATGTGTGAGTATGGTAAATGAAAATGTACTGTCAGCTCTGCACAGTTACCGTTGTTTACTTTTATTTAGTCAATCTTTTTCACTCAATTCCTTTCAATTGGTGTTCAGTCGGCCCCGCTGGCAGCTGGGTAAAGTCTTCGCATTCTAACCCGAGGGTCGCGGGTTCTAGTCCAGCCTGGGTAGAATATTATCTGCCCAGGACATGGGTGTTTTTGTCGCGTCCGTTGTTACTGTTATTCACCCGACGTAAATTGGCCCATTGGGCTGTATTCGGGATAGTGAAGATAAATAAAATAAATAATTATAATGCACCAATAGATGGTGGTTCACAGAGGTTAATATTGAATTAGTGAAATTCAGTAAGTCCTGTGTATGCGTCGTTTCGATTTACGTCTGATTCAATGTTACGTCCATGCTGACAAGGGTCGCCGTAAAATCTTTAATGCTAATGAAATAGGGCGTATTTGCAAATGCTTGCGTTTTTTTATGATTGAGACATTATCATCCTATCTTACATCGCTATATTTTCCTGGATAAGGCAAAAAAACAAAATTTGAAATTACCGCGTTGATTTTTCTTGGAATTAAAGTTGTCACGAATATCTGGATCCGTTTTACGTTGTTTCGACTTACGTCGCTCTTCCTCAACACGCATCCCCGACGTGGATGGAGGAGTTATTGTATTGCAAATAAAGCTGTGTATTCTGCAGAAAAGTAATCAGTCGAAGAATATAAAGTTACAGATTCAGTTTTACTAACTTGCTATAATTCAATTTATTTAAGATACAACTTTTATTTAGATGCATAAATATAACATGCACTGTGCATCCTTGTCCTTTCCATGGCCCATCAATCTGCTCACCATTCATACACACCCCGGCACTGCGCTATCCCCGGCCTGGTAAAGCCCCCTCCCCCCCCCCTCATCTAGGGTACTCAAAACTCCCCGTCCCGCGAGGAAAAAACCCTCAAGCTCCCGGAAACGCGGTGACTAAGAAGTTGAATAAAACGTCCGAATCCTGACGCTAATCTTTGAAGATGCGCGGGGATTAAAATGTCAAAATGGAAGGGTCGTTTTGGTGGAGGAGTGGGCTTAGCAGCTGCTGCTAATAATTTCACAATAGCGTCGAATAATAATAGCCCGAGGTAGTGTCTCTCCATACCCGTTCCCTGAGGGTGCATGTGGTTGTCACGGGAGAATGGCATTGTTCGGTGATTCTCTATGCGTTTTACCTTGCGGGCGTATGTTTATCCCACCCTGCGCGAGCATTTCGTTGGCTGTGAAAGGACGCGCACTGTTGGGTGAAAAAAGATTATCTCTTGCCTGTTAAAAAAATTGTTCTTAATGTCACCATGTACTTGAAAAAGACATTTAAGTTCAAAAAGGTCGTTGTATATAACCTAGCACCGTTGGTAATAACCTATGTATCTGGGATGGATTGAAACCCAGTGTCTGTCGACATGAGTTCAAAAGTCGAATCACTCATTTCATATAAATGCAAAAAAAATTATACTCAACCTGTAAGAGGTCAGAATGTGGCATTGAGTGTATGCAATATTCACTGCGTTCATTTACGCTTGTAGGGGTTTTTTTGCTATTTTTACATTTTTTCTGGAAAACATTAGGGAAGGTGCATTGTCACGCTTTTGTATTTTGATTTACTTACCACATGCCCACTACGAACACGAGAAATTTCAGCTAACTTATACGCCCGGGTGTCAGATATTCCTTTTGTTTGCTCTCCTAGTTTCCTATTTATATCTCAGCGTCACTCGCCTAAACTTCGTAAAGAGAGGGTTTGTCAATCTTTTTCATACAGTATTTCAGCTTGAAAAAACACCAGAGATGGACAATTCATTCCTCTTGTGATAGTTTTAATTGTCGCCTGGAAGGTTTTCAATCGAATGTCTAATGTAGTCATCCTGCTCGCCTAATTTTTGGAAAAGTTGCTTTTCGTTCAAAGTTTATGTCTTCTGTAACCAGTGTTAAAATTACCTCTTGCAAAGTAATCAGTGGTTTCTTTGGTTCTGATCAGTACTCTACTAGTTTGCAAAAAATAATTCTTGGAAGTATAAACTATACCCGAGTTAAATTATTTATAACATTATATACATGAAAGAATTATGCTTTTACATAAATATTTGCGATTATTTAATGGATTTCAGGGTGGCAAGCTTTAGCTACAACAACAGTCTAAATTTCAACAGTCTAAAAAAAGTGTTATCTAGGGAAGAAATTAATTAGAATATGGTTGTACGTAATTATGACGATAATAGATTGGTAAAGTGAGAGATAGAGACGAAAGCGCCATCATCTCAACACAAGTTACATTAATACCACCTAATTATGCTGAGTAATCCCCCAGAGATCCTTGGCTATCAAATTGAAGGTCCCTGACTAATATTCGTATTCCCATTCCGACTTGGCATTGTTCTCGAAGAAAAACGACCCTATTAATCGTTCTGTCCTGCAGGTGGTTTATCAGTCTGAGGCTTTTCATTTCCCTCCTCGAGTATTAATGGGCGGGAGCTAATGCATTTCTTCCCCTCCCTTCGTCGGCCTGTCATATTTTTCAGTTTCATATCAGTACACCGTAACGGAGAGGGAGGGCAGGTTCTCCTCTACTGCGATGATTAAAGCGCCAAATGCTGAAGTTGCGAAAGTGTTGAGAATTTTAAGACGTCCGTTCGCTTGTGAGTGAGATTTGCTCAGTTATAATTATTGAGCGAAATATTCGAGCGAAAAATGGCGGGTGGAAGGCGTAGTTTTTGCTGATAATTTGAACATATTTTTGTTGAGGTTTCTCAACATAGGCTGTCCAGGTCGATATATGACTCGAGAAATGTATTCGACCAAGCTTTACAGTTTAATCAATCGCTTTGTAGGATATCGATCGATATATCGTCAACTTACTACGGTATCAGCTAACTTCGATAGATCAATTCATGAGAATAAAATAAGGGAAATAGATTGTAGAATTGAAAGGATTTAAATGTCGTTCCTCCCGCGATCGACGAGAGACCATAATGGCTGCGTTGAGGCTTTGAAGTAGGTTAGTTGACAGGTAGTGTAGCTGCTTTATTCATATGCCCCCTAATGCATGTTTCTAAATCTGCCGAGTTGTGCTAACACCATGTTTTGCATGTTCCCTGCATGACTCTTGTGTCGCGTTTACGTAGTTACATTATAGATTAATTTAGTGGTTTCTGTAGCATTTGTAGCTTACCCATTATGTGGTGCATGTTGGTGAAAGTAAATTTCTTCACTGTAGTTCATGTTGGTGATAAGTCACCCCCTGCCAAACACCCTTGTGGTGACTTGTAGCGTAATAAGTAGATGTAAATGTAATGATAAAGCGATAATTACGGTGGATCGCTTTTCAGACCGATATATTGGGACGTCACGAATCGGTCGAATGAGCCATAGTTAATCTAGGTGGATTTTGTTTCTGTATTTTACCCAAGCCTGATGCCCGTTATTTAGTACCTTGGTTTTGCATAACACAACTCGATAATATTGCTATAGATATCAGCTCTTTTTTAGGTGGATCACTTCTAATGACTAGGCGGTAGGTAAACTGAATATAGGCTGTCACGGTAGATATTATTGTATCGCTCGAGAAATTCATTCGACACATTTTGTATTTTAATAAATTGCTTTGGAGAGTATCCCGACATATCGCTATATCGCCGGTCAGACCGATATCCTTGGCCACCACGAATCGGTCAAAGGAGCCATTGTTAATCTAGGAGGGTTTTTTTATTTTACACGAACCCCATGCCCGTAATTTATAACCTTGGACGTGCACAACACAACTCGGTAGTATTGCAATCGATATCACTGTTTTTGAAAAGTGAATTGCTTCTTAGCATCAGGGGGCGGGTAAGGAGGGTAAACAGAGGGGCAATAAAGCCTAGCGTCACACAACCTTGACTGTTGAGTCGCTGCGTGGTTTGGAATTTACGAGCTTCGAATAATTTCACAGTACTCTAGGCATATTTTATTTATTTATTTACTTAATTTGTCCACATACAGCATACTTGCCAATTTACATTGGCCCAATATAACAAACACAGAAGATAGACACATACAATTCAAACAAAACTAAGATCAATAATAATTTATTAACTTTTTTTAAGGGACCAGCGGAGAGAAGCGATTAAGTATTGCTAACGAAATGAGAAAGAGCGCGTTGTGTAAAAGTTTTGGATGAAAGAATAAAACGGATCAATGGTGGTAGGAAGAGAATTTATCAGGGAGGAGAGGCGGATGTGGAGAGAGCGTTTGGTCAAGGATAATCTGGGAATGGGCAGGTGGAGTAGAGAGTGCGTGCGGGTGGGTCTAGATGGGATTCGAAAACTGATGCTAGTGATCAGTTTAGGGCAGTCTGTAGTTGAGTTGAGAATGTTATGAATGAGCTTAAGGTCAGTTTTGAGCATTAGTTTCTGGAGATCAGGTAAGGATACTGTAGACAAAAGGGTATCAGTTGCCATATTGTGAAAATGGGGCACTCTGTATTTTACTATCTTGCAGAATAAATTAGTAACACTTAAGTAAACGATGGTTTCAGACCTCACTTGGTGGAATTCCTTGATATCAGGGATAGAAGGATTAACTTTGCAATTCCACATTGTAACCACAGACAACTCTAATTCCACAGACTACTCTACCTATATCTCACCTACCTATCCCTTTTCTACGCTGCCTATTGTTCTCTCTTATAGTGCGAGGGAAAATTGACATTTTAAATCTATCGGTACGATAATCTATCTCTCTAATCTTGTTATTATGATCAAACCTAGCATAATACGCAGGGGTTCTCAATATATATCTAACGTCATTTGTGAACAAATCGGTTTCGATTTTACTTAAAAGGTTTAACCTAAATTTTAACCTGCGTTCTGATAGTAATTCCCATCCTAGTTCTTCTATTAAGCTCGTAACACTTATACAATTATCATAACGGCCTTTAACAAACCTAGCAGATCTCCTTTGCACGCGCTCTAATTCTTTTATCATACCTTCCTCGCACGGATCCCATGCACTAGCGGCGTATTCTAAATGAGGCCTGACAAGTGTAAAATAGCTTCTTATACTGTGTTGATGAATGAATGAATGAGTGGAAAAGAATTAATTGACCTAGGGCGTGATGTCCTCTAAGATCAGAAAACAAATTACATAGTTAGTAAATCAAGGAAACAACACTACGAAAGCTTAATTGTTGTGGGGGATCACCAAATGAACACCAAGGAGTTGAGTCCCTCCATTACATGAATAATTGTATAATTAAATTGGTAATGCTACAAACTTATTATACAGCTAGGAAACAATTTTCAAGATATCAATAAACAAATACAATAAAGAACGAAAAAATATAGAGACCATAAACTATCAGTGTAAAGGCAATGAAACAATGACGAAAATCCAGGAGATAGAAAAAATCAATGTAGGTAGATACATTTGATAAAGTGGCACATGAATTATGAGGCGTTTGGCGTAAAGTTTGGATCATGGATGTCCATCCCCTCGGGTCGTGCCTTCAGACCTAAGATCTTAATATATCGATGAACAGTCATGTCCGTGATGGGATTAGGACACAAGAGTGACCGACTCGGTTTGGTCCAAACATGTCTTTTGCTCTCTTAAGCATTCGTTGTAGAAATTGAGTCAGGATATCACGGAGACTCATTTGTCTTCTCATTTAAGGAATTAAATGGGTAAGTTAACCTCTGTCGAATAAGACTAAATTAGAAATATATGGCACGTGAATATAACCAATACCCTTATGAGGTGCTGAGGTGCGGCGTTGAAACAGAACATGGAAAAAATGATCAGTTCACCAAAAACCGTGATGTTAAGTTTTATTTTCGGTTCCACTAATGAGGTTGAATTCTGGAGAATATAAATAATGGAGAGTTACATTACCGTTGTGGTGACCCAGATATAATGAGAATTATGAAAATTAAACGCTCTTCTGAAGAATAGGTCATGCATTAAAAGGGGAAAAATCAATCATTACTAGAACACATTTGGGATGCCAGGTTGGAAAAACCGAGGATACAAGGATACCATAGTTTGGGCTGGTAGAATCAGCTTATGAAAGATCTTCGCAGAATGGCATACGCAGAAGAAGAAGCCGCAGCACGCAGGTAGTACTTGGTAGTAGTTTTTGGCGAAGATAGCTACATCTACTGAATACCACGCCAGCCACCCCTATAGGGTGTGGTACGTGGCGATTTCACGCTTCCAGGCATGCCACACTCTTCCTAGTTCAAGTCAGATCGTCGTACGCCGGCCGCTATGCCCATGCTAAAAGCAGTCAGGACAGCGATGCAGGTCAGTTTAGAAACTAGGGGAGTGGTTTGAAACGAAAATGCTACCATGCAGTACCCTATTTAAGATGTAAATACTGATTAGTATCATTAATGCGATTGATAAACAGTTATACTAGACGCTAAATCATGCAGAAAGCCAAATCATGCTGGAAATCTCATGCGGGGTGAGTCGTTAATGATAACAATAGTTAGTTTTTTAGCTCAAGTACAAAGTTTATGTAGTGAGGGTCAAAGTTTCAAAGAACTAATCTATCGCAACTATGATGGTCCCTTATTTTGCGTTAAAAAATTGACATTTTTAATCTGTCGATTCTGTAGTCTATTTCCTTAACCTAATGCCCGTGATCGTTTCTACCGTAATAGCGTGACTCTGGAGAAACATGTTGAACGTCCGCAAAAAATAGCCTTCGTGAAACTTACTGTAAGGATTTAATCTGCATGAAGAAATAAATGCTTCTCGGGATTCCATCCGGGCTGGAAGGTCCATGATCAACGTTTCGGGGGGAACGGGTTGGTGTGGTGGCTAGAGTACTAGCCTACCGCATGGGTGGCCAGGGTTCAAATCCCTGCAGAGGCGGATATTTTTCAGAGGGAACCCGATCCCTACTTGGGTGTCTTGTGGAGGGCACTTCAAGTACAGTACTCCGTCTGTCGGATGAGACGTTAATCCGTGGTCCCCCTGGCGCCTTTCGTTAAGAGCAGGCCAATGCCGACGCCGGGTTTCTATCCACCCTTCCTCCCTTACCTATCCCCTATGGCGCAAATGACCTTAGCCGTCGGTCGCCTCCCCAAATATCCAATCCAATCAACGTTTCGGCCGCTTACACTGCAGCCGTCCTCAGGGTGGCGAGATGCCGATGAGATGAAATCTTGTATTTAACCTGTATTTTAGATAAAAGCATCTATTTATATTAAGATTTAAGCACTCTAGGCTTCAAATGGCCGTGTAAGGAAGCTTTACTATTTTAAAGTGACTCTTATTGGATGCAGTGTTATGTAATGGGCTCATACTTATTTGTAGTACTCAAGTGGCGCTGCTTGCTCCGTGTCCTAGAACAATGGTGACGGTTCTATTCATTTCTCCTCGTTAGGGATTAGCGCGTATCATGGATAATGGCAGAGGGCTCATGCCTTTCCGATTTCGAGATGGCAGGGGTCCGTCTTTATCGCATATCCAACCCTCCTCGTAATGAATGTGAATCCACAATGAGAGGAGGGGTAGCGGCTGGAGGAATGGGGCAGCGAAGGTTTCGGAGCCTGTGTGGCGTGTGAGTCTTCCGTTATCGCCGGGATAATTAACATGTGCGTCGAGGAAATGGTGAGGGAGGCCCCGGGAGAAGGTGGGGAGTAGGAATGAATGTGAGCAGAAAGCTAATTAAGTCGCGTAGATGTGCGGTTGATCAAGCTTAGATTGTCAGCCGACGGACTGCGGCCGTTGATGAGCTAAGGATAAAATTAATGTGAAGCGCATGGAGCACCTCTGTACCTTCGTTGCGTAGGAAAGGGAAATTGATGGAACAAAGGCATTCTTTAAAAATAGGATGGTCCGGTTGTGCATCAAAGCAAATTGGATAGCGCTTTGAATTCAATGGAATCGGGTTCAGCGTCTACAAGGATGGAAGCCGACTTAAGTTCGTACTTAAACGAGGTTAGTCCATTGCGACACAAAGTACAAAATATAATTAGTAAATTTTATGTGGAATTTGCAAAGTTAACGTTTTCTTTGCGTCGCTAAAATCCCATAAAATTGATCCAGAGACGTTGTCTTACATCTAAGTTAGTCCAAATACTTCTTAATATTTTGTAATTTCGTCCATGTGGACGCCTGTATCGCCTTTATTCTCAGCTCTGGTTAATGTTTGAAATTAGCTAATTTCAATGTTAGGTAAATTTGTTATTCATACTTCATATGCCACAACTGTAGAAAATTCTTTCGAAATATGTCAAAGAGACCTTATTGTAAACTCGTGTAATTAAAAGATAGGGTACTTTCCGGTTGAATTACACGTGCAAAATTCTCTCGGGTTTCCCACCGGGTTAACTATTTGGCTGCTGCCAACGTTTCGACAGATCGCTCTTCCGTCAACATCCGCGCAACGATGCCCTGGCCTTATGTGTTCTCCCTCTCATTATTACATGATTTTGAAGTACAAATATCGGTGCATATGTACTGCATTTTAGGCTGCCAAATGCAGTGAGATCCGCCTCTTGCAGAGGGGATTGTTCCCTAAAAGTCCTTGAGTTATAAAACGCGTTGGACAAGAATATACATTTTTCACCGAGAGTCCATGGACACGTTTACACTCAATTTCATATAAAGTATTAAAAGGGAAATAGAGCAAAGAAGCTCAGTATATACATGGGATGTTATAAAAACTGCTTACACTCAGGTGCATTCCGTTACGTCTGAATGGCCTTTATTGTTGGTTTTTTCGTGATTATTTAAGAATAGGAACGGTTTCCACCCTCTCCCGTGTATTTATTAGTGTGTCAAAACCCTTTAGATGCCGAAAAAGTTGGCGTAACGTCGGAATGGAAGTCTAAAATAATTTATCACAACTCTCGAAGCTTCATTGATGTATACTTACATTGGTCGATAAAAGTACACATTTATTGATCTCGGTGGTTTCTGACTCAACTTTGTGGAAGTTCAATGTGAATAATGAAAAAGAACACTTGATTTGATACCTCCAATTTATGTCCAGGTACTACAAGTTTCAACGCAGCGAAGTCATCATCAGTTTCAGGCGTCAGAGTCTTCACGCAGCGATGCACAGTGGTCAATATGCCCCGAAAGTTGGTCACCATGAGAAATAGTATTCCAATTTTGATAAAAGTTTGCATAATTATGTATTTGAGTGTTTTAAAACCAAATCCGCAGTCAGAATTGCAAAAAATATATTTTTGCAAACTTTTCGCAAAATTTCTCTTAATTGAAAAAAGAATGGCCTTGATGCAATTAGTTGTGCATGTGCTTTTGAGGTTAAAAACCGGTCTAGTCGAAGTACGCCAAAATATTTTGGGCAAATTATTTGCAATTCCTTTAATTATTATCTGCAATTGTAATTGAGCTGCAATAAAAAATGGTGCATGTGTTCAATAATATATAACAAATGAATGTTATGGGAAGTTCACAAAATCATTCATACAGTCGAGTGCAGCATGCTCCAAGGCAAGCTCGTTTTTCGGGACAAAAATCGAACTTTATTTTATTAATAACTATCGAATTAGAGGATTGTAGATGCTATTTTTCGAGCTACTGTTAAGTTTATTAAATTCTTAACACTGTGATGTATCGTTTATATCAGAACTATCCGGAATTAATTAAATTTTGGTTAGTTGAAGCGCGGATTTTCGCTCAAAAACACCATTATTTTAAACGGCCTTGTTTAAAAAATATATTTAAAAATTGAAAAATTAAATAATATCAACTTGTAGTACTAACTTTAAATAAGTTTGCTCTTATGGACGCACGCTCGATGCACTTGTTACCCGTAGGGCGCTCGTTGTCCATGTGAATAGTGTGCGCAAGTGGGTAAATGTTTACCCTACTGCCGTGACTTTCGACTTTATAACCTTTCCTCTCACCGATCCAGCAATCAAAATCCTCTATGTAGATACTTTATTTTTCTTACCTTGGCCAGGTTTGGGGACTTTGGACGACTGTGCGACGTCTGAAACTGATGATGGCTCCGCTGCGTCGAAACTAGTACTACCTGAATATTAATTGGTGGAATCAATCAGTTTTCTTTTTCATTATACACATTTATTCTTGGCTACATTTTTGTGAGTATGCACCATAATTCAAGCGCTCTCTAGTATCCACCCACATCTCCTTCACATTTACTTGAAAAGTGTCTCAAACTCCTATACTCTCATTTTGAAAATTGCATCCTGAGTGCGGTTGCACATCTAACCACGTTGAAGAAATGGTCTCGAGTCGCAGCAGCGATATTGTTTTCGGCCTGACGGACCCTGCCATCGATCGCGTCCATCTTCAAAACTCCCATGCCGTCCTTTCATTTCCTTCCCATTGCCTCTGCGAGAAAACTTATTGCGCCTCTCCTCTTCCGCTTTCGGACCATTTCGTCCGTCCGCAGCAGACGCCGATGCGTCGCGACGTCGGTCGCCGTTCTTCCCACAGGGCCACCGGCGGCGACGCCTTTTGCCCTGGATGTTCGCCATATCCGCCCTCGATTCGGACCCGGCGTGAGGATTTGGGGCTTTTCCTGCCTCGTAAACATGTGTCGTTTTGTTTCTTTACGGCGTTCAGCCATGCGCGGAGTTTCGGTCAAGCAGGCCGGCGTTTGTTGTCCTGCGGCTGCGATGTCTTCGTCCTGGGACACTTTTTATTGTTCTGGTTCTATGGGTCTCAGTCCCACTTCCTTCCACAAATGACCCAGCTAGAGATGCCACGAACGAGTTATATGAATTTTTGGGGGTCTTGGCTGGCGTACTGTGGGACGTAGAATTGCGCTCAGTGCAGTACCGTAGATGTTTATTGTCACAATTTCAGGATTTCTGATAAAACAAGATCACTTTAACAAAAAAAACAAATAGACTAACAACAACAGCAAATATAGCCACTGCTTCACTCTCTCGCCTCTTTAGGGGCTGGTGGTTACACTCTTTAGTTTTTGTCTCTCGATGATGGAAAGCTACCTAAAATGTGCAAGAAGTGCAGTCTACCTATTGAGGATCGGAGTTTAATGCAACTGATTCTTCATAGGAGCGCAAGCATCAACATAGTAGTGCAAGGCATTTTTAATTTTACAAGGCCTTACGTACGTTCTTATTTAAGAAGAGGCAACGAAACTGCCTTGTTAAACAAACCACAGATAGGAAGTGTCCAAAAAAGAATGGCTTTTCTTGTACAAATGGTAGTTATTCCAGTATTTAAATGATGTTTTTTACACTCGGGCCCTAAATGGTTTTACATATTGAGAGCATATGCAAGATGGAGTCTAATTTTTAATCGACGGTCTGAAAGTGAATCCCACCAAAGTTGTTGCAAGAGGCCGGTAAGACAAACAAGGCTATCATAACGGCCTTTCACGTATCTTGCTGATCTTCTCTGCACGCTCTGTTTTTAAGCCTACCTTATGATGATCCCAAACGCTGGCAGCGTATTCTAAGTGGTGTCTAGCAAGGGAGAAGTAGCTGATTTCGCTGACTTAATCGTCGCTCATTCCAAGTACTGTTTTAACAAATCCCTGTTTACGATAGCTTGACCTGTTATTTCCCGAATATGTTTGCTCCACGAGAGATGATTAGTTAGTTTAATTCCGACGTGTTTTACAGATTCTACAGTCTCTAATTGGGCAATTTGTAGGTAATAACTCTATTGAGGGGAGTTTTTCCCTTTATCACAAGTTTATTACAACATTTTTTTAATTTAGGTCTAGCTGTCACGCGTCGCACCACGCTTGAGTTGCCTTGTGGCCCTCCGTTAACGCTTCCTAATCATTATTCCTACAGGTTTCCCTGTACACTACAGCATCGCATGCAAATAGTTGGAGTTTACTGTCTACTACTTCGCCAATATCGTTCCTATACAGAAGGAATAGAAGTGGACCTATGACACTCCCCTGCGGGACACCGGAAGTAACTTTAGCCTCATCATTGTAAAAATAATTTATTCTATATGTATTAGATGATGTTGGTTGCCTCTCTGTAGTAAACATCCAGCTTGCGTCTTATTTATTTGTGAATGTAGTTCGTAGTAATGAAATCGCCATTGCGTCGGCTTTTCAAGCGATAGTTCTCTCATTTGTTTTTTCAGTTTTTTTTCCAATTCTCTCCCTCTGGGTCGTGGTTTTCCGCGTCGGCGACGCGCGGTTTTGCCATCGCCACGCCTGGGGTTCGAGGATTGATCCATCCATCTCTCTCTTCCGCCTCCATCGTGCGGTGTTGTGGAACCAAATGCCTTCAAGCCGGTCGAAGGTAGCGTTGCGGGTGTAAACGAGCCGTGAGCGATCTATCGATCGGGGGGATTACGAAACTAGCCGCGCGGCCACAAACAGTTGGATATCCCAGCGGCGTATGGATCGGCACGTGACGCGTGAATGCATGCTTTATGCCCTTGGGAAACGCGGATTCCTATGTTGGGTCCCCTGACTCTCTCTCTCCCTCGCTGTCGCCGCTCTACCCATGCGGAGAGCACTGGGGGTTATTCGGAAAGGTTTCGGAATTACCGAGCCTCACAAAAGAGTCGCAATTTGGACGTCAGAACCACGGTAGTTTCAAAGGGTTGATTCAAAATTGTAATTAGTTGGAGGCGTATCCACGGGTTTGCCGAGGATGGACCACTCCGAGTCTTTACGGAATGGGGTCCCTGGTGGGGAGTATTCAGTGAGGTCTCGAGATTTCCGAGCTGCACGAGTGTCGCGTTTTGGACGTTAGAACCTCGGAAATTTTTAAGGGGACAATTCAAAAGTTGATATTAGTTGAGGCATATCCACGGATTTGCCAAACTTGGACCACTTCGAGACCTTACTGAATATCTGATACAATGGAAGGGGGTATTCCTTAAGGTTCCGGGATTTCCGAAAGTGACGCAATTTTGACGACTAAGCCTCGGAAAATGCTAAGGGACAAGTTGAGATTCGTCGGTGGCTCCGAAGTCATATCCACGGAATTGCCGAGGTTTGACCTCTTCGAGTCCTTACTGAATACTGCCCCTGGGGGGGGGTTATTCGGCAAGGGTTTGTAATTTCCGAGTCTCACGATAGTGATGCAATTGTGTCACCAAACCCTCAAAATTTCAAATGAAGCCATTCTAGAGTAGTCTTCGCCTGCCAAACACCCTTGTGGCGGCTTGCTGGGTAATAAGTAGATGAAGAGTTGAGATTTGTGGCGGGCTCTCACGTCATATCCACGGCGTATCCGAGGTTCGACCAAATCGAGTGTTTACTGAATAATTCCCCGGGGGGGTTATTCAGTGATGAATTCACTACGCCGCAGTTGCAGAAATGACGCCCTATGTGCTTCAGCTGAGCAAGAAACAAACCTTAGGTGGTATGTACGGTTCATCAACTTCGGTTTCCTAACTCTTAAGTGATTTGTTTTAAAGTGACGAGTAAAAGGATTTAGTAAGGCATAGTAATCAATTACTTTTTGCTCTTGAAGTTGTGAAATCCATATTTAAACATCAGTGCAAAGTTTCTTTACGCAGGTCACAGTAGTTGAAGGTATTAGTTGTTCAGTATATCCTGTTTTGGCCGCTAAGGATTGTGGGTTTCCCAAGATGCCAATGAGCTGTGTCGTCAGATTTCTGGACTTAATATGATGACACTGCGTTACGGATTGAGTCATTGTTTTGTTTTTACTGTGAAGAGGGGTGCGGTGGGTGCATTTTCATGTGTTTCCTAAGGATCATCTTTGTGGAGAATTCTATACCTTATATATGCTTACCCACGTTCAAAGTCTATCGTACGAACTCCAAGATACTACGGGAGATCAGATCATGAGGATAAAATAAGGGAAATAGATTGTCAAACAGAAAGGTTGAAAATTTCGTTTTTCCCGCGATTAATAATGGCTGCTTTAAGACTTTTAAGAAGGTTGGTTGACAGGTAGTGTAGCTGATTAATTCATATGTACTGTAATTCATTTTCTACATCTGCCGAGTAGTGCTTACACCATGTTTTGCATGTTCCCTGTATGACTCTTGTGTCACGTTTTCACAGTTACATTATGGATTATTTCAGTAGTTTCTGTAGCGTTTGTAGTACCTACACTGATAGTGTGGTGCATGTTGATGAAAGTACATTTCTTCACTGTTGTTCACGTTGGTGATAAGTCACATCCTGCCATCCACTCTTGCCGTGGCATGATTGCAGAGCTGCTGCGTGCTTCTTTTAAATGAAATGAGTTACGCTTGACATGCGTGGGATGGTCATTAAACTTCTCTGAGGGTTGTTCAAACTGTCATGAGCCCCTGTGTTAGCTGGCTCTCGTAAATACGTGGCCATTACGTATTTATGGGTATCGCCGATGTTTTTTCTCGGATAAGAGTGATCCGGGCCGATGTTATGTATCATTTTTTCAAAGGATCATTTCATGCGTAAGATCCTACATACCGTGTGGTAACATATGTTTTACCTCTGTTTTGCGTTTTAATAAAAAAATTGTTTTTTTTTTCCTCTACCGGCTTCTTTCTTGTTTAATGAAATGTTCTATGCCGGGCTAGCGTCGTAGGGTCGTAGCCATAACTCCTTGGGAGTTTTCCTGTGTGCCACAATTCCCTGCGTCAGCTTGCTCACGTTGATATGTGGGTGTTTCGTAGGTGAGGGTATTACTGGATTTTTTTAATTGAAGAATCCCTATGAGACCGTGGCGGATTTTCTTTGTTTTTTTTTACTAGATCATCCTTTTGTAGAATCCTATATTCTTCTGTGTGGGATCCAACGTTTGCGCTTTTTTCGTGTAATGTAATTAGGTCTGTTTCTGGTTTCTGCTGTCACTGGCATCTTCTCCGTTGAAATGTGTTTTATCTTCGATGGAATGTGTCATGCCGGACCTGCGTGGGAGGGCCGTTAACCTTGCTATGTGGCTACCATAGTGCCTGCGTTAGCTTGTCGGAGGCAATATGTGAATATTTTTTAGGTAAGCGACAGTAGATAAGCTGAAGTTTTTTTTTGGAAAAAACTGCCGAAAAACCTGCTACATTGTGCTCTTTGGTTTCCAGTGCAGATCCATGCTGAAACCTGTTTATCCTTTATGAAGGATATTTCCTCATAAGTCTTGATTTCTTCCGTTAATAGTCCCTTTTACATTAACTGACATATAATGGACGAAGGTTTGTTGACAGGGCAATTTAATTCCCGGTAAAACGCGATAAACTCCGTCTTTGTCGATGCTTCTTGTGCAAAATGTTCTCAATATTTTTATTACGTCACATCCGTCAGTGTAAAGTTCCGATTTCGAATTTGAGAATTGACTGCGGTATCATTTATGGGGGAAAGTAAAAATCGTGCTGAAATGGGAAGAATACAAATTTTTGTTTATCATTGGCCTAAGTTGACTTTAATGATGATCAAAACAGAGTTTGAACGCTTGCAGAGAATATCAGCAAGATACGTGAAAGGCCATTATGATAGCCTCGTTTGTGTTACTGACCTCTTGCAACAACTTGGATGGGAATCGTTTTCAGTCCGTCGATTGAAAATTAGACTCAATTTACTGTGTAAATTTAAAGCCAATTTATTTTCCGACGAAGTTATGGATATTTTACGAACTCCAACATACTGCGGTAGATCAGATCATAAAAATAAAATAAGAGGAATAAATTGAAGAATAGAAAGGTTTAAAATGTCGTTTTTCCCGCGATCGATAAGAGACCATAATGGCTGCTTAAAGACCTTGAAGTAGATTATTTGACAAATAGCGTAGATGATTAATTCACTCTCCTAATGCATGTTTCTGCTTCTGCCGAGTGGTGTTAACACGATGTTTTGCATGTTCCCTACATGATTCTTGTGTCACGTTTCTGTAGTTACATAATAGATTATTTTTGTAGTTTCTGTGGAATTTGTAGAATACCCATGGTGAAATGCATGTTGGTGAAGGTTAATTTCTTCACTCTACTTCATGTTAGTGACAAGTCACCCCCTGCCAAACGCCCTTGTGGTGGCTTGTAGGATAATAAGTTGATGTAGAAATGACATCGAAGAGAAAATATTTCGACTCTTCTAGAGAGAGAGAGATATCAATAGGACATTTTATCGGGGCGGTTCGATACGAGGAAATGGTTGGTGCACTTCCAAATTGGAGTACCGCTTTGATCGCTGCAGATCCTTTAAAGTTTTGTTGCGTTTCCCCCTTTCCCCTCTCCTTCAAGTGCTCGAATTAATCAATCCTTGTAAGTACCGCACGTGCTGTGTGAAAGGATGTTAATTGAAATCTCCCAGTAGCGGAATGAAAGAGGTCTGGTGTTCTATTCTCTTCCCGGAAATCCTTAGCGTCTCTTTTTCTTGCTCTTTCAAAAACGGACATATGATGGAGTTTCGAGTGTCAATTTGCGGGATTGTACGAATGTTTTTGCGCACATACTCGCTGCCCCGTCCTGAACTTCTGGGTAGGCACCTTAACAAATATTGATTGCTCGGTGTCAAGGTCGTTTTACGCGAGGCTTTTATTGCAAAAGCTGATGTATGTTCGGATGTGCATCGAAAATTTCGTTGTGTAAAGCGGCGAATTAAGAAAATGCATGCGTCAATGCACAAACGACTGATGGAAAAATTGCCCCTGCTCTAAATCCATTCCCTCGTTTTTGCAATTTATGTGCATCAAATTGTGCAATTACGTGCCATGTTTGAAGTGGCCCTTAGTTACCTCTCGAATTGCCCTATCCTTGAATCTGTATTTTTTTTATCAATCTATCTCATGCATTTCTCCAGACAAGTCCTCCTGTTTTTGGAAAGCACCTAATATTCCTTCTTTTAACAGTATCTCGCATCAAATTCAGCCTTAACTTTCTCGTTTTGTCCATTCCTGTCTTATACCGCTCGCTCCTTTATCATGAATCAGCTTCGTCACCCAATGCTCTAACAGTCTCTCGACGTAGCTAAACCAACGTAGCACGCTCATACTAATTTTGATTTTCAATCGACGTTCTGAAAGCGATTCCCATCCAAGTTGTTGTGAGACGTCGGTAACACTAACGATTCTATCATTACGGCCTTACACGTATCTTGTTTATCTTCTCTGCACGCGTTCTAACTCCGTTTTTAAGTCGCCCGACCCAATCCCAAACACTGGCAGCTTATTCTAAGTGGGGCTTAAGAGGACGCATCATACCCTGCGGTAAGGAATAGTTCTGTCGAAAATCCACAATATGGCGTCACTCGCACCCGACCGAGGCGTTTTGGCGTCAGGAGTCTCTTACTACAGAAAACTCTCGCACAAGGCAACAGTTATCGGTAAGTTGTAGCCAAGTCTCCGGCGCGTAAGTAAAGGCAGCGCTGACATAAGATCTGTGAGAGAAGACTGAATTATTTGCGACACTTTCCGAACACATCATGGCCGAAAACCATTCAGGTAGCTTGTCGGAAGATACCAATTACGGATTTCATCTTAGTACCGTGACGACTGCTACTTAGCATCCTGACAGAAGAACGATTGATACATCTCCATTAGTTTAAGATATGTCAATAATAATAATAGTTTTTGTAAAAATATACCCCTCATATTGCCGTTTTCTCGATGGTTTAATTATGCTCTGAGATATATTTTTCATATTTGAGATACGAATCTCCCTTGGCAAAGGTCTATTCTTTATACTGTAAAAATTTCAAGATGATGACGTAAGACTTTAACAAAAAATCTGGGGTCGGAAATCACCACAAATTCGGCCGGTCGAGCGGGTGTGATGCGTCGCCTTAACAAGGAAGTAGTAGCTGATTTCTCTGGGTACGTGTTACATTATACGTATGCTACCAATGCTACAGAAACTATTGGATTATAATGTAACTATTTAAACTTGACACAAGTCATGTAGGGGCCATGCGGAACGTGATGTTAGTGCTACGTGGTAGATTAAGAAACAAGCATTAGGGAGAAAATCAAATGATCAACTACGCTACCTGTCGACTAATCTACTGCAAAGTGTCACTGGCAGCCATTATCGTGGTAAACGCGGCATTTTAACCTGTCTGCTCTGCTGTGTATTTCTCTAATTTTATTCTCATTCTAAAACAACGTCCCTAATATGTATCGAATGTTTATAATATGGCACCTCAGTATGTATTTGAATGGAGCTGTTTATATAATTGCTGTAAAACATATCTATTTCATTTTCCTTATTTATTAAATTGTTGAAAACTGTCAGTAATTTTTTGTCAGCCTCTTCTGATGTTACAGCGTTTTTGGTGTGTTTACACATGAAATTTGTGTAGCTTATTTTTTGAATTTCATCCACGATGCTCGTGCAGGAAAGAATAAGAAATTGGGAACGCCCAACGTTATGCAAATCATGAAAGTTTCATCATCAAAGCTCTCCCAAGAGCCACTCAAATCTCGGCGATAGTTATGTTGCGTTGTTAAATTTGTACAGCCTCACAACTTAAAGATTCCTTCGCCGAACCCAATTTGCATGCAATATCATGAACAAGATTTTTCCCGAGGCTGTCCGCATACCGAGTTTGAACGATTCTCTTTTATTTCTCCTTCTCGGCGACGCGGGGAACTTTTTTTTTGTATTAATAAATTAATTAAAATGCTAAAAAGTTGTCACTCTCTCGGTCTTGTGTGATTACGAGCCGCGGGGACAAACAAATTAAGCTACCCGAAGAGGAAGGGAAAAAACTTTCTCGTTGTCGCAGGTAATATCCAGGTGGCACCATGAGGGGCCAAAAAAAAAGCAAGTTTTTTTTTACCGCGGGAGTGAGAGAAAAAGTGGACGGGGAGGAGAGAAAAAATGCGCGAAAGAAGGGAATAAGAAAAGGGTACCTTTTAGGTCTAGCGATGGGGAGAGGCGGAAAATTTGCTCCCCCAAGTTTTATGAGATCCGGGTGAAATATTGCATGGGAAATTTTTCCGGAGAAAAGTTAGGGGGGAGTTGGTGGAGGCGCGGAGACCGTGATCAGGGAGCTTAATCTTGCGACTCGGTGAGGTCGTATTTGTTTTCCGCACGTCACTTCGTCACCTCTCCGCCCCTCTTTCTCTAGACCTCCCCGCCCCTCTCGTCTTCCCTAGCCAATCCAATGCTCCCCCGCCTTTCATGAAAACAAAAATTCTGTCCTCTCTCCTCCTGCCAAAAAAAATAACCTCTCTACATTCCCTCTCTTGAGGAAACCACCCCCCTGGAACCTGTCAAGCCTTCACCCCGTCTTCCGTAAACACCTCCCCCCCCCTTTTACTTTTCCTTATACGACTCTGCACTCATTTGCCTGGTAATTGAGTGTTGGGTCTTGGGGTCGTTTCCATAGTTATGACCTCGCCACCCCTTTCCCTCCCCTCCGTGTACCCTTATGGTCCCCGAACAAAGAAAAAAAAACCCCTTGCGTCACCCTCCGAAATGGTCCACCCCTTTCTGCACCCTCCTCCCAAGATGTTTCATCCACGAAACGTCAAAACTTCCCCACTCTGATCGCCTTGTGTGTTTGCCTCGTACACAGGCCGGTGAACATTTAGCTCCAGAAGGGGATGGTAGTGGTTCGGTAGCCGGAGCTGAAAGCCGTAGTTCACCACTTCTCCTTATTCCCGGAGCCCCGTTCTCAATAACTGGCGGACGTATTTGTCGTAAGACTTGTTTTCGCTCGTCATCTATAATTACAATCATCATATTTATTATTTCTCACAGGTGTTTTTTGTCGCAACGCCATAACTCCCATAATTCTTCCTAAAAATTAATGATTCAAACATCGTTTCAAAGCTTATGTTCCCCGCTATTGACGAAAAATAGACAAATGGTTTAAAATTAAAGTTTTTGTTAAAAAATTTAAAATCAAATTAAGTTCTGATGAAGGCTTCCGCGGGGCTTTGATAGAGGTTGATTCCTTCTTTCCGGTTTTCCGCCGCGTTGGTTCATGTTGAGGACAATGTTTCGCCAGCTGTCCTGCTGGCTTCCTCAGACATTTACAGTTACATGGACCTGAGGAAGCCAGCAGGACAGCCGACGAAATATTGTCCTCAACATGAACCAACGCGGCGGAAAACCCGAAAGAAGGAATCAACCTCTATTTAAAATAAAACTTTTTCTAAAAAATGATTCAGTGCCATCTGTTGACAATATAATCAACTAATATGTTGGCTATGTTTACTTGCTTAAAAGACTGTAGCCCACCAAGGTCCCAGTAGCCTCTTCGAAGATGAAACATTTTGTGACTGTCTGTTGTTTTTGGCGCATTAGCCGTTCCTTACATAAAAAAATTTCAGTACCTTGTAACAATACATATTTCTTAAAGGAAGCATCCTTAGCCTAGAGAAAATGAAGGTGGTTGGAGCAATTATCGTGGACATTTCCTTTCAATATGCGTACGTGCACTAATGATCAATATGAATGCATAAAAGTGAAAAAAATACATATTACCGCTTTGGTTTCTTGACAATTTAATGTTATTTTTACAAGAGTATATGGCACTTAATATATATTTATAAACAATTCGATTATAAATGCAAAGAATTTTCCTAAAATACGGAATAGCACGTTTCCAATTATGCGATGGTGGCTAACAAATATCCAGATGAGAGTATTTAATACGAATTTTTTTTAAATATACCTTTACCTTGTACCTTGTTGTAATATTTATCAATGGCTTAGAGATACTGACCAGCAGTTGTCTTTTAACTAGTTTAGTGCATGGTGGCATTTTTGTCTACGTGGCACTCTCCTAGTTTCTTGTCTGACGACGTATTTTTATCCTGACTGATTTTGGCCTTCGCCTTGCGGACGGGGAATGTGCGCGGCTCTGACTTCGACTGGGATGAGTGCTGCATGCATGGAGTGAAATCGCCCTGTGCCATTCACCATAGTGGTGGCTTGTACGGTATTTAGTAGCTGTAGATGTGGAACGTTAGTTGACTAGGGAGATGCAGGAAACCTGGAGCGAGGGCTATGTTCGAATATAATGTAGGTACCGTTAATTTTGCACGTCGTTTCTGCTTATTGTTTTTATTTAGTTAATTTATTATGTAGCGAAGTCGAACATGGCAATGCACAGATTTGAATTGAGTCGGTCCTCTTTTGTTTTGCATTAGGGAAAGGTCAGTGAAAAGTTAACTTATATTTTATCTTTTAAATCGACGAGATTTCGCTGAGTTCCACCTGATTCAATCGAATCCTTCGACCATGCTTTGCCGATCAGCGGAAATTTGTCTCTGTACATCCTCCCAAGTCTGCATTTGAATTGAGTCGGTCCTCTTTTGTTTTGTATTAGGGAAATGTCAGTGAAAAGTTAACTTATATTTTATCTTTTAAATCGACGAGATTTCGCTGAGTTCCACCTGATTCAATCGAATCCTTCGACCATGCTCTGCCGATCAGCGGAAATTTGCCTCTGTACATCCTCCCAAGTCTGCATTGCAACCCCACTTACAGACTCGAGCGAGTCAAGAATTTTTTTCTCCTTTTCCTCATTGTCACCCACTTCTGTCTCACCCATTGTCCCCTACGGTGACGGTGTACGTGAGCGCCGATAGAGAAGGTCCTTTGAAGCCTCGGCTTCTCCCCCTTGTTTCGAACCTTTTTTGGTCATTCGTTCCCGTGGATTCCTCCGTCGGTTTCACCTCCCCCGTCTATACAGCTTTAATGCTCAACGGTTGGGAAGTTAATGAAAGAAGGAGACGGGGTTGGGTGTATCTCTTTCGAGCGAACAAGTGAATGTCTCTCTTTTTCCCCGCGCTCGTATATATGTGTTTAGCCGCGCGAGGGCGTCGCGGAATCAGTCAGTCGCCGTGTTCATGCTTGCGTCGTCTCCGTGTATATGTGTGTGTTTGTCGTGTGGCTGTGTTTTGTGGACTCGCTCATTTCGTGGGATGGAGAGGACAGAGAGTATTCATCGTCCTCCGGCCTTGATCCCGTTGTCGGGAGGAGAGGCTCTTGCTTGCTCCGTGTCGCCGTGGAGATCGGCCCGACCGCCCGCGATTCCCTTATTGTCTCTCCGCGCGCCGTGATGTTGTGTGCGGGCGCAACACTTGATGCTCTGTCGTCAGCGCCCTCTGCTCACAATTGGAGCACCAACCGCGCGTGTCAGGGCGCGATTAATGAAGTTAAAATTCGGACATATCAGAGGAAGTTACGTATGTTACATGGAATAGCTGAAATTGCCCGGTAAGTTAAGGTCACACCTCGAATACGCCGCGAGCATTTGAGAACCTGGTCATAAAGATTTAACCAAAATAATCAATAAAACACAAAGAAAAGCTGCGCGCTTCGTTAAAAACTGCAACGAGCGTATATATAGTGTCTCACGACTTTTATAGGGATTAAGGTGGGAGCCCCTAGAGACTCGGAGGCTACACGCAAGGATTGGCTTGGTTCAGAAATGCAGAACTGATGTGTTTCAGAGCGGAACAGAGAATATTATCATGACGCCTTACTATATCTCTAGGTCTGACAGAAGCGATAAAAATAAGAGAGATACATTGCCGAAGTGACTCGGATGCTACTCTATAGGCTTAGGTTGGTTGAGAAATTCAGAACTGAAATGAAACGCCAATTAAATTATCCCCAGTTTTTACACAATTGTTTAACAACTAGCGGAAGGTACCCGATGAAAGCCAACGGGTGTGAAAAACATTGAACTTGTTTTATAAGCCAACTACAAAGCGTAACGAATACTGTCAGCGTGGTCATTTGAGGAGTTCGTAACCTCTGGTTGTCAAGTAAATATGCTACTGTTGATTTCAGAGAAAAATGTGACATTTTAAAGCTAAAATCAATATTTTCAGTCAAATACGAAGCTTTATAGAAAATCAATTGAAGGAATTAGAAACTTAATTTATCTAGCCATGTAATAAAAATAATTCCATCTCCCTATCTTGAGTTACAGTACTTTTAAAAAGCAAAAAATGAAACCGCTTCACCGAACCCAATGCTTAGCTTGGACCACCAGGGAGTTCTTTGGGGGCTTGAAGCGGGTTTCAATATAGATTGTGTTACAGCCAGATATATTTTCTATCTACAAGCCAAAATTCATCTCAATCGGTCCTGTAGTTTTTGCGTGATAGAGCAACAGACAGACGGCATTATATTTTTATATATTAGTAAGGATGATTCCCAGTTCGCGTTCTGGAAACTGAAATTATATTGTCCTCCTCTATCCGACGTTTCTTTCCCTTCATTTATAGTCGCCTCCGATTTTGTGCGTCGCGCGGAATTCCACTCAAAGCGTCACACACGAAAGCCTTTCCACGGATCCAGGGGGGGGACAGGGGTGTTTTCCATCTTATTCCCCCCCGCCCGCCTCACCCCTTCTCCGTCCTCCATAAGTGTGGCGTTAAGGGCATTAAACATCCCACTCCTCCTTTAACCGGCTGTAACAATGCTCGAGGAATTGGCTTAGTGTGGGCTTTTATTATCCGGCATCACTCATAATCACGAACTCATCTCGAACGAAATGCCTCCTGCCGTCATAAAACGCCGTGCGTCCCCGAGACAAAAATTCATCAGCGTCGAAATCCACTTTGTTCTCCGTTCCCTCTCCCCTACCCCCCCAAATCCTCTCTCCCCTCCAGGCGTGCCACACGTCCCCCTTCCTCTCCACTCTTACCCCTCCCCACCCGGGCTCCAGTTCCAACCCAACCCCCCTCTAACCAGGGTTGCCCACCCTCCCGGAAACTTTCCTATGACTGAAATTCACAGTGGAAAAAATCATTCGCTTGGACTGGGAATCGAACCCAGATCCCTCGATTCTACGCCGAGTGCTCTAACCAGTTAAGCTACCCAGGCAGTGCTAGAGCACTGGGCGCGAAATCGAGGGATCTGGGTTCGTTTCCCAGTCCAGACGAATGATTTTTCCACCGTGAATTTCACGCAATTGCGTGATCACTAGCGGGTGACTCCGTTTAAGTTACTGCGCGGCTAGTTCCTCAGTTCTTTGAAAACTTTCCTATGTGCGGATGCAGCAACGACGCATCTATTTGTTCTGTAAAGTTACAGGAGCCAAATGCCATGCAACCATTCCACAAGCGTGCGAGATGAATTCGATTGATCCTTTGGTGTCGTTAATGATCCGGTGACTTATGAAATGGAGTTAAGAGCTGTAAGTTGCCAAGATGGCAGACTCTGCTTGGAGACTTAATTACGTGATCAAAATGTTATGACGAGACGGAGGACGTCTTTGTTCACTCATTCTGGCTAATGTATGTGTTCGTTATCAAACATATATATTATAAATCATGTTACGAATGTTTTAATTTGTAGTAATTAGTGTTTTATACGAATGTAAGCTGATAAATTATTTTTTTTGTCTCTGCTTTTCTTGTTCACTATTAAGCTTAAATGAAATCGGCTTAGGTATTATTATATATGCTTTAAATAGCTTTTAATAATTATTTTTGCAATACATATAAAACATCCGTCCCATACAGAACTCTGAAAGGTAAAGAACTTGTAGAAAGTATATGGTACCACTGAAAAATACTAGATCGGGTAATGATACCTTTGCGGTAATTGTGCCTAAACTTTTTAATAAAATACCCGAAGAGTTAAAAACGTTAAGTACAAAAAGAAAAGTAAAAATAAGGATAAAGGAATGGTTGGATAATGAATAATTATGTCTCTTTGTAACATTGAAACACATATTTGAAATATCTGATCACTATAACGATGGCACCTGCTGACAAGCCTTTGGCTTAGCAGGACCAAGATTTGAAAATAATATTGTATTAAAAATATAAAAAAAACACATTGTAACTTTTTTACATGTATTTTTTTTCTGTTATCTTTTCCAACATTGCCTATTTTTATTATTATTATTTGTCGCAAGTAGCAATTTTGTTATTTTTTTGTACTTTTTTGTACTTAAATATTTCAAATACAATAAAAATTATTATATTTCAAAGCCATTTGGCTTATAAGGACCAAGGATCTATACGTATATGCAATAAAGAGATTATTACTATTATAAAAAAATATAAATTTCGTACTTTAAAAAAAATAGTAGTATTTTTGTTTAATGCCAGCAATGAATTTCGTTTATCGAAGGCAGTCTCCACACAGGTCTGTGACCGTAGAGGCTGCCCATAGCTCATAGATATGCGTACACGACATTGTACCAAACTGTTAAGCCAAAAATCATTCGTATTCTTAAACCTTCTCAAATTTTTTCCCGCGGTAGAAGGCTTGATCAAAAATCAAATTTTGGAGGAATAGTTATGAATTGGTAAATTTTTTTCCGGAAACCCGAATATTTTTGCGTTGTCCATGACGATATGTACCTCTTAACTACTGATTAAAGAGCTAAATTTTCTTGCTATCGACATCAAAAATACTAAAAGCAATGGCCGACTAGAGCTATTTTACATATGTGGCAAATAGTTACAGAGCAGTGGAATTTGGTGGCAATCGAGATATGGTGTTATCGAAGAATGATGGAGATAAAGTTGTCGGAGAGAGTAATAAACGGAGAAGTCCTTTGAAGAGTTGGGAGATGTGAGAATTGAAATTCGACCATGGTAATGGCGTAGTGCGCGAAATGAAGCCACTCAGGAAACAAGTGCAATACCGTTTGGGGGATGGAATCACATGGCCGAGGGATCCGTGATGTAGATGTGCGGAATCGGACATTTAACAATACCGATTACAAACACGTGCTATTTTTTCACCATCATACCCTGATGCTAAATAGAAACCATGATAATTTTGTAAATGATAAGTATAACGTAGTTTTTCCATTTAGAAATATATGTGGGAGTCTAGTAATCTATGTGGAAACACTAAGTTATACTTAGAGATTTCTATGTGGAAAATCCAAGTTATACTTATCATTTACAACGCTATTCCCTGCAGTCACGCCCGAGACAACGGAATACATCATAAGTTAATGAAAGGTATTTTATAGGGTTTAGGTGATTATCTGTACATACGCCAGCGAATTATTTTGAAATATATGTTAAGTCTTGTGTTTCTTTTTAAAGTGTTTCTAAATTAATGAAGTCGACAGGAAGATAATGTATATCTAAAATGCCGTAAGGCTACGTGTTAAAATAGATAAAAATTGCAAAGAATCCAAATCGGTGACTTGTAATTTTTTTCGCTTTTATCCACGCTTATTACTTACAAACACGGTTTGAAAATTTTCTCGCCAATCTATATATAAACAAAAATCACTCCAACCATCCTAAAAGGTGGGCGTAACTTTTTGCCCCTCCCCATCCTATTGCTGCCACCCTATACTCCTTCCCCACCCCTTTATATCCCCTCCGCCGGAACCTTTCGTATTTTCCGCCCCCGTTCCCATGATGCCCTCATACCTCGTCGGTTTCGTCAACTCTCCGCTTTATTTATCGCTCAATTCGTCCGCCATTTGTCACAAACAGAATGCGACGGCACCCAACCCCATGCCATACACTCCCCCCCCACACTCCCACGCCCCCTTCTCCCGTCTGCTGCTCGCAGCTTATCCTTCTTCCCCCTCGGCTCCACCCTCCACCTTATCCGTTTTCAAAGCGTGGGGTGGATTATGGGGAGCGGGAGGCTGTGTTCTTTATCCTCTCTTCAACTCTCGACATCTCGTATCCCGCCCCCCTCCTCGTCCCTAGCCTCGTAGAGCGGGTCCTCCCTCGTCATCAGTCGCTGTCCCTTAAGATTACAATCTTCGCGGGTATTCATTCCTCTCCGCCCCTTTGCTTATCAACCGTCGCACATACATATGTTGCTTATATATATATATATATATATATATATATATATATATATATATATATATATATATATATATATATATATAAAACCAACCGACGAAAAACACGTGTAGTGCACAAATATTGTAAAAAATGTCATAGGCGTGACTGGCAGACACACATAGAAAACCCAAAAAAGAAAAACTCACAGGTATTATATATTTCGGCGGACACAACCGCCTTCGTCAGAAATTAGTAGGTACCTACTAATAGTACTAGTAGTACCAATACCAATATATATAGCGTTTTGTGTATTTTTCATAATTTTTACATTCATTTTACTATGCGCGTATTTATTCATTTATTAATTTGTTTTTTATTTTGGTGTAGACTGTCTTTTGGACTATTTAGATAGTTTGACGGGAGTTTTGGATTACTTACTATCAACGAAGTAACTTATTTGTTACTGACAGGAGGAATTATTTTATGCACAATTTTCTGCGTGAAAGGTGGCGCGCGATAACTAGGACATACTCAGTGGAACAGATCGGTACGAAAATTCTTTCTTCCCGTGCATCACTCGTAGCTACCGTGCACAGCTGATCGAGACATAGACCAGAATACGTCTCTGTGTAATCAGTAATTCTCTCTCCTAATTTCGTTTTTCACATGCAGTGCCACTGAATAGGTTGAGCCCTAGCATCCCCTGCCGCTCACGCTTGAGCCTGAGCCTCGTTAGGGTTGGACGTAGATGTGAGTGAACTTTTTTTTATCCCCCTTCCATTCAGCGATGCGTAGAAGAGTGACGCGGTCCCGCCATGTTTTTTTTCGCCGATTTCCCCCCTAGTTCCGCCTTCTCCCGTGGCGTTATAGCGCTCTGCCAGTCATTGTGAGAGACTCCCGCGAGATCTAGGGTCATTTGCGCCATTCAAGGTGGATGCGTAATTAGAGCGAAGGATAAATTACGACTAGGCAGATGAAGGGGAGGATTCCGTAGGGAAACCTGAGTGTACTCTTGGCGAAGGCTGCCAGTGAGGCGAAAGTACTTACATAACTTATGGATCTGCTGTCGACTCATTTCACCTGAGGCGCCATATTGCTTTCGGATTGATCGTCGGAAAGATATTCGTCTTTTCGTGGGAGAGTTTGATTTCAGTCTAAGATTATTTGTTTCAAAGAACTGATTGTCATTGTGGTCAACATTTTCATTTCTTTCTACAAAGATAACACGAAAAATGTGGTCATATTTAATAATAACTTTTATTACACCACAGAGACAAAATACAAAAACATGACCCGGGTTTCAATGCATTAGTACTATCATCAGGAGATATTAATGGATCTGACCGACCTGATATTTGTAATAATGTATTGAACCTGGGTCGTGCTTTTATGTCTTATCTCTGTGATGTAGTAAAAGTTACTATTAAATATGTCATGGAAAATTACTACAAAGTTACCAAAGATTTGTCTTATTTGTGCGAAAAAAATGTGCTCGGAACTTTTCGGGAAACGAGCATTTAGCTAAACCAAGAAGCTAAAATGTATCGTGGCTATCCCAGAAGATGGTTTGTCGATTTGTGTACCTCTTTCACCTTAACTTTTCTCATTTTCAGCTGTTAATTTAGTGTTGCACGTCGGTACTTGATTTTTTCCTCTATGGGATGACTTGCCACTGTAGGTTCACGGTTGTAATGCGGGGTTTAATAGAAATATTCGACATAAAACTGCATATAAAACTCCAGAAAAAAACTGAATCTACTTATTCGCAGCTCAACGAGTACGTGTAACGTGAGCTGTTAACGGGAATACGCGAAAAGATGGCTGACGAGAAAGTATAGCGAACGGACACAATCAACGCGTACGCGAGAGATGGGCAACTTTCATCTCTTCCCGTATCCCGTACACGGAAAACCAATCAGAATAGTCCTGAGAATCCGGGAATGGGAGCCATCTGTCGGCAGATTCATCCAACTGCTGAAGATAGCTCTTGGCGAAGACAACTTATTTACTTTCACACTTGTTTACACCTGATCTCTTAGCTGCGCCTGCGTTAGTCAATTGTTACTCCGGGCCGCGTTAACGTCGATTGTGTCCGCTGACTTGCGTTCCCCGTCTCCCGTTATCTCGTTAACGTCTCGCGTCACACGTACACGTTGATTGTGTCCCTGCCTTTACTCGTAGGCGTTTGCGGATAGAAATTTCCTTTGGAGCCCTATCCTGATGGCACGCAAGACCACTGGTGGGTCATGACGCCCAGGGGGAATGGCAAGCCATGACCCACCGGTGGGTCATGCCTCCGTCAACGTGTTAATACATATATTTTGAATCGTTGTCTATTGTAAATAGTTGGAAAAATGCAACCGCCCGTTGAATAATCGGTCCACTCTGTTCTGTTTTACTATCTTACGTATATTTTACCCCTAGAGAATCGGAGACCACACGCTAGGCTTAGCTTGGTTGAGAAATTCAAAACTGGTGTGTTTCAGAGCGGCACGGAGAATATTATCATGACGCCTTACTACATCTCCAGGTCTGACAGAAGCGATAAAATAAGAGAGATATATTCACCAACAGATAGGTGCAAAAACTCGTTCTTTCCGCGCACAATAAGCGACCACGATTAACACTCAGCTCCACTAAATACATTCCCATAATAAACGTCACCATTTCACCTCTCAAAACCTTAAACCTTTCGTCTTTACGCGGTTGGTGTTCTAACGTCCACTGCCACGCGCCCGTGTGGCGGCTCGCCGGGTGGTATGTACATATTTTGCTTTCTCATTTAATTCCGTCCCCTTTGCATCTCTTCTTCGCTTAGTTAACGCGTACTTAGCCATGCACCCCTTGATCTTACGGATATCTACTCGGTGATATATTGCTACTGCGTCAGAAAATGCGTTGTGTCCCCAAGTCTATTACTCGAGTTCAGTAATCCACTCACAGTCCTGCAGCATAAGTGTAACGAAGCCGAATCCACGACCCCGGGAACGCGATACAATAGTCACAACGTCGGCAATGCTATTCCCGCCTTGGATTTTTTTCCCGTAACGATAACTCACCGATGTGATTTTAGCGATCGCCATTAATCATCCCCATTCGCATATATTCCGCTTTCGAGAAATGGAAATATTCGATTATGGGCTCGCGTCGATGGTATCGGACGTGCCGGAGCGGTTTGGAGGATAATTGGGTCAATATCCACCTGTTTATGACCGTAAACGTAATTATTTTTCGTGATTAAACGCTGGAATAAAAAATCGCTAAAAAATACTCCGGCGTCCCACCGTGCGGAAAGGCATGGCTCGACGTTCATTATCCAGCTTCCCGCGTAAATATATTTTTCTTTCTCCTGTCCTTCTCTTTCTCCCCGCGAGTCTGTTGGTGCCCGTGTGCCGCGTGGTGGGAGCCATTCAACGCGGAACGGTTTGGGATTCATAATCCAGTGTTTGCTGTCCCTGCATTATCAGCTGCGCGGGTTATTTTTTCAGCGGAGGCGCCATTGTTGTCGTTGGCTTGGTTATGATCGAGTTTTCAGGATACCCGCTGGTGTACCCTTGAAAAACCGCCTTTTGTGTGTGGCCAGTTCTCAAATATCGGAATACAAAAGGGACCGAACGCGTAGCTTTGCTTTTTTTAATATTTTCCTCCGGCCGAATTCGATGCGTTCTTGTCTGAGCATAATTATATTCAATGGTAAATAGCACACAAACAACTGGATTGATTGAAGTTTTGCGTGGTGAATTGTTTTTGCGTACTTTGATGATTGATTTTGCTAAGCTTTACATCACAGTAGAGACCGATGATATCATTTGTACTCAAAAGTATTCTACCCTATTTCCACATCTACAAAATACCACGAAAGCCAATTCAATAACGTGTAGCAGGTAGTGAATTTGCACAACATGCACCTCATTATATCCAACAAAAGATACGGTATTTGTCGGCACAGATCAGTGAGGGGGCGAAATTTCGCGGACCACAGGTTCCGCAGCTAATGCCTCTGACCACGATCCCCAAATGCCGCGAGCATTTGGCACCATGGTCATAAAGATTCAACCAAAAAAAATTAATGAAATAAATAAAAGCTGCCCGCTGCGTTAAAAAATTTTACGAGCGAGCACGTAGTGTCTCACAATTTTTAAGAGGGCTTAAGGTGGGAGCCCCTAGATACTCGGATGCTATACGCAAGGCTTAGGTTACTTGATTCAGAACTGGTGTGTTTCAGAGCGACACAGAGAATATTATTATGACGCCGCACTACATCTCTAGGTCTGACAGAAGCGATAAAATAAGAGAGATACATTACGGAACAGGTTGGTACAAAAACTCATTCTTTACGCGCACTATAAGCGACCACAATAAAAAATGAGCTCCACTCAATACACTTCCGCTAGCTGACCCGTGCGAATATTTCGCACAGTCTGCAGCTTCTTCATGTTTCTTCCTTCTTTCTTCTTGCCAACATATTAGTTGATTATATTGTCAACAGATGGCACTGTATCATTTTTTTTTAACTTTAATTTTAAGTTTTTTAACAAAACCTTTAATTTTAATTTTTTTAACAAAAACTCTAATTTTAAACCATTTGTATATTTTTCGCCAATAGCGGGGAACATAAGCTTTAAAACGATGTTTGAATCATGAATTTTGATGGAGAATTATGGGAGTTATGGCGTTGCGACAAATAACACCTTTGAGAAATAATATATATGATAATACATTTCACCATTTCACCATTTCACTGGGCACCAGTCGTTTAAAGATGTAAAGGAGAAGGTTTTTGGAAGTGAAATGGTGGCGTGTATAATGGGAGTGTATTTTGTCTAGCTCAGTTTTTATTCTCTCAGTAAGTTGCTTAATCTCGTCTATTATTCTAAAATTTATGGTTGAAGGCGTAACTTTGTGGAAAATTTTCGTTGACATGACGGAAAAATTTCTTACTAAATTCCCCAATTTTAAGTGTGGAATAAACTAAGTTCTATTCCACAGTTAAAATTGTGGAATGTACTGACAATTTTTTTCGTCGTGGCCTCGTCTATTACATCTAGTTCGGCTACTATGTTTGTATTATTTCAACCTATCCCTAAAAATGAACTTACTCAATAATTGAGAAGGTATTGTTAAATTGAAAGTTTAATTTGTAGAGACAACGATGCATGTCGGGGGGAGGGTTTGGGAAAAATCCTACGGTTGTCAACGAAGAGGGTTGAGGGGGTAAAAAAAAACCACCGAAAACGTGACGTAGTTTTTGCTCGACCCCTTGTTGAAGCGGTTCATTCCCGACCCCAATGATTTCTAAGCGAGTCTCCTGGTCTGAAGGAGGTTTTCCTAGTAGGCAGGCAGCCCTTCGAGTGGAATCGATCGACGATGCGACGACTACTCGCTTTGGCGTTACCCTCTCTTGCTCTTCCACCCCTTCTACCTCCCCTACTCCACCCCCTCCCTCCATCCCCCCGCACTCCCTACTCCCCCTTCTGACAACCACCCACACCACGGACTCAAACTTATCGTCATCGTTAATCTGGCGGGTCTCGCGCCCATAAGTGCACTCCGGTGGCGACGTCGGTCGGTGGCTTTCCTGCACTCTCACCGCATTACAAGCAACTTTTTTGGCGGCCGCGAGAAGAGACAGAAGGGATAAGTGTATATATTCCAACGGCGGTGGGAGCTCTCTCCCGACACATCCCACCCGCCGTCCCCCACGCGATGCCTCGACTGATATTAATTGAACGGAGCGAGCTTTGAGTGCAGGGAACCGCTTTCCGTGTGGCTGGGTGATTGGGGTCGGTGAGCTGTGTAAGAATACTGGACTTTTCCTCCTGAGGAGGGTCTGGGGAGCCAAGTCCTTGTAACTTAGGTCGCCAGTAAACCCTTCGGCGTTTAGATATAGTTGGCGAGTCCATAGGGCACATTTTTCTCGACAGTAGACATTTTTGACGATGTCGACTGTTAATTTTGCGGTCATTCAATCCTGAGATTGGTTGACTCTAGCACCCTACCCTTCCATACCTACTAGTAAGGCTACTTCCTTTACCTCCTGTAGCTCTTCCTATTTTTGTCTTATAGGAACATCATGCTTTCCTTGTAGGAACATTTTTCTCCACAGTTGACATTTTGAACGATGTCGACTGTTAAGTTTGCGGTTGTTCAATCCTAAGATTGGTTGACTGCAGCCCTCCACACTTCCCTATCTTCTGGTAATACTAGTTCCCTTACCTCCTGGTAGCTCTTCCCATGTACTTTCCTCTTTATTTGGTCCATGCACTTATTCTTGGGTCTTCCTCTGTGGGCTTTTCCCTCAAGTTTGCCTCGATATTATGTTCTTCACATACCCATTATGTCTCAGGGTGTGTCGAATCTATCTTGTTCTTCTTTTCTGTGTCGTGTTCCATATGGTCCTTTCCTCTTCCACACTTTTGAACGCTTCATTATATTTTATTTGGTCCGTTCATTTTATCTTTAACATCCTCCTCCAGCGTCAGGTTTCGAAGGTTTCTAGTCTGTTCTGGTCAGCTTTTCTAATCATCAATGCTTTCAATCATCAATGCTTCCAATACATAAAGTGATACGCTCCACACGAATGTTTTCACACATTGTATCTTGGTTTGCAGTCCAATATTCTTTGAACACAGATGTTGTCTTTTTCCCATGAACGCCATCTTAGCTTGGGCTATTCTCCGCTTGATATCCGTTATACTTTATCCATCCCACATGATGGTACTTCCGACATAGGTGAAGGAATAGGAAGGGAAGTTTGCGGCTATGGACGCATTTTTTTTTTGCCGTCGACATTTTTGGCTACGTTGACTATTAAATACGTGATCACGAATTTCTCTGCAATTGACATTTTTCTCTTATGTCAGCAATTATCTCTCAGACCATGGTCGCCAATATCTTGACCATTGGCATATTTGCCGGCGTTAGCTCTTAAATGAAGTTACTGAAGGATACAAAAATCAGTTAATAAAAATAGCCATAATAACAATTTACGAGCGGGCAGCTTTAATTTGTACTCCATTTACATCTCGGCCAACAAATATTATTCAATATGCTTAAATGAGAATGTGATGTTGAAGACACTGAAGGAAACAAATTATCAGCCAGGGCCCTAACGAAGCAATTAGTCAAAATATAGCCAATAATCGAAATCACTAATGCAGATAACAAATAGGGGTAGGTCGTATGCTTGGGAGAAAAAAGAAAATATTACGGGTAGATAGCACCCTGAAATGGTAGAAAACCGAGAGGAGATTAAATGAAAGAGTTTCAGGCGTAACTTTGTGGAAATATTCAATAAGCATAGATACTTGTAAGAATGAAAACTCGAAAACTTTATAAATCATAATGAAAAATCTTGTTTTGCCAAACATTTGTTTTTGTTCTAATCATTTTAGCAATTTTGACCCGGTTGTTTTACATTTTAATGACAAAGGGCCAAAACTGGATTTCTAAGAGAAATATGAAATTGTGAATAGCCCGGATAACATTTGTAATGACGTAGTTTTTATGACTCGATCACCTCTTTTGAATTTAAGTGTCCCTACACGTCCTGGGACTCAGTAATCCGGTTGTTGATTTTTGTACCCTCTCCACCGTCAGAACCTACCCCCCCTTACGTAACTGTATTTTTCTTAGGGGTATATCTAGAATCGGAAAGTTAATTTTGTACCTTGATATTGACATAAAGTGTCGAAACCATATTCGGTGTTTATTAAAACAGTGTGGAAATTAATTATCGAGCATTCATTCTTCCCAGTATGGATCGAGAGGAGATTCTCCGACTTTCAACAAAAACTACCATTTACCGGTAGAATACTTAAAATTAAAAAGCGGTGCGCAGTGCGATCGAAAAGCTGGAGCCATCCGCATGCCGTCGCCTACAGAGGTTTTAATCTCTGGCGGAGCTGTTAGCGGCGGTTTGAGGCGCGGATGAGGAGTGGGTTGGGTCGTTCAGAAGCAATTTGGGGCGCAGGAATCGATCCCTGGCGCGTGGCCTCGCGGAGGATGATGTCAAGGGTGCGACACGCGATGGAAGAAGTCCCCGCAATCAAAGTTGTGAACCACTCGACCCTTTCTCTCATCCCCGCCGCCCCTAATAAACGGGCCCCCTCCCACTCCTCCTCCTCCTCTTCCTCTTGGCCGCCCCTGTGACTAGGTCTTTTCCGTCGCCATTCTCAATCCCCTTATCGTTTCCTCACCCCCGAAATTTGGGCGATCCCTTCAAGCTCGGTGGGATGTAATAGATTTAATTTTGACACCAGGGCCGTGAATCGTTATCCCCGAATCCAGAGGATGTTCACTTCTGTCTGCGGGTGGAACACTAATCTTGGGGACTATACGCACTCGGCTAAGATTTGTTGGAAAACTAATTTCATGCGAGCTTCTTCGAAGAGCTGAGAGTATAAATTTAACCCGTTAATATATAATAGGGTAGAATACAATGTTTAATAATTTTTCTGGGGTCATGCCCCGTAAGAACTAAAAAAGAATATGTATAGTAATGCGAGTTTGTGAAAAAAATTAGAAGTAAAATTTGCAAAGACGAATGGCGCAAGGTTGTATATAACGTTACATATTTACATATAAATTGTAATATGCAAATAATTAACAGTTTTCAAGTATCCAAGGTAAAGGACGAAGTATTAATACAATGATGTTGGAAATTCAGCGAACAAGTTCATTATATAAGAAATAAAACTACAGCATTAAGAAACAGAAGGTAATACGTTTAATTATTTCATTTTGAATGTTGAGAGAGAGGGACTATTTTTATATATGTTTTGGTAGATTATTCCACAGATGGCTCAATACAAATTATACAGTGCAAATAAAAAACAGTTAACAAGTGTGCGAGGTAAACTATAAGTATTTAGGAGTGATAAAAGTGGTTACCATTTAACCCCAGCTAAACTACGCACTTTTTAATTCGTATATTCAGTTATGTATCTATATTGTATTAAAAAATCGGCTTGCATATAATAAGCCGAGAGAAACGGTGTTTACATATAAAGTATTGTTATTTCCTGGAATATAGTAATTCTAATTATTTTTTCTCTCTTCTACTTGCAGGTGAGTCCTTCTTCCTGTGCTCTTATCAAGTGATGGTAATTGACAGTGAGTCGCTGACGCGTGGATATTCTGAGTGATTTGAGTTCGCAGGTAATCTGAATCTCAAGCATTTATATCTCCCGAATATCACCGTACATTCCGAAGCATTATACGCCATTTTTATTCTAAGTACATTTTGTAGTGGGCCATTGTCCACTGAACCGAGAGTATAGCCGTATGTTCTCGCATCTGATATTGTTTTTCCATCTCTCGGTTTTCTTTGCAAACTGCGTTGCAGCACCGAGTTGATACACCCTCAATCTGACGTTCTTCGGCGAAAAACCTTAATACGGCACCTGTTTTTTGAAATGAACAATCTCGTTTTATTCTCACAAACTATTGATGGAACAGATCGCGTGTATACTTCTGTTCTTGTAAAATATCAACCATATAATTGCAGTGCAACTTATGGATTGTTGTGCCCTATGGGTCGGAAATTGCGGCGGTAGTGATGCACTGGCTACAACGAGACACATTAAGACAATTAAATACTCCTTTAACGCGCAATTTACTTAGGTTGGTGTCCTTACACACCTGTCCTGTCCCTCGGACACAATCCTTGATTCATTGGATGTTGTAAACCTCAGGACTTAATTATATTTTTATATCTACTTTATAATAAACTAAACGTACGTACGTATGATTCAGTTGCTATGCCTAATGACTCAGATGTGCGCCAACAGATGGCAATCGAACTCCTTTGTACGCAAGAGGCATCTACATGCCGCCACACAACTATTAATCACTTGATAATTATTGTGGCGGCATGTAGATGACTCTGTTCATAGGTTCTCCTCTAACTGACACTTGATGCGGGCGTATGCGTTTTTCAATAAACACGTATCGAAAGGGTTACTGCCGAGTGACACCACAAATAAATTATATGTTTAATTTATTTATTTTATCCGTTCCTTGTTGATGTTTCGCTAACAATTGGGCCTGTTTCTGTTGGCATTTTAACGACAGATAAATTCTATTGAAATAGATATAACTAGGCCAATTATCTCTTATTACGTATGAAATCGTTTCAGGCTTTACTTGGTGGCAATGCGATATATCCATGATAAAATGTAACACAACAATAGTAATATCCACACTTTAATATACTACTTCAACACCGACCATGGTTTCGACATACTATGTCATTTTCAAGGTGATGGGACAGACACTCTCACACGTATTTATACCAGAGCGACCAGAGCCAAGGTAGGAGGAGGGGGTATATGGAAGAGGCGTGGGGTGGGGAGGGGGGGGAAAGTGGGAGGGGGAAAGAACAGTTTGGGTGAACATATGAGGGTCATTAACATGTGAGGGTATGAACATATGATTATTTTTTCCCAAAAATAATTGTAACATCTCATATTATAACCCTTTGACGCTTGACAAGACTTTATTTAATTCTAAGGACGATTATGACCGTATGGACAAAAGTGGAGTGTATAAATTTAAGTGTGAAGACTGTGTTATTTGTTATGTTGGACAGACTGGTAGAAGTTTTAAATACAGAGTGAAGGGAGATAGAAGAAGTTTTATACATAATGATGGTAAATCTTGTTTTGCAAATCATTTATGCCAGTGTAATCATTTTAGCAACTTTGACATAGATATTTTACATTGTAATGACAAAGGGCTTAAATTGGATTTGATGGAAAAATTTGAAATTGTCAATAGCCCGGATGAACTTTGCAACGATGTTTTATTCTGTTCTGACTCACCTTTGTTTAAGCCAAGCGTCCCTATAACAAAACCCTGACCTTCACCCACACCCCACTCTGTCTCTGTTTTACGTCATCGACCTTCATATGTTCACCCAAACTGTTCTTTCCCCCCTCCCACTTCCCCCCCTCCCCACCCCACGCCTCTTCCATATACCCCCTCCTCCTACCTTGGCTCTGGTCGCTCTGGTATAAATACATGTGAGAGTGTCTGTCCCATCACCTTGAAAGTGACATATTATGTCGAAAGCATGTTCGGTGTTGAAGTAGTATATTAAATTGTGAATTTTACTATTGTTGTGTTATATTTTTATCTCTTATAACTTGTTACATTTCGAACGTTGAATAGCTGACGAACCTTCCATGACGTAAGTGACAGTACTGTTGCTCGCCTCCTCGTAAGTGATACTGTCTCTCGCCTCCCCAAATCCAATCAGCCAAGAATTTCCTCAAAAAGCAGGATCTTCTTTGTGGTTGAGACTCTAGGCTGGTGTCTGATTTGCTTAAAAGCTAACGGGTTCCAGGCTCGTGTTCCAAGTTTCCAATTCTTTTTCCTAGCGTGTGTACCACCGTTGAGGGAGATGCTCCGTAATGTCGTGCGGAAGTTATGCTCGCCGATGAGAGAGGTGTGTATTTGTCCCTTCATTGCCAAGTTTAAAGTTCTCTGCGACCCGAAGAGTCGAATGTGGCACCCTTTTAGCACATTCCTGCACCTCCTTCAAGCGAGAAAAACACTCTTTCCAATCGGAATAAAAAAAACCGCCGATTCCAAAAAAATATCGGTTCCCAGCACGCACGCACCTTTCGCTACAGCGGTATCGAATCCCTTCCCGACCCCTCCCCCCTCTTCCTCTGTTCCCTAACCAATTCTCTTCCCATCCCTCCCCCCCTTCCTGCCACTTGACCCCATCCCCATTTCCCATTTATCATTCAAGTATGCTTGACGGTTGGTTCTTCTCCCCCCCCCCCTCCCCCCGCCCTCCATACCTCTGTCCTTGCTTTGGCATGCGCCCAAACATTTCGCTGCGTAGTTGCATAGGCGCCTCTCATGGTGCCCCCACCGACTTTATCCTACCCCTTCCCCCCCCCCATCTCTCTCTCTCTATTGGGACTTGTGTCCACCCCCTCCTCCCCCCCCTATGCCCCCCTACTTCTCTCGACAGTCCGCGGCCTTTTCCCTCGTCCTGTAACTTGGCGATTCGACCGTCGTGTCTGAGCGAGGCGCTGCGGTCGGGAGAAACGTCGCGCGTCGTCGTGGGGTCTTCCCGCGTGCAGTGGTTCTTTATGGTCAAGACGAGTCAAAAAGGCGTTTATTTGGCTCTGTGACGGACTCTAAATGTATGTGCAAACGTGATGGAAACAGGAAAAGTATTCAACCACTGCTACGGTGAGTGGCGGTCAGTTTTACGAATGGTTTCATTTTTCTGAGTTCGAAGAGTTTTTTTGATTCCGATTGTCAATTTTGCAGTTATGTATAAATTCCCCTTTTATTATTTTTAAAAAATTTATATTTCATGAATTTTTTTTGTTGGTGTCACATTTGCTTAATCTGTCAATAGGTTATCGTAGTTTTTTCACAAACTCAAAATGATGAGGAATGCGGTAGGTACGATGTTACCCATAAAAGAATGAATATAAAAATGGCCTTACGTAGTGTAAGAACTGCACATCAAAGGGTCTTCCTATATAATTATAGTTTGTTCCAAAAAACTTATATAAACTTGACATTGATTTGGAAATAGTTCCCAACTGGTCTTTAAGGTTAGGATTCTCAGGTGAAGTTTGGCAACAGCGATCTCCATACCGTTAAGGTTTTTTGAGCGAGATTATTCCCTAGTCATAATGGAGTTCAAATACGAATTATACATTTTCATTTTATCAGCTGTAGGAAGCATGAATTAAATATTTATTTATTAATGGTGCAGTAATATAGTTTTATATGACAGCAATTCTAAGTAATTAAAGGAAAATATCTAATTAAGTTTTAAACTTATTTTCTTCGCGCGGTACGTTTAAAACTTCTTCACTACGGAAGTATTTTTACGATCCTGAAAAATCACTGCGGCAACTATGGGATTAATTTTAAAAAGTAGTTGAGAAATGTACAAACTACACACTTCATTTTTTTACAAGAACTAAGTTATATAAATTCCTCATTTTGTAAATAAGGTCTCTTTGGAGTGGATTCACGTACCATTTCCCGCGTTAAATGGCAGGTATTTTGCGTCAAATATCTAGGAAAAAAGTCCGGTAAGGAGCTGGTATTTGATATTATTGGAAGGGTGAGATATTCTCCTTGAAACGAGACCAAATTCATTGATTTCTCGGATAATTAATATTTGCTCATACTACCTCAACTAAATGTGGCTAGCTCTGAACTCTGTTCGTTTCAACTGATACCGCCGGGTCTTCTACCTCTTTTATGATTGATGGTGGTAGATTGAGGAAGACCCTGGAATAAGTTCATGGACCAAATATAGAGCAAAGTACATTGGAAGAGGTACCCGGAGGTGAGGGGAAATAGCATTAGATAGGGAAGGGTGGAGGGCTGCTGTCAGCCAGTCTTAGGATTGAACAACCAATGATGCTTTAAACTGGTCTTTAAAAGTATAACGAAATCGATTTTTAAACTGTACTTACTGACTGTTTCATGCGATAAATAGTGCGATTACAATTTTTCACGATAGAGTACTTAAAAAAAGGTTCTAAGTTAAGCGTAATGCTGAGAGATCCTGGTGCCTCGGGACGTGGTCTTTAAAGCCAGCCTTCAGTTCCCACTTCTCTTTGTTCCCTGTCCTTGGTCCTATCGCTGGCGTAAGATCTTTCGAACCCCTACTTGCTGCTCGTACACCCTCCCATCTCTCCCTAGTGCTCTATAGAGGGAAGAAGGCCTCTCGGTCCCTATTGGGTCCTCTCTTCCTCATCTACTCCTATCGTCGCATAAAAAGCAACTGCCCCGCTTTTATGTGCCAAGTTCTTCACAAGGCTCCGTCTCTTTTGTGTACCCCTCCTTCCCCTCCCTTGTAAAGAGATCTTATTACAAAGGCTCTTGCGACTCTGTGTCCCATGTTTGTATGTGTGTGGTTTTCTTCCCCTATTTTTTTTAATCTCGAATAAGAGTATGGATGTTTTTCCGGTTGTCCCATTCCAAATGAGGTCGCTCCCCTCTCTGTGACGTGTCCAGATTGATCCGCTCTATGGCGTCACTGTGTATCCTGTCTCGGCCTCCCCTTGAAACGCCCGTGGGGTTCGTTCGGGCCCTGATAGCGTTCGTAGTAGTAGCCTAGTTGCCGGGCTTATTATGCTCCCCAGTCCACGCGTTGAGTGCAAATGCGCGAGATTCCGACGTAGGATCTAATGGAATCCTTCCGATCTTAATTGAAAACGCAGTTCCGCAATTTTCCTCTCACCTTTTTCATTTTTCTCTTCCCTACCAAGGTCTTAGCACCTATGTGCCATATTGACCTTTAAACAATGCTCACATTTAAAATAAATTATATCAGTAACGTGGAAAATGCTAAAGTTTGGAATGAAAAACTATTTGGATGATTATTACCAGTTGCGTGAAGTATAATAAAATTTCATTTCATTTCACTTGTGAAATATTAATCGGAATGTCTCTACAAATGTTTAAAATGATGCCATACAGCTGTTAAAAAGCGATTTTGTGTCCACAAAGAGTTTGTTTCTCCTTTGTGTTACGTTATATATGCTTACGCGAGTATAACCTTTGTGCCATCCTCCTGTATGTAATTTTTGTAGGATCGTTAATAATATCATACTCGAGTGAATGGCACAAATTCACATTCGCTGCCTTAAGCTGCTTTGAATAGTTATGATTGGGAACTCTTCCCTGTTTGGATAATTTGTCATGAGATGTCCTTGTATTTGTGGATAAGTTATTCATCCCATTTCACCGAAAAGATTTTTTGTATTTTATTTAATTCATATCCTGGCTACTTATTGGAAAGGTTCTCCTTCGCTTCATGCAAACAACAAAAGCATGCAAAAGCTTGGGTTCTGAAGAGGTACAACATCGAAAGCATCCATAGACCTATGGCCAATTTAAGAGACCGCCTTGTGAGGGCAAAGGACCCAGTTGGCCTCATGACTCCGGGGGCATATAGAATCACTTGCGAATGTGGTGAAGTCTACGTGGGAGAGACTGGGCGAACTATATCCACTCGTCTGAAGGAACACCGTAGGCATTTCCGGCTTGGTCAGCCGGAAAAATCAGCAGTAGTTGAGCATTGCCTGAGTCGGGACCATAAGATCATTTGGGATGACACGACTGTTCTTTGGCGATCCGGCCAATTTTGGGATTGCTTAACCAAAGAGGCGATAGAGATAAGGTTGGAGAGGAAGAATTTCAACCTGGATACTGGTTACACGATCAGCAGCTCTTGGAATACAATTCTGAGAAGAATTCAGAACGCCAGAGCTAAGTCCCCGCTGGTCAACGGTCCTTCACCACAACAATCAGGGCTCGACCAATCCCGCCCGGCCTAGCGCCAAATTAAACAGTCTTTTCAAGCTCGCATCAGTAGCCTTGAGATTGGTAACGAGTCGAAACCCGAAACGTCGGCTGCTTATGAATATCTTACCCGGTGGCGAGCCCGAGAAATTTGCACAAACAAAAGCTACCATTTCCTCACTTATTTCTGAGATTGAACGAGTACTGAGATGGTGTTAAATGCTTGAATGGGAGTAAAACGCTGTGGATAGATACATATTTGTCTAGCGTAAATGTCTCCATGCGAAGAAATGCTTCATAAGAAACGTAAAAGACTAAATTTTTAGGTGAAAATATCATTCAAGCCCTTTGTCGTTCTTAAAATTTTATTTGAAAGCAAATTACTGAAGTTTAAATGCTGAACTTGAAAGTTCAATCCCAGCAAATGTGTATTCCTCTCTCAAACAACAAAATTCGTAACAATGACAATTATGGTCAAGTGTGGATCCTACTGTGGCCTTTCGCTTCCCCAGGAACTTAAAAATAAACGTGTTTAACTGGAATGGGTTGCCCAGAGTTACTAGAGCGGTATCAGCCCGGCATTGGTGAGAGGATGGCAAGGAACTCGCAGAACTAGCGTCTGACAATCAAAATTGACAAAAATAAGTGAAAAATTAATAAGTAATTAGGTAGAATTTGTAAAAATATGACAGACCGTAGAACTTTTAGGGATTAATTGTTCTTTGATTACAGTCTAGAGAGAGACTGCACGTGAAGATCGATATTCTGTGCGTGTAGATTTCACTGCGCATTACTCCTCGTACGTTACATGCTCGCCACGCTGCCTATCCGAAATGTCACCAATAACATTTTTTCATCAATCTCGTGGGTTCCTCATGCATGTAAATACAGGCATGTCATCTACATTTATCTTCGGCCAATGTCGTAGCGTTTCTCATAGTAAAAATTAGACGGGGCGCAGTCTTCCGCATGTTTAAACTTTTTACCGAGATGGCCTATAGTTATGATACTTAAACTGCTTGGCCGAACCTCTGGAGTGATGATAAAATTCTGAATAAATTCCTGCGTTTTATTGAGCCCCGAAGAGAACTATTCTGACCCCTGGCTCATTTCCTTCTGAAAAAAATTTGTCACCCCAAGAAGATGGCTATATACCTATGGTATAGGACCCCCAGTCACTGACTAAATCACAGTAGAAAGGGCGCTAGATGCAACATTCATTCACTGGTTGTTCAGTCCTAAGATTGGTTGACTGCAGCCCTCCACCCTTCCATATATAGTGCTAGTTCCCTTACATCCTTGTGTCTCTTCCTATGTACCTCCCTCTTTATTCGGTCCATGAACTTACTCCCGAGTCTTCCTCTGGGGACTTTTCCTTCCATTTTGCCTTCAATTATGTTCTTCACAAACCCATTATGTCTCAGGGCGTGGCCAATCCACCTGGTTCTTCTTTTCTGTATCGTGTTTCATATGGTCCTTTCCTTTATACTCTTCCTGTACACTTCATCATTTCGTATTTTGTCCGTCCATTTGATCTTCAGCATCCTTCTCCTGTACCAGGTTCCGAAGGCTTTTAGTCTGTCCTACTCAGCTTTTCCTATGGTCCATGCTTCCGATTCATAGAGTGTTACGCTCCACACCGTTGTTTTCACCTACTGTTTCCTGGTTTGTGGTCCTGTCTTCTTTGAGCAAAGCAGTTGTCTTTTTCCAATGAACGCCTTCCTAGCTTGAGCTATTTTCCGTTTGATGTCCGTTGTACTTCTTCCGACGTACGTGATGGTTCTGCCTAGATAGGTGAAGGAATCCACGTGGTCTAATTTCTCTCCCCTCAGGATGACTTTTACATGTATGTATTTAATTGGGGCGATCTTTTTGAAGGATATGGATTGAATTCGTTGACGCCCTTTCGTCGCAAAAGGCGTCGGCTGTCTGTCGCCCTCTTCCAAAATGTCCAAAATGATTTTCGGCGGATGAAAAGTTTTCTTCCCCCCCTCCCCGGTGTCACGCTTTGATGTCGACGCGGCAAAATTGGTTTAGCCGCCGGAGTTGATTTCGTTCGTCGATTCTCTTTTTTTTTCGGGTGCGCGCGGATGTAATTAAGCGAGAGAAATCATTCTCGCGGGCGTGTGTTGGAGTGGGAGGTCTTTGAAAACGCACCAAGGAACCTTTCTTCGCGATGTCAGTTCGTAGACGTTAGAAGGAGCTTCTTTAATGTCACTCTCCATTTTCCTTTTCTCTGCTTCCACCTTTTCCAAGGTTGCCATCTCTCCTTGACAACCAGGAAAAAAACTCCAAGGAATTGCTGCACACATATAAACCCCATAAATTTCCCTCTGGTTTAACATACTTATGTGATTTTCACCTTGATTTTTTTTTAAGGTACAGGAAAAGTCCAATGTACACACATCTACATACTACCCACCGATTCGCCTCCCGCCGGCAGGGGTTGTTAGGACACCAGCCATGGAAATATTTAAGGTTTTGGGAGGTGAAATGGTGACGTGAATTATGGGGGTGCATTTAGTGGAGCTCAGTTTTCATTGTGGTCGCTTATTGTTCGCAAAAAGAACGAGTTTTTGAACCTAACTGTTTGGCAAAGCATCTATATTATTTTATCGCTTCTGTCAGACCTAGAGATGTAGTGAGGCGTCATGATTATAGTGTGTGTGTCGCTCTGAAACATACCAGGTCTGAATTTCTCTAGCTACCAAAGCCCAGCGTGTAGTCTCCGAGTCTCCAGGGGCTCACACCTTAATCCCTCTAAAACTTGTGAAACACTATCTTCATCTACATTTACGTAATACCCTGCGAGCCACCACGAGGGTGTGTGGCAGGGGGTGAAGATCACCAAACATGCACTATTGCCATACAAGTAGGATATTTAAGGGAGGCATGCTAGAGAACAGGGGCACATGCAGCTAGGTGGTTAGTATCTACACAATAAGAAAGGGATTATTGGTTGTTATTACATGCATCATGCACTACAGACTACTCTAACAATATTTCACCTACCTATCCCTTTGCTACGCTGCCTATTGTTCTCTCTTATAGTACGCGGGAAAAATGACATTTTAAATCTATCGGTACGACAATCTATCTCTCTACTCTTGTTAATATGATCAAACCTAGCATAATACGTAGGGGTTCTTAATATATATCTAACGTCATCTTTGAACAAATCTGTTTCGAATTTACTTATAGGTTTAACCTAAATTTTAACCTGCGTTCTGATAGTAATTCCCATCCGAGTTCTTCTATTAAACTCGTAACACTTATACAATTATCATAATGGCCTTTAACAAACCTAGCAGATCTCCTTTGCACGCGCTCTAATTATTTTATCATAACTTCCTCGTACGGATCCCATATACTAGCGGCATATTCTAAATGAGGCCTGACAAGTGTAAAATAGCTTCTTTCTCGTACTCTCTCATCGCATTTGCCTTGAACCAAATGTACTATATGTTCGCTCGTAGCAGTTATTAACGAAGCGTGCAGCATTTCATTGTATTTTATTGATTTTTCCGCTGAATCCTCATTACCTAAGCCCCAAATTCTCGCTTATAGGTCCCTAATACTTATGGGCACCCTCAATGGGAAGTTGTTGTTGTTTGTGTTGTTCAAAAGGCTAAGCCCTGTTGCTTGGGTTGTATCCATTCTTCTCTCTTTGTAGCCGTTATTTTCGTTTCGTTAGAGGGGCTGTACTTCATGATTGACATCAAATTCTTAACCAAGAACATTCTCAGTCGCCCCCTTGTCTTTTACCCTTGTACATTTCCCTCCTATATGTTTTTAAGGAAGTTTTTTTTTCTCTTGATGTCGGAGAATGTACTTATTATGTCTGAACATGTTCTCTATGCTTTTGATTTTTCTGGAGTGGGTAGTTATGGTAAAAAAAACTCGATTATCGGTGTAAGGCCTATAAAAATGGCTCTCTTTCAGTGATTTCTTGTGAACTACCCCATGCTTGCTCACCTCTTCTGGATCAGTCATATTCATTGATCACCCCTTACTCGCTGTGTTGATGTTGAGGGTTTTAATTTTCCTCCTGTTGAATATCTCTTCATACACGTTCAACCATGACTTACTCAATCTCTAAACCTTTCACTTTAACGTGTCACTCTTATTATGAGATTCGTAGAATCTGTGTTTCGTATCCATTCTCTCAACGTTACAAAACCTTTAACCGTTAAAAAACCACAGCTGCTGAAATTGGAGCGAATAATTCGAACATGGCCTCCCTTATGACTGGGGAACAGAAATTACAGCTGTGGTCAAATTGGGCTTTATTTTAAAAAAGCCCAATTTGACCTCCGCTGTAATGTTTGGGGGATCGCTGTAAGAGCCTTATGTTGTGAAGGCGTTTTCACAGCCCGTATGCAGAAGTGAGTCAAATTAACCTTTATTTTTTTATATTTACTTAATCACTGAGAATTTCAGTCATGTAAAACTACATCATTGCGCCGTTTATATTACAATATTTTTTTCTTAGATTCCTACAGCTGCTGAAATCCGAAAAATAAAATTTGATTTTAGTCCCCATTATGACTAGGGGGAATTTCTCTCTCAATCTACCTTAAGCGCGTCCTCGGCGCTCGGCAAAAGTGAAAGACGGTGGTGTTGGTGCGGGGAGCAAGCAGGGGAAGAAAAGGGAAGCTATCTCGCCAGACACTTCCCTCTTCTCTCACTCTCACCCTTTTTGGATGCATAGAGATCAATATCATTCGCACCGTTCCTTCACAAAGTATTCCTCCTCTGCTCCCCTTCGTAATGTCCTTAAGAGAGAGAAGCCGACGGTTTCGGGAGTCGGGAGCGGGTGAAGAGTTAACGGGAGGGGTTGAAGTCCCCCTTTCCGCGTGAAGGAATGTGCGAGGAAAAGGGTTGGTATTTTGGTTCCTTATGCTGAGGGCCTCTTATCTCTGCACTCTTGCGAAATTGAACCTCTGGTTTTGGGGCGAGACGCATCGCTTTTCCTGATGTCGTGCATTGTGAAATGTGAACTCGGCACGGATGCAAATCTGTGTGTGATGATGGTGAACTCGAATAGTACGCTTTGTGTGCGCGGTGGCAATCGATGCCTCGAAGTCTTGCGATTTATCGATGCATATATAATGTGATACCTTGCATGGTAATGATAGCTGGTAACTTCGTGAGTACGCAAATTTTAATTTTAAACGACCAGGGTTTCGACGTTCAGCGTCATCTACATCTACGTCATACCCTGCAAGCCACCCAAAGGGTGTGTGGCAGGGGGTGCTTTCGCACCAGGCATGCATGAATGATATGGTATAACACCGACATTACGTTAAAACCCGCGTACCACACATGCAAAGCGCCAATTAAAAATCTAATACCCAAGAAACATTCTATCTTCAATCGTTCCAACATGCAAGGGATACAAAGACTACTACTACAGATTCAAAATATCATGCATAAATAAGAACATCAATATTTACATCATGCATAAATAAGAGAGTAGAGAATATAATGAGAAAGATTTACTGCCTGCCTATTGTCAATACTCGAACTATTCATGACGACGATCATGAATAGTTCGAGGAATCATGGATCGAGGTTCGATCATGAATAGTTCATCCCACCTGAAGATGTCGTCGTCGTGTGGGAGCGTAAAACTCGTTGTCACTGGCATTGTCGTAAAACACGTTGTCGTTTAAAACACGTTTAAGACACGTGTGTCGTTTAAAACACGCATCTCGATTGGTTGTTTTGCACTATTATTCAATTCAAGCTTTGATTTAAATCTATAATGATCGATGTTAAACAGTATCATCAGATGAAGATGCATATAGAAGCTGAATAAGTAAGACTTGGACTGAGGCGCATAGTTAGATTTACAAGATATTTGGATGTTCTGGTTCTAATTTTTTCAATAAATTGCTTTGAATTATTAGGGAAAAACAGAAATATGATGAGTCCTTGAGGATAACTTTGGGAAGTATTTACCTACAAACCTTTGCATTTATTTGGTCAACTGTTTTTCAATTGTATTATTTTATTGTATGACTATTGTTTCCATGCCAAAAGATTTAAAATCACATTTCGTTTCAAATATGGAAGTCCATAGGTCCCACAAAGTCAGTCCCGATGCACTCTCCTACGTGAATTCAAAGGTCTAATTAACTTTTGCATGTACACAAATGAAAAAATAACTTGGTTTTCTTCCACTGTTTTTTTTTCTTGGTACAGCATGTTTCAATACAATGGTGTCATTATCAGGAACCAAGGGTACCTCCATCAGGTACCAGGAAAATAAATCAGTGGAAGAAAAACCAAGTTATTTTTTCATTCGTGAAAATCATCTTCCACATAGACATGACGAAAACATTTCATAGTAAATTCCACACTCGAAAGTTCATTTCCGTGTTCCTAGGTTTTGACTGCATGGCAATCATTTTCAAGGACCTTGAAAATGATTGCTGTGAAGTCGAAACCTAAATTGGAAATAAACTTTTAATTGTGAAGTTTATTGAGAAATTTTTTCGTCACGTCTGCGAAAATCTTCCACAAAGTTACGCCTTTTAACCGTTCATTTAAACTTTCGTTAAGTTGAGCCTCATGGAATATATGTACTTGCCTAGGGACAGATGAAATATTTTTATCACTGTCGTGAGATGCGTGAAGTCGTTCGTGTGCTACGTTTAGTCAACGCGACACCTTTTCCGTAATGATCTCAGGGAGCGGATCCGAAAGAGAGGATTGGGTAACAGCTAGAGAGCGAGAAAGAGGAAGAGTTAAAGGTTTAAGGTCCCCGTCCTCGTTCGGAGGGGAATGCGGTAGAAAGGGTTTGGTTGGAAAAAGGGTTGGTGGTTTGGTTCCTTTTGCTAAAGGATATCTTATCTTTTCCCTCTTTCCTCCCCCCTCCCCCGCATTGAGTGAGGGTGAGGTCTTTCGGTATCTCGACCCTGAGAAAAGGAGAAAGTGAGGGCCCGACTCGTCTTCCTCTTCCTCCCGTCTTCTGCGCGATAGCTGAATCTCCCGAGACGTAACGTGGTGGCGTGGGAGAGGCGGTTACGATGGGTGTAGGAGGAGCTCGCCCTCAAAGTGGGAACAGGATAGATACTTACAGAAGGATCGCGCTTCGGCATCAAAGCACCAAGTCAGAAATTGAGAGAGAGTGGAGACGGGATTTTGCGATTTGTTGATATCGTCCTTTATCGATTGTCATTCCTCGATATCCTATTATATAAAGCTTAATGGATATCGTATGGAATTTTTATATCGATGTATCGCCCGTTATAACCAATAATTATATCGATGCATCGATTATTACGCCATGTATTTATATCGATTAATATATCTAATAGTTACATCGATAATTCGATCGATAGATCCCAATATGTTTTATCGATTGTCATTTCTCGATATATCTATTATTTAAATCTTTATGGATATCCTATGGAATGTTTGTATCGACATATCACCCCTTATAACTAATATTTATGTCGATATATCGATTATTATGCCATGTATTTATATTGATTAATCTATTAATATATCTAAAAGTTATATCGATTGATAGATCCCAATATCCCCACTACGATACATGCTATTGGTTGCTTATCAATGAAGAGCAATTGTCAATTTATATTTCGGAAGGAGAGAGAGAAAAGGTGTAGGCAGCATTTTTACGTAGACACAGGGTTTTGACGTTGGCAAATTCTTTGACGTAGACTCAGGGAGCTAACGTTTACTTTGTTGATGTTTCTATGGTACTGATCTCAATGCCATGATTATGCCTAAATGTGATGAAACATTGTCAATGAGCAATATATTATGGACACAAATTCTAGAATATTGTTGTTATGCGTAATTCTTTACGTAACTAACTTAAGCTTTTAGCCCGCGTTTGTATTTTACTCTATATATAACTAAGGTTCGCTTTCTTATCCTTTTATATTACTTCTTCGCTTTTGAATTACATGATTGCAAATCGCCTAATTGAAACAGTTGCCCAATTTAATTCAGCAAGCATTTTTGAGCTACACCACGAGCATTCTTTTCCTAGTAGCTTTTATGCCAGGATCGAACCCTCGATGCGCATGCTTCAGCGCAGTCACGCTAACCACTCCGCCACCCACACTGGCCATCTCACTCTTGCTCGACTTCTAATCCTATATGCATAAATCAGGTGTTGCTACATCTCGGTCACCTGCCACTCTGTATATGAAATTCCAAAAATCGTCCACCGTACGGCTTAAAACTAACACAACTATTTAAAAAATTGTCATAACCATAGACTCATTTGTTAGTTCGCAGGTTTCCGCGGCGTTGATCAAATGATTTCAACATTTCTCGGGTTGCATCCGCGTCAGTTGTCATTCAGCACAACAGTTTCGCCAGCAATCCTGCTGGCGTCCTCAGGTGAAGGATGGCGAGAAGGTTTTGGTCCGTCCTTATATAGGCCAAGTTAGGCGCCAAAAAGCGATCAAAGTGATTGGCCGGAGCATTGATCGCTTTTTGGCGCCTAACTTGGCCTATATAAGGACGGACCAAAACCTTCTCGCCATCCTTCACCTGAGGACGCCAGCAGGATAGCTGGCGAAACTGTTGTGCTGAATGACAACTGACGCGGATGCAACCCGAGAAATGTTGAAATCATAGACTCATTTGCTACATCTCAAGCCTGCGCACAACCAACACCCTGTGGTGTCGGGAATTGCACACTCAAAAGAAAACGCCTGTTACTTTCAACATGGTGGTCCATTCATTTGTCTTTATAAACAACCACCATTCCCCTTGGTTGTCACGAGGCTTCTTGTTACTTATTCCCATGCTTTTCACCCTTGTGCATTTTCATTAAAATACAAAACAACTAATCATCAATTTGCCAAGACAGAAAGATGTACCAAAACAATTAATGTACAAAATACAACGATGATTAATCATCAAATTACAAAAGTTCAAAATGATTTGCCGCCACAACCCAAAAACTCTTTATGTGGATAAGAGGAGTATATGCGATATTACTTCGGAAGGCAATACCATGAGATATGTATCCGCGACCGCGATGCCTTACGACGTATCGAAGCTGTGCCACACATCGATTTATGTGGGGCGTCATCCGTGCGATGCTCAGCTTGTGAAGTGAATCCTTAGAGGAATGATCAGAGACGTCGAGAGGCCTTGATATTACCCTCGCGTCTGTATAGCGGGGCCCTATCTTCTCTTTTTGCCCTCCCTTCCCCCATCCCCTCCCGTTCCCTTTTTCGCCCCCCTCGCGCCTCATCAGCGCCCCCTACGAGCCCCGCTCTCCTTCTTCATACCCTGAAAACGACTCCCCCCTTTTTTTCCAGGATTTCCCGCTCCCCTTTCGTAACCACACCCGTTTTTCCCTACACGGTACCGCTCCTCCCATCTCCCCAACACTTTCCCATTACTTCAAAAAGCAAGGGGCCGTGTCTCTCTCTCTCTCTCCCTCTCAGTCGCTCATTCCTCTTTGCCACCGCAGTCCCTTGGCAACCCTGCCGCCTCAGCCTCCCGCCTCACTCCCGGTCCAAAAAATCCCTTTTCCACCTCTTTTTCAGCCTCCTCCTCCGCCTCCTCCTGCCCGCCGACTCAACCGCCCACGTGGTTTGAGGGGAGGTGCCTAATTTGGAAGCCCTTGGAGGAAACGACACTTCCTCCTCGTTCCTTATTTTCCATACGAAGTGGTGTGGAGTGTCCCTTTTAGCCTCCCCCCCGACCCCTCCCCCCCCTCCCAGCTCCGCTCTCTGAGATCTCTTTTTCGTATCAGAATCCTTCACCTCGTTCGCCTTCTCTTCCCTTCGAGCGCACACACATACCGCCGTATCTCTTTCCGCTAAGGGGCCGCGTCGTATTGGAATCCAAACGCATCGCATTTCGATATCAGGGGCGTGTATCGCGTGCGGGGCGTGGGGATAATTGGCGTGCGACACGCGTGTGGATCGCATATGCGTTTATGCCAGTCACCGCGGCTATCTACCGTGGAGTAAATTGGGCTGTGATGTGAAATAATATCGAAAACAATGACAGGAGTTGAGATAAATTAGGAAAAGTTACAGAGAAGGACCAATGCAGTGCAGTACATCGGTAAACTTGTAAGGTAGTTTGGAATGGTAGTGTAAGATAGTTTGAGCGAGATTTCGCCCTAGTCATGATAGAGAGTATAAGTAAGAATTTTATTTTTTTATTTCAGCTACTGTAGGAAGCGCGAAGTAAATCTAATATATAAAAATTAGTGTTCGTTGTTCGTCTTCAATGCGTTCCAGTACCATTCATCAGATTGCGATACTACTTTGGTGAGTTGTTCTGCGCGCGCCCCCTAAGGTTTCTGAATAATTAAATCCATTGTACAATAGGTGGAGGGCGAGTAGTTTCAAAAAATGAGTGTTGGCACGCGAGCTTCTTAAACAAGCGAGGAACGACAAGCAAGAAACGAAGCAGATCATTTACGAGCGGCTCAATCACGTGCATCAGAATCGTGTCAGTGAGACGTAATTTATGTTAAAAGGTACGTAATTTATTTGAACGTAGAATAAAATTTGGTGCAGTGGTCTCTTATTTTGCTTTTTTTAATTCTTGCATTCGATTTCCGTATACGCTTCGCTTTTTCCTAAAATTGGATTTTTTTACGCGCGAAAATATTAAAATTTGCACTTTTCAATATTGGAATAGTTTGTTTACTTGGAAACCGCAGCATGGGCATGGAATGGAGACTCATGCCATCATTTTTGCGTTACGAATTCCTGTGTAGGTACGAGGAATTCATTGGACTATGTCACTAAATCGAATGTGTCTTCTTTAAATATGTGTGCTTGAATAGAAGGAAAAAGAGCATTGCGACGCATGCCGGGCATAGCTAGTAGTTTTTTTATAAATGACCAAAAATAATGTTTTCAGTGATTCAAATTCCCAGGAATCAAATAAATATGCATGCATTCTTTGACTAACATTCCTGGATCAATGCTTTAAAAAATTTATCTCTGTGATGGCTGGGGCTGCCTACCTACATTCATACATACCAATCACGCTGTTCCCTTCCGGGGTAGGCACAGTCACAAAGTTTCACTCATAAATACATATTTGTACACCTAACTCTGCTTCAATAATTTCCTCCATGCTGACCTATCCTTGCAAACCTCTTTTGCCTCATTTACCCCATACACTGTTTCATACACGCTCTCCTGTTATTAAGACTCCTAATATTCCTCCTAAGAATATTTTTAACCACAACTTTCTCGGCCTACCTCTACCTCTCGCATCATTCATTTCACTGATATATATTTGTTTCGTTATTCGACTCTCATCCATTCTCTCAACATGGCCAAACCAACGAAGCACAATCCTTTCATATATGCCCATTTCTAGCCCACATACATTTATTACCCACTTATTCCTGACCCTATCCATAACTCATACCCTCGGCGGTTAGTCTACTCGTATGTCTATCCTGACATACCCATGTTTCACTGCCATAATAGGTACATTTAGCTCATATGATACTTATCTTTCACTCACAATTCTACATGAAAGGTTTTAAACTCTCATTTCCGTTTCCGTTCTGCATCCGTCTATTCCTCACTAATAATCTGTTCTTACCCAAAGTAAATGATGATATTTTTATAAATGTTCAATTTGGCACGGTTGGAGGGACACTTAAATGTCTTATCATTTTGCCTGTGGCACACAAAATTCTATGGGATATTTGTTTTGCCGACTCTCTGTTCCCGTGGTCCGTAGTCACCGAGAAAAAAATTTAAACAAAGGAGTCCGTGTTATAAATATTCCTCGAGGAAAAAATGGTTAAATCCCCTTTTTGGTGAAATTTTTTGCGTAAAAATAAAAGAAGTGCTGGATCCGGGAGAGGATTTTCCCCTGACGTAATTCGCCTCCTTTTTCTGCTCTTCGCCTGATCCGTGAGAGCATTACTGTGCGGCAAGATTAATTTTTTTTGTCACTGCCAGACGAAGATTTAAGTCACGCTCGCTCGGGTTGGGGACTTCGGGGGGTTTAAATCATACATTTAAATTTCTTCTTAATAGAAAAAAGTATTTATAATAGTCAACGTTCCTCTTTTTACGTGATGGGCGTCCAGTAAGGGCGCATTGGCCGATAAGTTTTTCGCTAGCCTCAGTGCTGACAAGTTTGGGCTGGAGATAGGAGAATGCGCGATTCTATATTTAATTAAAACTAATGTTTTTTACATGTATCTCTATGCAAGTAATCGATTTTATTGTGCTATGATTCACGTAGTCGAGTGAAATAAATAAAATTATTATGCCTATGTACATGCACCTTAGATTTGGCGTTGAAGAACTATGAGTAAGATGTTTATCCGTTTATTTATCGTCCTCCGAAAAAATGGAATTTCATCTTTAACCTGGCAATCACAGGTGTAATCAGGAAGAAAACGTTTTTATGTTATCCGAATATATTCAATTAAATATATATTCAAATAGTTACAATTCATTCGCATGTATGTATTCGCTTGTATATATTCAAATAGTTACAATTCATTCTTTAATATTTATCAATCTCGGGTGGCGTTCACTTTTGCTGTCTTCAATGTTGTGCATCGTATTTGGGAAACGATAGAAGTCACTAGTTTTGTCGATAGATAAAAGTGCACTAAATACATGTAGATTTTACTCGTAATGGGTCGAAGTCGTTCACTTCTGTTAGCTGGATGGAAAGCTTTGGAGGTAATTAGTTTTGTCACTAAATGGGAACTGCACTAAGTATGTATTTTCTCCTTTTTATGACTAACGTTATGTTGAATTCACCCGATGCGAAGAGTCTTAGAAAAGTCCTGATGCTGTAGTCATTGCGATGTTTAAATTTATATTCCATTGATATTTACATTTAACTAATTTATAACATAAACTTAATGGTTGAAGGCGTAACTTTGTGGAATGACACTACTGACATGACTAAAAAGAGAGAACTCTTAGTATTTTCCACACTTAAAACTTTAATTCCCGACCCAGGTTTCGACTGCCTTGCAATAATTTTCAAAGGTACATTATACATGGGATGCGAGTTAATATATAGATCTGGGGAGGGGGAGAGATGGGTTGGACAACAACTTCTTCCCGCACCCCTCCCCCTCTCCATATCTATATATTAACTCGCATACCATGTATAATATACCTTTGAAAATGATTGCAAGGCAGTCGAAACCTGGGTCGGGAATTAAAGTGTTAAGTGTGGAAAATACTAAGAGTTCTCTCTTTTCAGTCATGTCAGTAATTCATAACACATTTTCCCAATTTTTTTGTTTCGTTTTCCTTTAGCAAGTGAGGACATAATCTAACTATGTAGTATTATGCGAAATTTGAAAAAAATCATTGAACTCAGAATATTCCATACTTTAAATATCACACCCATGTATTACAAAAGAGGGATTCTAGCTTCTAATTACGATCGCTGTGTCACAAGTGCGAACTGAAACGTGGTGGACCCTTTCGTTGTGTCATGATAGCTTGACCGCAACAACAACCTTAAAAATCAGTATCATGTTAAAAAGATCGGCATCGTTATGCAATAGATTTTTAAACAAGATGAAGGTTTTAGTGCACTAATTTCATAATTGATTCACTGAGATGTGGTTTAGTTTCCCGTCGGGCGCTGAAATTCATATTTTTCCGCGGATGAGTTGTGAAGTTCGTCAGATCTAGAGAAAAGGTCCGCCAGTTTGGCAATACTGCTATCTTCTTTGTTACGACTTATTTCACTGAATTATGGGAGCGACGTGTGATGAGTGTATTTTTTTAGAGCTAAGGTAAGGTAAATGTAAAAAACTGATATACTTCCTAATCCGAAAAAACGGAATTTTAACTCTGCCTGGCAATCACAGATATAGTAAGAATAAGATCGTCGTTGTTATGCTTTCAGAAGTAGGAGCTAACACTCCACTTTCTATATTTTCAAAGAATTACATTACATTTAAGCAAAAGTCAGCTCGGATATACTATGTAGTGGCATCAATTTCCTGTTACAGCAGCTTTCGCTATGAGATTTCAAAGGACTTAAGGCCAAACATTTGAATTGGTTGGCATTTACTTACTAACGCATGTGTTTAGGCAAGAAATGCTGGACGTAACATTTTCCTAAGTCAAAAGACGGAGCAGCTTTTAAGTTATTTTACCGCCAGAAGACCCTCGTCATACAGTAAACGTAATATAGAAAGAATTATTAAATAATTCAACTGCTTTTTGAAATTTGAAAGATGAGTGAACGTTCTAACGTATAAATTGGAGAGAATAAATCCTACGCCAAAAATAAATAGGTAAAGGGGCAAGGGCCTCATTTAATCTATCGCTTAACCTCGTAACCATATCGGAAACGGCGTCGTATCCTCTCTCATTAATCCTCTCGCGTCAGAGACTGAGGTGTTTGCTTTAACATCCCGCGGCTCGATTTGCGATGGGTCCCTTGATCGATCAACACAACGCTTTATACTGCGTTCAATCTCGGTGTATCTTGGTGCACTACACGTCATCCTATCAAATAACTGATCGATATGCTTTTGCTTTGGATTCAAATGCGGGTGCCGTGGGCGGAAGGAAGGGAGTGTGTATTCAAAAGCATAGTTGAGATCTATTTGAAATATTTGAGAATCAATTTACCTGCTAAATTCCTGTTTGTGTGCCACATTGGGGTATATGGAGAGGTCGCTTCCTGTGCTGGCCAATGCTGGAGGCAGAAGCCAGTCCGCCATCGCAATAGCGAAAGACAGGGTTCGAAAAAAGGGAGGAAGATAAGCTACGAGAGGAGAGGATTGGAACTTAGTCGGAAAGAAGAATTGGGGGTGATGGTGTGAGATTTAAGGATGTCCCTCTTTAGCAAGGCAGCGTCACTCAAAACAAATTAGGAATCTCTATCTTGTCTTTTCTTTTCGCTACAAAAACACAACCTCCACTAATGACATGGCTTGCTAACTTTTGTAATCTTCCTCTACAAAATCTTATTCCTGCTATTGATACGGTGACTAAGGTCTTATAGTTGCAAGATTTTGGAAGGTTCATCATTGGTTGTTCAATCCTAAGATTGGTTGACTGAAGCCTTTCACGCTTCCCTATCTAAAGCTAGTTCCCTTACCTCAAGCTATCTCTTCCTATGTATTTTCCTCTTTAATTGGCCTATGAACTTATTCCTGGGTCTTCCTCTGGGGACTTTCCCCTCTATTTTGCCTTCAGTTATGTTCTTCATAAACTCATTGTGTCTCAGGGTGTGTCCAATCCATCTGGTTCTTCAAACCAAACTTTTTTGGAAGATCAACTTCGTGATTATAATAATAACAATTTTGAAAATCTAATGAAAATGGTCGGAAAATTCGCCTAGCGGGGGACGGAGCCACATGCATTGTAAGGGCAGAATGGTGATGGGCTCCCGAATCCTGCCCTTCAGACCTGAAGACACCAGAAGGATGGCTGGCGAATCTGCTGCCATTTAAAACCGGAGAGAGGCCTGAAAGCAGGTACTGCTCATGCTTAACGGCGTGGAATCCTTCGCGTCAGAAATATTTTAGGTAGTCAGGGCTCGGCAAATGCACAAAATAAATCTAGAGAATATTCACCCACTCCCATTTAAACCAAACTTAATCGGTTGATCAACTTCATGATAATTGCAATAACTTCTTTGAGAGGCTAATGAAAATAGTTGGAAAATTCGCCTAGCGGGGGACGGAGCCACACGCATAGTAGGGGCAGAATGGTGATGGGTTCCCGGGGAGTTTGTTCTTTGGTTTCTCGGGCCGGAGGGGGAGAGGGAGGGATGGAAGGAATTTGGCGCATGTGTGTATGTGTGGAAGGGAGAGTGAGAAGGGGATGACGGAAAGGGGGAGAAGGGCGAGAGTGGGCGAGAAAGGAGAGGGAGGGAGAGAGCGAAGGACGGACGGAAGGGTCGAAAGGGCGGAGGGAGCGTTGACGACGGCAAGGGGATTATTGGAAAGCGGGGAGGGCGAGCAACCCCTCTCTCTCTCCACCCCCATCCCTTCACCTCCCCTTTTCTCCCCGCCCCATCTTCTCCCCCCTCACCCTTCCCCGGGGAGGAGAGGGAAAGGGAAAGGGGTTGGATGGCTGGGTGGGGGAGGCATGAAGGAGTGTGGTAGGGGTGTGATAGTGGGGAAAGGGGTTGGTTGCTCGTGGCATGTGTGCGTGGGGATCGAGCGGAAACGTGGAACTTTTGGTGCCACGGAAGCCAATGAAACGACACGTCGGACGCGAAAGGGTCACTGTCACTTCTCTAAGAGGTCACCGTACTCGTCTTGAACTTCCGCTTTTGAAGGACGCAACGGCACTACACCCAGGAGCTCCTCTAGTGGACCGACTTCTGACCGAAGTCAAGGGAATGCATCCTAGGCTCTGTCATGGCAAGAAGATAGCAAGCCCAACTATTTACTCAATATGTGATATTAGGATAGATGACGTTGGTATGGGATCGCTGTAACGGCTTAGTGATTAAATGATGGCTGTCTGCATTTAAGCAATTCTGGTTTCAATTGAACCAGAAAAACTACACAGTCATGTCAAAGAGTCAAAGTTACTTCTCTAAATTGCCGCTGTACGCATAGTACGTCTGCCAGTAAGGGCCGCCCTCGTACCCTTGCGAATTCCAGTCATGAGAGAAAGTAGCTATCCTTTAACAAGTTCCCCTTCAAAGTAAAGGGAATTATTTCGAGTGTCTATCATAGCGGAAAGATAGACCTGGCAGTTTTGTACTTGGGTGTTATGACTAACTTCTTCGGGTCTGTCTTCTAATGAATACTTTTTTTTCAATTCTGGAACAATAAAGGAACACCTTTGCGGATTTAAACGTGGAAGCAAATGCCATGACCTTTGTTGAGCATGTCATTCTAGTAAAATTAATGTAGTTGATGCTTCCGTATTTTATGCTGTTGTCATACGTTCGAAGGGAAATGTTGCAATCTTGTTATCCTGACTACTTCAGTGTGGAATCCAAAGTAAGATTCCTCCTTTTCACTGTGCTGTTAAGTGGATGAATTGAAATAATGGAATAATAGATATAACTCCGTTACTTTGAAACCTTTCTTTCATTTGATGAAAAGGAAACGGGGGCAAGTTAAAGCCAAGTTTCATCTTGATTGGGGACGTGAAGGGCCTACTACTAAAGTGGCCTACTTCGCGATATTTGAATGAAGGTGGTCAAAGCCCTCTGGAATTCTCTTGCGGGACTTCGCAGAAAACTGACGGTGACTTGTGGCCCTTCGTGGAGAATTTTACGATCCCGAAGTCCAATCCTTTGTTCCCGCCCCACGACTCTTCGTCGCACCCTGATGGAATTCTCGCGGGACCCGAAATCGTCCCCTGTGGTACTCCATCCCGTTCAGGAAGGAAGGCTAGACGTTGACGATGATAGGAGACTTCACGCGGCTCGGAACACCCCGCGGTCGGTCACGAGGGGTCACGCAATCACGCCGGGGTCTTTGTTCCCCGCGTCTGCCGCGTAAACCACTGAGGAGGGGGGCGGTAGATAGGGAAACTGGAAGGAGCGGCGCGGGGCGGGGAGAGCGGGGGTGGGAGGGGCGAGTGCGGCGGGGGAAGGAGGCCGCGCAAATATGCGCAGGTGTTTTTACACCGTTCCCTCATAAACCGCACGATCGTTTGCTCTCGGGAGACCCCAAGTCTTAGCATTTGCGCCCGGCGAGGCGTGCAAGGAAAGGAAGACGGGTATAAGAGCATAAGGTCGGGAAGAACAGAGGACTGAGGAACATGAAACAGGAAGCTCTGTAGAGAGCAGCGGCGGCTTCGACGGACGGACGTTTTTGGACTGGATTTGGCAGTATCACACTATCGTTGAGGAGATACCTTACTCGGTATCACTAAAAGATCTAACTATTTCAATTGTTCTATGTGATGCATAGAGGAGTGGATGAGAGTCAAGTAACGTAACGGGTACATCTACATCTACGTGATACCCTGCGAGCCACCACGAGGGTGTGTGGCAGGGGGTGAAGATCACCAAACATGCACTATTGACATGCAACTAGGATATTTAAGGGAGATATGCTAGATAATAGGGTCACATGGAGCTAGATGGTTAGTATCTACATAATAAGGAAGGGTTTATTGGTTGTAATTACATGCATCATGCACTTCAGACTACTCTAACTATATTTCACCTACCTATCCCTTTGATACGCTGCCTATTGTTCTCTCTTATAGTACGAGGGAAAAATGACATTTTAAATCTATCGGTACGACAATCTATCTCTCTAATCTAGTTAATATGATCAACCCTAGCATAATACGCAGGGGTACTTGGTAGTATAGCCAATGATCTTAGAGGAAATGGTGTACCTAGAATAGTGTAGCTAAATATGATGGAAGAGTTTTCAACAGATTTACGTGAGATATCGTGGAAGTTCGTCATATTATAACAGAAACAACAATTGCACTTTTCCACAGGATATTTTGAATGGGTACGACGCGTTTCAGTTCACAGAGCCCTCATCAGGTATCAGACCTGACTTGTCTTGTACCTGGTAATGGCTCTGTGAGCTGAAACGCTTTGTATTCATTAAAATATCCCGTGGAAAAGTGTTATTGTTTTTCTGTTATAATATGATGGAAGAGACAGTAAAGGGTAGGAATATTGGGAGTCACAATAGCGACATAGTCACAATAGGAAGAGATCTGTGAAGAGGAAATCATTGAAAGAGTCAACTTTCTTGTCCTTGGAGGACCATGTCATAACTGTTGAAACCATTTTACAACTGGTAAACAATTTTCCTGATTTTTTTAATATTTAGGCCATGTCTCTTCTAAAGAGCCACGTGGTACCATATTCCCAGCATAACACAGAAAATTGACCGAGGGTGCCACTCAGATCCGAATACTGTACTTACTCTTGGAAGCCAAAATTTATTAGAAATCATGGTCTAGGCGTTGTCGGCAGTTTTTGGAGATTTTTACACTTCGGTTTCTATTTTTCATTGCGCTATATCATATTTCCAGTGAAACATTGAAACTCAGGCTAGGGTTCTCCTTGGATCTGAATTGATAATATATTCTCCAGGGTGGCGCAATTGTTGAGAGACCCCGTGTCAGGCTTTGTCGGAAGTTTGTAGGGATATCTTATAACACTTTTCTCTCTGTTTCTTATTGTGCGATGTCCCAACCATTGTACTCTTTGCGATTTGATAAAGCACACTGTAGTCTCTCCTTTTATAAGCTCATTTGTTTCTGCATTTCTTTTGATTCTCCATACTTTCTTAGAGCATTCACAGCACGACCTAGGAAGTCATGCAAGGCAGCCCCCAGATACTAATCACATGCATTCTCATGAGTTGACGCAATTGTTGAGAAACCCAGAGTTAGTTTTTTTCTCTAGCTTCTCTCCTTCCATGCCATAGCGAGTAGCTCTACTTAAAGGGTATTGCCCTAAGGGATCTATCGAAGTTGCTGCTAGGGGAAGAAAAGAGACTTCAGTGTTCAGGGGTATACCGCCGGACTTCATCATCTTCCTTGAGCGCTACAACCCTCCATGGGTTTGGCATCCTCACCAGCTAATACCCATCTTCTTCTATCTCTTGATAGTTCTCTCCAGTTAACTGTATCTCTTCTTTGTAGATCTTCTGTGGCGTCACATTTTGCTGGGTCTTGTTCTACTCCAATCTTGTGCCTTGTATTCAAGTATTCTATTTGTCGTCCTTTTATCTGCCATGCGTGAAACGTGTCCCAACCATCGGATTCTTTGCGATTTGATAAAGCACACTGTAGTCTCTCCATTTATAAGCTCATTTATTTCTGTATTTGTTATGATTCTCCACACACGGTCCCCGTACATATTTGTATGGGTACAGACGTACTGTAAGAGTACAGCGACAATTTAGAGAAGCAACTGGGGATATTTGAGACAACTATGTAGTATTTTTTGGTTCGCATGAAACCAGGAGTGTTAAACTCTAGACAGCCCCCGTCCTCTGTTGGTCCAAAAGTTCTTCTTTCTAAAATTTCCAGTCTTCCTATGTTTTGCTGTGTCAGCACCCATTCCTCACATCAGGCTCGTTACGGATTTGAGCCATAACGCCGTACTAGGAAAAGGAACAGAGAAATAACTAGTGTAGCATAACTAGTGTAGATTAGGATTCGTAAAAAGGGTTCTAGTCAAATGCGATGAGAGAGTACGAGAAAGAAGCTATTTTACACTTGTCAGGCCTCATTTAGAGTATGCCGCTAATATATGGGATCCGTACGAGGAAGGTATGATAAAAGAATTAGAGCGTGTGCAAAGGAGATCCGCTAGGTTTGTTTAGGGTCGTTATGATAATTGTATTAGTGTTACGAGTTTAATAGAAGAACTAGGATGGGAATTACTATCAGAACGCAGGTTAAAATATAGGTTAAACCTTTTAAGTAAATTCGAAACCGATTTGTTCACAGATGACATTAGATATATATTGAGAACCCCTGCGTATTATGCTAGGTTTGATCGTATTAACAAAATTAGAGAGATAGATTATCGTACCGATAGATTTAAAATGTCATTTTTCCCCCGTACTATAAGAGAGAACAATAGGCAGCGTATCAAAGGGATAGGTAGGTGAAATATAGTTAGAGTAGTCTGTAGTGCATGATGCATGTAATAACTACCATTAATCCCTTTCTTATTATGTAGATACTAACCATGTGACCCTATTATCTAGCATGCCTTAATTGAATATCCTAGTTGCATGTCAATAGTGCATGTTTGGTGATCTTCACCCCCTGCCACACACCCTCGTGGTGGCTCGCAGGGTATTACGTAGATGTAGATGTAGGAAGGGGGAAAAAATAAGTGTAGGCACGTGGTTGCGGGTCGAGGTTGAGGGATGCATAGGATCGGTAGGGGGAGGATTCAAAAAGGGGTATTCCTTTCGTTTGGTGCGCGTTTTGAGTGGAGAGAGAGTTGGAAACCCTGGGTTGTACGCGGTGTTGCCGGGGGAGTAGGAAAAGACCGTGGAAGGAAGAGGGGGTTGCCGGGGTGTGGAGGAGAGAGGACGGGGGAATGGTGGGGGGGAGCAGTTGCCATGGTGGCAGGGAACTATCGATTGAGGCGAGAGACGGGAGGGGAGGGGAAGGAGAGGGAAGGGGGCGGAGGGGTGTGGCAGGGGGTGCGCGGGAGCGGAGGGGAGGGAGCGCGTGTGTGAGCTCGGGAGAAATTTTCCGCTTTTCGCTGCGGAGAGGGACTTTACAGGACGTCGCGGGAGGCCCGCCACTACCCGCCGCCTTGTCGTTCTGCTCTGCCGTCGGACAAAGTCGGCACTGAATTGTCGTCGCCCGCACTTCAAACTGATACCTCGTCCGAAAATAAAAGCGGCCGAAGCGAGAAAGAGAGAGATGTCCTCCTCTTTTTTTTATTCCCTCGTATTTTCTATTTTTATTTTTACATCCATCCAGGACGACCCCTCTGGATTTTTCCGCTCATTTTAATCCTAAGAGTGTATGAAGGGTTTTGAGGAGCATTTAGGTCCTTTGGCCTCAGGGTCACTTATTCCTGAAATTCTTTAAACATACAATATGGCATCTTTGAAGTACGTTTTGTGTACCGAGATGAAAACAATTTTGTTTCCAGGCAATATTTATTATAATTCAGCCTTGAAAGTGGATAAAGTTTAAATGATCAAGATATGTTGTTGACGTCTACAATTTAAATAAATTGTGGATGTCAACAACCGACCGTTACCGTCAAAAGTTACCGACCGGTTTCGGCTGTCAGGCCATCTTCAGGTCAGGCCATCATCACCTGAAGATGGCCTGACCTGACAGCCGAAACCGGCCGATAAAGTTGATGACACCCACAATTTATTTAATAGTTACCGACCGGTTTCGGCTGTCAGGCCATCTTCAGGTCAGGCCATCATCACCTGAAGATGGCCTGACCTGACAGCCGAAACCGGTCGATAAAGTTGATGACACCCACAATTTATTTAATAGTTACCGACCGGTTTCGGCTGTCAGGCCATCTTCAGGTCAGGCCATCATCACCTGAAGATGGCCTGACCTGAACTTTATCTTGATCATTGTGACGTCCATCCACCAAGTGAAAGCTTCCCATTTCGATATTATGGATGACGTTTAATGAATCAAGCGATATCTTATGGAGTTTGGTAATAAATAACACTATCTCAAGTAAAGAACTTATATTTCCTCACAATTTACTCTCACACACCGACATAGGTTTCGACAATGCGTATGACCTCGCTGTGTGATACGTATACTTTGTATAAGTATACATATACCTTGGTTATATACAGTGCGTAAACCATTGTAATCCTAAGAGTGTATGAAAGTTTTTGAGGAGCATTTAGGTGGTTCTGGCCTCAGGGTCACTTATTACCAAATTCTTTAACCCTTTGAATGCTTGGATTTAAATGAAAGTTCCTCTCAGAAAAACTGGGGGTTTTATACACTTACCCGGATTGTGGAAGAAGACTCTTAAATCTAGGTTAATGAACTTTTATTTACTGTTAAGATTTATTTTGGCGATTCGTATTTTTATGTATGTCTACGCGAAAGACTGCAGTCATTCCATTACGTCCAGCTGCCGTTCAATAATGTTATTCCATGGACGTTCTGGTTCCATCGTTTTTCTCAGAAAATATAGGACGTGCCATTACGTTCATAGAAGTGTATCGTAAAAACGCAGAGAAAGGCATGAAAGCAGATACTCTTCCTGCTTAAACATACAATTTGGCATATTTAAAGTGCGTTTTGGGGACCGAGATGAAAAATAGGGTTTCCAGGCTATTTTACTCTAATTTATCCTTGATAGTAGATGATCAGGCAATATTATGGTGATTGGTAATAGATGTCATGATCACAAGTGCTGCCCTGCTGCAAACTTGGCCAGGGTTCATCCTGCCTTGTCATTTTTATTTCTTTCCCCTTAAATGTGGGTCTTTGTTTCCCTGTGGAGGGAGAACCAGGGTGAAAAAATTCTTCCGAGTCGTTTTTTTTCTTTTTTTTTTAAATTTCCGACTCCTTTTGACGAATGAAGTGGGCGTGACATTCTTTCTTTTTTCCCCGCGTAAAAGGGCTTTTCTTTCCTGGACTAATGACCGATTCGCCGAATTATCTTCTTCTGGCGATGCGAGGAACAATCGCGGTAATGCGTCTTGAATATTCCTTTTCTTTCCATCCTACTCTCTTTCGATTAAAAGCTTTGGCGCCTGGAATCAGGGAAAGGTTACCCGCTTGATTTGGTCTGAAACTCTCGCAATTCGTGTCGCTTGAAAAATGCCCGGCGGGCGTTTTTCGTCTGGCATTTTCGCTGTATTTGTGATTTTCTTTTTCCAAAACTCGCGTAAGCTTGAGTAATTTTCTCCCGTGATACTTGACCTGCGACATTTCGAATGTTACTCTCTCATTATAAATGATTCCCTACATTTCTACTGTCGCGGGGAAAATATCAATAATTCTAAAAAAACATAACAGCCAGGTTATTCAAAAGCCACCAAAAAAATTACGAGCTCATTTATGCCGAATAAAAGACGAATTGGGACTTGAGACACCGGAAGTATACCAAATTCCATGCTAATGTGGAAAAGCATACATTGGTGAGACAGGCAGTACGATTGAAACGCGATTGAAAGTACACAGGAGATGCATTAAGTTGTACATCCAGAAAAATCGACCGTGGCGGAGCGAAGCCTAAACGAGGGCCATCTCATCTTTTTTAATGATGCGAAAAACATATGCTAGAGCAATGATTATTGGGAAAGGCTACTTAAGGAAGACATAAAAATCCATCAAAAAATATGAACCAGATGGACTGGACAAACCATGAGACACAATGTGTTTGCGAAGAACATGATTGAAGGTAAAATGGGGGAAAAGTCCCCAGAGGACGACAGAGGAATACGTTCATGGACCAAATAAAGAGGAAAATACATAGGAAGATAGTTTTCGATATCAAATTTTCAAGCTTAACATGGTGGAACCACATCGCGATAGTTTGGAAATTATTTCACTTTATAATATTCCACAGAAATTTTTATTTCTTCCGACCCAGCGTTTGTGTCGTCGACCTTGGGTCGTAGGAAATAAAACTTTCTGTGAAATATTATAAAGTGAAATAATTTCCAAAGTCTTACATAAGAAGTGATACCAGGAGGTAAAGGAACTAGCCTCAGGTAGGGAGGAGTGGAGGGCTGTAGTTAACCAATCTTAGTATTGAACAACCAATGAAATGACAGCCGTACAGGAAGGCGCCTTTGAACTGTAGTCGAAAGTCGGTCGTCGTTCGAATCATTGATCATGATGGAGAAAAAAAGCCTCATCTGTATAAGTTAGGCATGAGTATTGCACATTTTCCCTTCTGCAGAGCCATTCTATCGGATGGTCTCCTTACCTCCTTTTGCATTTTAAAGCCCATTCACATTTTATGAGTAATTACGGCCATCGGTCGTTAAGTTTTATTATAGCCGCAGTGTTGTCGTGTAACATCAATACTAATAATTTCCAAGAGAGATTATGCTTGTTTCATTCGAGGCTGCGCAGGTATAAATCAGGCTAGAGGCCTGGCGTAGTTAATTCCAGTGTTTGCGGAACATCGTGCGGTATCGATAATTCTGTCGTGAGGTGATATTCATGAAATTATCCGCTGCAAATTCTAGTGATCTTCGAGTCCGTCTCCCAACGCAATATGCTTTTGTGCTGTGAACGATTAGGCGTCGTCAATAACCTGGGTAAAATACATCGGTATAATGACGCACGGCAACCGAAGACGAATAATTTATCACTCTGTGGTCGTCCGCTCCCACGCCATAAATTTCAGTGCGATGCCTACCGTCCGTGGCAAAGAAGACGCATGCATTTATATTTCATGAGCGGATAGTATTTATTACCGACAACTTTTCAATTAAATCCCTTTATTACCAATGTTATGTGTGTACACGGAGAATAAAGCCAAGTACGGCTAAATTGACGCGGAGGGAAAAAACAAGGATACGAAATAACGCTGACGTTTCGCCGGGCAGGCCTATTTCAGGTCTGTAAGGCAGAAGTGCCTCTTTCGCGGTGGAAGCGTCCGTTACTTTTGTTTCTTTGGTCATTTTACTGCCTGTATCAGGGCTTGCAACTCATATTGTCCTTATATTTGTCGTGTTTTGATGCGTTTATTATCTTCTCGCTCTCTTTTTGGTACGAGAGTTGATATATGGGAATCCATACGAACGTAGGCTTTTCTCCATTTCTTCGCATGATGTACCTGGATCCGCGCAAAAATTAATATCGTTTAAATAATTCGTGTGCCTCTCTTAGTTTCGTCTGTGTTTATACTGCGACGCCTATGTTTCGCACATAAGTAATTCATCGCATTGCGTGATCATAAAGAGAATATCTTTTTACCCCATAGACTTATTATGGCTTAACTTTGTTGAATCGAGTCATTTTTAATAGAGACGATAGCTTAGCATGTATTCACACCATAATTTGATCATTGTTTCAGAACATCTTCGCCATTTTCAAGATTTTTTCAATATGATAGATACTTAGCTATCGTTTTAATTAAATAAAAAATATATTCAATTCTGAATTACAACCCTAGAATTGTCAAAAGCCACAGAATGGGATAGATACAGTGTTCAACTGATTAGTAATTCTTAAAGATACACTTCTGATTATTTGTTCCTTTCCTGTTCTTAAGTTTCCCCTATTCTCTTCCTTCTTCATGGGTGGTAACCTAACATACACAGCCCTGGACAATTTTGGTGGTTCATAGGTTAGTTTGCAGATGTAGATTTGATGCACGCGGAATCTTCCTTTGTTGCGTTGATGCGAATTAATTATAATGCTATATCGGGTATTTTGTTTAGTTTCATCATTTTTTGTTCTACCACATCTCCGGTTACATACCGTATGTGTATTAGCATACAAACGCATTGTGTGTGCATGTGTTTATGTTATGATTATTATATTAAAAATAATAATTATTATTATTATTTGAGGCTAGGATTTGATGATTCTCTCGGCTGTACCTCATTTATTCATGATTCATAATTATCTTTAATTTCCAAGCAGTGATGCAGCAGCATTTTGAGCGGCACGCACAGGGGAACCCCGCAGGAGTGGCAATACGTGGAGGGATGGGTCCTATGGTTGCGGTAACCTTGTCAGATACTTAGCTATCGTTTTAATTAAATAAAATACCTATTCAATCGTCTATATATATAGTATATATCTATATATATTCAATTACATCTGGATAAGTCTATGACGTGAGAGAAAATCCTCTTTATGATCACGCAATGCGATGAATTACTTATGTATCAATCCTATTCTGTTGCTTTTGACAATTCAGGGTTTTAATTCAGAATTGAATATATATTTTATATAATTAAAACGATAGCTAAGTAACTAACAAGGTTGCCGCAACCTTGGAGCCCTTCCCTCCGTGTATCGCCACTCAACCGCTGCTGCATTTCCAAAGCTTTCAAATTTTTTCATCCTTTGGTTTGAAAATTCCGCGTTGCAAGTTAGTTCCTCCTTGTTCATTTTTCATTAAGAAGTTCTCGTATCCCCACTTCCTTGCGAAGTCCTCCACCGAGTTATTTGTGGCATGTTACATTCTCCTTCTCTCTAACCTTCGTGTCATCTTTTCTTTGAATGTGTCAGCGTAGTTTACTGTCCTTCTGGCTCCTTTAAAATACAGGATAAACTCTGAGTAAATAGCGCTTTTCTCGCATGAAATGATGTGGTCAGATAACGAACTAGCACTCTTGGCTATTCGCGCCGGCAAGCAGCTGAAAGGAGTTGGGGCTACTGGGATCAATCCGGTGTAGAGCTCAAGTCTTATGGAATAGTTCACATCGTGATGACCTCCCTGCGCGATACTTTTCGTAAAATTTATGCACTCTCCTCCGTGAAATTCTGCTCCGCGGTAGGCAGTCGGCAAAGTTTTTATAAGCCACCCCAACATCGCCCCCGCCCGCCCACACCGCCGTAAATAATAACCCTATTACACACCATCTTCTGAATCACGCGGACGGAGGAGAAATTAATCTTTATTAAACGTCGTCCGTGGCTTTTTGATCTACCGTGCAACTCTCTCTCTCCCTCCCTCCGGGGTGGTTTAGAGGAAGTAAAGGAGCCATTCTGGAGAGCGTGCAAGACCTCCCTCTGGTGTTGTGCGCATCAAGTAATTTTTAAGCATGAATCATCTGCGGATGTTACGGAGGTGCAAGGTGGGGGTTGTGGTGAAGGCAGTGTTGCCAAATCTTAATCGGATAAAGTCGCTAAAATCAAATTAAGAAAAGTCGCTACTTGTGCTGGATGACCACTTCTTCGGTAGCAAATTTTAAACAACTCCGTTTGATCAATACTCACATGCAACTACGACAAATCTACATCTGCTTATTATCCCGCAAGGCACCACAAGGACATGGGATGATTTATCACCAACATAAACTACAGTGGAGAAATTTAATTTCACCAACAAGCACCACACTATCGGTACACTACAAATGCTACAGAAACTACCAAAATAATATACAAAGCAACTACAGTAACGTTACACAAGATTCCTGTAGGGAACATGCAAAACATGGTGTTAGCACTACTTAGAAATATGCATTAGATTTAGAAACATGCATTAGGGTGTATATGAATTAATCAGCTATACTGCCTGTCAACTAACCTACTTCAAAGTCTTAACGCAGCCATTATGGTCTCTTATCGATCGCGGGAAAATCGACTTCTTAAACCATTCTGTTCTACAATCAATTTCCCTTATTTTAGTTTATGAATTGATACACCGTAATCTGTTGGAGTTCGTTTGGTATTGATAAATTTGTCGGAAAATAATTGGGTTTTGAATATTAAAATAGTTGGCACCCAAGTATTTTAACTCAATGAGCGACTGCTTAATTGAAAAGTCCGAAACATACACAGCTAAAAATAATTAACTGAAGGGCACCTCATTATATCATTAGTTTTATTTAATAATTGTTTCATTAAGATGTAGTTAAGTTTATCGCTAGCCGCTGAAATTCGTATTTTGCCGAGGGAGAGTTGTGAAGTTCGCCAGGTCGGGAGAAAAGGTCGCCAGCTTTGCATTACTGCTATCTTTTTTGTTACGGCTTATCTCACTGAATTATGGGAGCACCGCTCGAGCGGTGGGCGATAAGTGCATTTTTTTAGAGCTAAGGTCAATAAATGTAAAAAAAAATCAATATACCTCCAAATGCATCTCCAAATAATTTTTTATAAAATTAACAATCCTTATGGTAAAATATAATTTTACCAATTTCTATTTACTCATTAGCTTCAGTTTTACCTGATATTTGTGTGAAACAATGAAGAAAATATATTCTTAAAATATATTATTATGACGGAGGTATATAAAAGTGTTAGGAGATGAAACACTCTCGTCGGGGTCGCAAGGCCTCGACAAACTAGCAAAAAAATTAGTATCCCTATATATTATTTCTCAAAGGTGTTATTTTGTCGCAACGCCATAACTCCCATAATTATTCATCAAAATTAATGATTCAAACATCATTTTAAAGCGTATGTTCCCCGATATTGATGAAAAATAGACAAATTGTTCAAAAAATTAAAGTTTTTGTAAAAAAAAACGCCATCTGCTGACAATATAATCAACTAATATGTTGGCAATGGTTACGTGCTTAAAAGACTGTAGGCGGCGCCATCTATTAACACATCGATTAGTTAGATTGTTCACATTCTACTTGCAATCAGTGCGACCGTTTACCGTTTACTTTTACGTTATGTATCTTTAACACAAACATAAATAACACGTAATTGTCAATGGGAATAAACAGGTAGAAGAACAGGAAGAAAGAAGGAAGAAACCGCGAGAAGCTGCATACTGTGCGAAATATTCGCTCGGGTCCTCTAGTTTATGTTAAAAGAAACGACATTTTTGCGCTCGCGGTTTTTTCAACGAAAAAATGTCACTAGTTTTGTCGTAAAACGAACGTAATTGGTGATGAGTGTCTCAGTTTGTTGCTGGGCGCAAAATTTATATTTTCCTCCCTCCAAAAAATAGTAAAATTCGCCATTTTGGCAACGCCGGCGGAGAAGAACCCTGGAGAAGGATCTTGGAGTGGGCGAAAGGTGGTGGCAGTTTTAAGGGGCGGCTTTTTAAGGGGTGGTCCGCGCCTCGATGTGACTGGGTGTGGAGGAGGACGGGCGGGGGGGTGGGGGGTCGGAGAGCATTTATATTTCATTTGGCGTGAGGAATGTGGTGGAGCGTAACTCGCAGCACTGCGAGAATGGCGGAGGAAATCAATTATGCAGAAAGTTAATGGGCATTCCTCTGGCCGGCTGTGGTGGGGTTCAAGGAATACGGAGTGGAAACAGGGGGGGGGGGAGGATTTTGAGGGGGTGTTTTCAGCGACCCCCTGCGGTTGAGATGTGACGAGAGGGATCAAGGGGGGAGGGAGCAGGGGGGTAGGATGATGCCCCCCTGTGTGCTGGATTCTTTTCGTGTGGTCCCCCCCCACCTTCTCCCTCCTCTTCCTTTCCCTAATTGACGAATAACTCGCGTATTATGGGGCTTCATGAAAAGAGAGCTCCATAATCCTCCGATGCCTGCCTCCTTTCTCCTCTTCTTCCTCCTCAAAACCCTTATTCCTGCGGAGCCAGGATCGTCTCTTTTTTCATTAATTTTCAATTTTTATTTCTCTATTTATTCCATTTTTTTCAATCTTTCCCCTCTCTCTCTCTCCTCAGCATTCTTGCGCGGATAGGCCATGTTTTTATCTTTTTAAATTTATTTTAATTTTTTTTTTTTTTTAAGCTTTACCGCGGATCTTTATGAGTGAAGTGACTCTGGTGGTTTGATTACGTGGATTTATCCCCCTCTCCCCTCCCATCCCATGATATAAAGAAACGGTCGGGTCGGGGTGATTAGGATGGATTTTTTTCGAAAAAAATATTAATGTGTTTTTAATCTCACCCACCCTTCCTCCCCCCCTCTGCCATTACACCCCTCCCCCACCTCTTCCCTCCGTATTTTCTACGTTTACTGCTACGATATTTTTCGCAGTAAATTATCCTCCCCCCCCCGTCCCTTCGGTTCTGTTCTTAGTAATAATTTTCTGTGACGTTTACGTTGTGTTTTCCTGAATAAATGACCTCCTTACGCGACCCAATGTCTCGTGGTTGATTGAGCTCAAGTACCCTGGACTCGTTTGTGCCGCACTTTGTTGTTGTTTTGTTTTTTCTTTTCGAAAAGTTTTCGAGGCGATTTTTACGAGTCCCGTGCGGTTATTGGTGATTTTTACGCAAGTATTTTTTTTTCCTGGGGGATAAGACACTATTAATTCTGAATAGGGGGGGCTTTATGGGGCCTTCCGCGGACGAGCCCTCTTCGATGGATACTTTGCTTTTGACGACATAGGTAAAAGGCGTAGGCATAAAAATGGTGAATAGACCGCCTACTTGAGTTATCCCTCCCTCAAAGTAATGTTTTATGCCTTTTTCTCCTGAGATCATGGGCGCCACACCTGCGCGACTTTCTATCCACTTCGATATTTATGTCTCAAACTTTTTCCCCAGCTGTTGAAAATTGAGTTTGGGCTTGCGTTTCAGCCCGCCATCAATCTAGGCTGGCGTGGTAATCTCCTGTTAATATTAAACTCAATAACCATTTCGGTATTCGGTTCTCCTTATTATTCTATAATATGGGTACCGCTAGCGGCTTGGCAATTTTCTATTGTAATCTACGTTAACATTCTTGAGATAACTCTTATTTTTTCTCAAGATGAAGTGTAAGTACTTTGGTGGGTTGTAATGGCATTTCAGTGTATAGTTTTTACTGCCTGAATTCGCATTGTTGGGTGTTAGGCGGTGATGACATAACGTTTTGATGTTTTTTTAAATTCTTTTCATCGCTGAGCGTAAGCCAAGTGCCATGCGGAGAGTACAGTGGACAATTGTTTAGTGAACGAGTGGGCTATTGCCGTTAAGAAAGAATTCCGTGCATTCAAGCATATAACAGACTAGAATACAATTTTATTGTCCTGGGACAAAGTCCCTTAGGACATTGAATTAGTTTACATGCCTTCATGAGGAGTGGAATACAAAGACAAAATACAAAGCCTTACAAAAACAGGAAAACAAACACACAACTTTCAAGTCGGCAGAGAGATAAATGAAAATGAAAAAACAGTCTCAATATCAATAATCGAAATAGTATGTTAAAACAAAAATGTACAATCTGTAATACCTATTAATGATAAAAAATGAAAAGCAAACAAACGAATATTTTATAAGACAGAGAAAAACAGCAAATGATTATAGTGAACAAGTAACATGTAACAATATCATCTCATATCATTTTGTCTTCTCATATAGAGGCGAGAGAACATTTGGGAGACAAAAATTGTTTTTTTGGAGTGGACGAATTGGAGTTTTAATGCGATATATTACTGACAGAGCTAAAAATTACATTAGAAACAGAAATAAATGAATGCTCTCACGCCTATATAATTGTGATATATTCAATCAGTAAAAATTGCATTAGAAGCATGGTACGAAGAATGATTATCATTTAATCAATGGATATTGTATAAATTGCCTTTCCATTAACTTCGCGTTTCTGCTTCTTTGACGAAAACAAATGCGTCAGAGCATTCATTTATTTCTGCTTCCAATGTAATTTTTAGCTCTGTCAGTAAAATTTCGTTGACTTTCTTATGTATTTCTGATTCGCATCAGAAGTTTTCAATTCTTTCATATTACTCCCGTGTATACACATCTACATCTACGTAATACCCTGCGAGCCACCACGAGGGTGTGTGGCAGGGGGTGAATTTCACCAAACATGCACTATTGCCTTGCAACTAGGATATTTATGGGAAACATGCTAGAAAATAGGGTCACATGAAGCTAGATGGTTAGTATCTACATAATAAGGAAGGGATTATTGGTTGTAATTACATGCATCATTCACTAAAGACTACTCTAACTATATTTCACCTACCTATCCCTTTGCTACGCTGCCTATTGTTCTCTCTTATAGTGCGAGGGAAAAATGACATTTTAAATCTATCGGTACGACAATCTATCTCTCTAATCTTGTTAAGATGATCAAACCTAGCATAATACGCAGGGGCGTACGCAGGGACATGACGAGGTACATTGTCTCGCTCTCGGGTACAAAGGTATACCTACTCCTACGGTGGATGATTATGCCACAAAGCAATCATTTGATTCGACCGGGATTCGAACCACTGCTGGAAGCAATGACATGGTTTGTGAGTGTAAATGAAAACAAACATGGCCGGAAATTTGTAGTACCTGGGTCGAATCCTGGTCATATCTGATGAATTTTTTCATGGTATATGTCATCCCTTTGACGTATTACAGTACATTTCTTTGTGAATGACATCAAAATCGCAGCTCTTTACTTTTGTGTTCTACTGAACGCCGTGGTTATGAGTTATCTGAGGAGTGTTTGCGACAAAAGGAGGATGGATAGGGTCAGGAATGAGAGGGTAATAAATGAATGTGGTTAGATGCTCCAGTAATGGACATACATGAAAGGAGTGTGCTTCGTTGGTTTGGCCATGTTGAGAGAATGGATGAGAGTCGAATAACGAAACAGATATATGAGAGTAGAATGAATGGTGTGAGAGGTAGAGGTAGGCCGAGAAAGTTGAGGTTGAATGTGGTTGAGGAAATTCTCAGGAGGAGGAATATTAGGAGTCTTAAAAACAGGAGGGCGTGTATGGAGCGGTGTATGGTGGTAAATGAGAAGAGGTTTGCAAGAATAGGTCAGTATGGAGGAAATCATTGAAGCAGAGTTAGGTGTACAAATATGTATCTATGAGTGAAGCTGTGTGACTGTGCCTACCCCGGAAGGGATCGGCATGATTTGTATTAAAAAATAGTGCATTTTTCCTTTGCTGACGAAACCGGAGCATGTCACTAAATGAATTCTCTCTTTCATTACAGGTGAGGAAAAATGTGCATTTTGAGAAGGCTATTGGTGGAATGACTGTCTCTCTGTCCACGCTCAGAATACGGTATCGTATGCCTTCTCTCAGTCGGGATGAGCGGAATCATAGTTTTAATACACCTTGCCATACAGGAGGGGTTTTCGAGCGGCGCAAACCGACGATGGGCCATGTTTTTGCACGTACGAAACCGGGGCCCGCCTTATTCAAATTCATCTCGAGATAAATGCATTCGAGTTACTCCCAGAGCGTAGAGCCGCAGGGGGGGCAGACAGGGCCGCCGCCGCAGCATTTGAAGTGTGGCGAGCTGCAAAACGGAATGTCCGCTGAAGGGGGGGAGGGAGAGGGTGGGAACTGAATACACAGTGGCGACACCCAATGCGATTTCAAAAGGGTGCAAGGGTGTGTGGTGACATTCCTCCTTTTCTCTTCCGATCTGCCCCGTGCGCTGCGGGACTTAGTGCAATTTTTCGGCCTCGTGCACCGCGGCGGTATAGTTCCCGTGTTGACGTTACTTTTCGGGAGGTAGTTTGCGAACGAGCTGTTTTCATATTCAGTCGGCGGTCCGCCTCGGCTACGTACGCCTAGAGGAGTAATTTTGTTCACGTTATGGAAAACGTGTTTCTTTTGTTTATTTATTTATTTTTTTAGATTTCGGCCTCGCTACCGAGTTGCGGGCAGCCCGTACCCTGGGACGAAGTTATTCTTCACCCTTGGACGTGATAGAAAATTGACCAATTTAAACGAGATGATGGTTTATACATAGTAATGGCTTTGCAATGGTATTTACTGCACGGGGTCCTAGTCGAGTGCAGTCAGCCCTGGGGTGGAGTTGTTGACACCTTGAGATATACTACCAAGTTCACTAATTTAAATAAAACAGTGATTTTTTAGTAGAAATGGTTTTAATAAATCATTTTTACGTAGTTGGCTCGCATATCATTTTGTTGAATAGGAAAAATATTGAAATTTACATTACCACCGTGGAAGAGAAAATGAGGCATCACAGACTCGCGTTTTATTTCATATAGGCTGTCAATATCCGTACTATCATTCATAAAGTTTTCGGAACATGGAAAAATTTCTGTGCCATCTACATCTACATGTACATACTACCTTGCGAGCCGCCGCAGGGGTGTATGGCATGGTGTATTGGGACACCATCCGTGTGAAGATATAAGGGATAAGGTTGTGGGAGGTGAATTGATGGCGTATTATGGGAGTGTATTTAGTGGAGCGCTGTTTTTATTGTGGTCGCTTATTGGGCGCAAAAAGAAAGAATATTTGTATCTACCTGTTCGACCATGAAGTAAATCGGTGAATAAAACTGATTTACTGTAGTATATGTGGCTAAGGCAATGAGTTCCAGTGAGTATTGTTATGGGTCAGTTTCGAATCAAATAGTCCTCTTCAAATTATTATTTTGTGTGGTGTAATATTATTTTTTATATTATCATTGGGTATTAGTTGTTTCCACAATCCTTTATTATATTCAGCTGGAGGTGTACCTTCACTGTACGTTTGTCAGTCGGTTTTTTCACGATATGGAAATATTATGGGACTTTTAGCGAAGTACTAATGGAGTCGTGATTGATATTTTGGAAAGTAGCTGGAAACAAGCAGTCCAACTAGATCCTGCTCCCGAATAAATTATGATTATTCGAGGCCTTTGTTATCAGAAATTGAAAATATTTTAAATGAAACACGCAAAATCTATGATGAGTCTTTGATAATTATAGAAACGCAATTGAAAACGCCGAGTGCTCCGTAATCGTCAGGAATGGCCGAAAACGAGGGAAAAATTGCGAAATTTCAAACCTTAAAGTTTTTCCCTTTTTCAATCGCACTAAAATTTTACATACTTTTTTTCCTACCATATAACACATTTTTTACGGGGTGTCCAAAAAGAAATTCGAATTTTCTAAAAATTAGGACCATTTCTAGAGTAAGAATTAGAAAAGAAATATTCAAGAATTGGGCATTATTGAAGAACCTTTTAAAGTAAGCCATTTTTTTTAAGTTTAGCGGCAAGCTCTTTGATCATGCTTTCCACGAAAGGGAATGATGTGGTGGGTGTGTGTGTGTATCTTAGCGATAATTTTTATTTATTTTTTTACAAAAAAATCACATACGGCATGAAGCCATTTTGTAGTGATTGTATAATTTACAAAAAAGTACAAAAATGTAAAAACATAGCAAAAAGAAGTTAAAGAATTAGAATCCAACATGGGGAGATAGGAGAAATTACTTTGTTTGGGAATGACATATGGCTAGGTTAGCGAAGACGCTGGAAGATAGGTTGAAAGGGTCGATTTTCTCAGGGGGGGAATTAACAAGAGAAGAGAGGCGAAAAATTAGGGAGCGGTTGGTAAGTGATAATCTGGGAGTAGGGATATGGGAGCAATGAGTGAGCCCCTATGTGTCGGGCGGGTATTCTGAAATTTATCAAGGAAACAAGGTCGGGGCAGTCAGCGGTTGAGTTCAGTGTGCTATGGATGAGTTTAAGATCAGTTTTAAGGAAGATATCTAGTTTATTAACAGAGAGTGAGGATAATGTAATTGTTACCCCCAAATTTGTAGACCTCGGCCCCTACAAGTGGGTTCGTCCACACAGCAGTCACGCCCCTGTAAAAAATAATTCACTGTAGGATATGCACGTCCCCAGGCATAATCGACTCTCGATTACTGCCGAGGCGCTAGTAAACTACATTTTATGCTCCTAGATCGATATTTTTGCACGAGAAGCGGTAAAAGTTTGCAAAAAATATTTAAAAACAAAAGAATTCTGCGGTGAAATCTTGCAGTCTTGCCTTCAGTTACGTGGTAATTACCGTCCAAGTTGTCTTAAATTCACTCGCTCACTTTTCGGATAAGCCTGACCTGAAGGTGAATGGTCACTTTCATATATATTAGTGTGTGTGTGTGTGTGTGTATGTCCCTAGGAATGCCGCAAAAACCTGTGGCGCTACTGGCCCTGCCCCCCTCTTCTCCGCCCCCCCTTTGGCTTCCATCTCGCCATCCATTTTCCCCTGCCCTGCCCTCTGCGGCGGGACCCCGCGTGACCTAATGAACCTAATTTCGACGCTTATGAACTAACGTGGCTTGTGGTGGGTGTGAAAGGGCTAGTGGGTGGGTAGAGGAGGGATTAGGGAGGGTTTGGTGGAATACCGCTCGAGGAATTCGATAGCTACTAGTGATACGGAGTGTTTTGGCAATCTTTTCTTCCTTTTCGACTGTGGCGTAGCCAAGAGGGGGCGGGGCCCACTCCTCCCCCCATTCTGGACCCCCTATCAAAATTTCGAGAAGCTTGCAAAGAGAGATAAATTTTTTTTAAGTATTGCCCGTTGCATCGCCGTTACAATCACGGGACAAAAGGGGCCCAGCCTACGTTGCCGTGCTTTCTTAGAGAATAGGTGCTCTTTCTTAGGGAAGTACAAAATGGGATGAACACATCCTGATTGAAACGTAATTTGTAACGTAATAAGAACATAATTGAAGGCAAAATAGCGGGAAAAGTCCCAAGAGGAAGACCCAGGAATAAGTTCATGAACCAAACAAACAGGAAAGTACATAAGAGGAGATTCTAGGAGGCAAGGGAACTAGCATTAGATAGGGAAGGATGGAGGGCTGCAGTCAACAAATCTTAGGGTTGAACGACCAATTAATAAAGCTATTCTACATCGGCATCTTGAAGATGTGTCCTTTCTAGAGCGACAAAACTTGTGCTTCGTGTACGATGGAGCCCCTCCTCATTTCAGTGTTTAGGGCCATTGGCTTCTTAATCACAGATTCTAAGACACATGGATAGATAGAGGTGACCCAATTCCATGGCATGGCGACTTTGAAAACCTTGCAGGGATGATATCTTTCAAGTATTGTCTGTCACACCACCGTCTCAATGTCATCTTAGTTCAGGGTGACCAGCACCCTGAAAAGCCGGAAAGACCGGGAAATCTCAGGGAATTTTATTTTCCCTGGAAATATCAAGGAAATCTCAGGGAACATTCGAAATTACTCTGGAATTTTTTGTGGTGTCAATGTATGAAACAGCAACGGAAGCAATGTGCCTTTTTCGACAAGTTGCTTAGTCAAATTTCCCTTGCGTTCTCACATTTTGCATTCCTGTAATCACCGAAAGTAGGTACTATGTTTTCTATATAGGTATATTGTGTTCTTGTTGGTCATAGTCTGTAAATCAGTGGCGTAAAGAACGTGCCTTTATCGGCAAGTTGCGAAGTCATGTTTCCCTTGCGTTGTCGCATTTAGCAAAATAAGGAAAAGAGTCAGTTCCTTCAGTTTTTTAAGTTGTTGATGATTTTATATCAATGCTATTCATAGCATGGTCTGGCTGTAATATAACCTTGTTTTTGAGCACCAGCATGACAATGTTGTAATCTAAGAAAGGGTGGTGATGTGATTTTCTCTCAAACTATTTTAAAGCTTTGTGTTCATTTTCCTCCAAATATGCAAGTTTAAAAATAATCCCTACGTTATATCACCCCAAAAAACATACCAAACATTCTCCTATAATTAACGAGAAAAATATCAATATTTCCACTGGAAAAATAACAATTATGTCTGGAAAACCTGCAAATCTCAGGGAATTTTCAAATGCCCAGCTGCTGGACACCCTGTAGTTCTCCTAAAAATACAAAATATATTCTCTTTTTTTTGATCATTTTTTCAACCAGCTAAATCATTTCCATTTTTCTGCGTTTCAATTTAATTATAAATATTATTTTGCTTTCCACTTTTATTGAGGAATGTACCTAGGACGAGAGACATCGAGGTTGTCAAATTACCCACCAAAGTTGAGTGAATTTTCCGACAAGGCCGGTTTCCTCGCTCGGTTGGCGAACAATTGGAAAAAGTTGCACGAATTGCATAAAATATGTGTATTCTCAGGGTAATCCCTCTCTCCAGAGGCTTATGGTGCTCTTTGCTGAGGATAAATGCGCACCACACAGTCTTTGCGATTGTTTTTAGGAAAAGATTCAATTCCCTCCCTCCCCCTCATCTAATCCACGGCCTCGTCGACCTTTTTAGGCCTTCTAAAACTCTTCGTTTCCTCAGTATGCTGAAACTTATATTTATTGCAATTCTCTGAGCTGTCTACCTTTTTCTCGGGAACGGTGTCGCTGGATTCGGCGTCGTCGATGTAAACGTTATAGGTGTATCCAAGAGAAAAGTTTTGTTTCACTATCGGGAAATTTTCTAGCGTTTCTTTAGAAGTATTAAGTTGCACGGGCGGAAAACTTTCGTGCACCGAATGTAGGTCAGATGTGTACTGATATATATTTCTAAGTTTTTTTTAAAAGAATATTTCTGTATTTCCTCTCGATCCATTTGTGCAGTATTTTTGCCGTGCCAGGATCTATCTTAAGAAGGGTATCTGTGCTACGGAAGGCTAGATAGACTATCTCCTTCGAGAGACTTCTCTGGTGACGGTATTTACAGTGGGACCATTTAAGGTCGTTTGAGCGAGATAGTTCCCTAGGTATAGTGGAGACCATATTCGAATTATGTTTCAATTTAAGCAGCTGTAGGAAGCATGAATAAAATTGTGTGTTATTTGTAGTGTAATAATGTAGTTTTATATCTCTAACATTCTAGTTTATCAAAAAAATATCTACATAAGTCATTGATTTGACTCATTTTTTCATGCGGATCGTTCAAAAATCCTTCACAACGGAAGTTTTTTTTACGATTCCGAAAAAATTACAGTGGCGTCAAAATTAGAGACAGTAAGAGTTCTGGTTATTTTTCAATAAACTCTCTTACTCTTTCTCATTTCTGTCTGTAGGGGTATTACATGAGCTGTTCTCTTTCTGAATTTGAGTACAAGTTTTAAGCAGAGGTTTTTACATGGCGTTTGTTACTTTTTTGTAATCCTAATGCGATCGTGCTGTTTCACTCGCTGCTTATATGTTGAATTCTTTCTTTCGTTCTTGTTGTTCAATAAAAATGTCCTCGTACACGCATTGCTGCGCTATTGGATGCTTAACTTGCCATAATATTGCGCCAATCGGCACTGAAGCTGTCCCACAAGGTTTCTCATATGCAGTACTCTAATTAAGTCGTGCGTGTATCGTTACACAATTGATAATTAACTAATTAATCTGAGATCAATTTAATTGTGTAACCAAACACCGCCTATCATACTGTTCTTTCTTCAAATTGATATGTTGGAAGTGTGCCTGTTTTTAATCATCATAAGCCCTGCTTGAGCGAAAATAGCGACATATCTGGTACTCGTTACACGTGGAATCTGCCGTCGCAATGATTATCTTGGCACTCTTGTCTTTGTTGAAGGGAATACCTCTTATCGTGCTGACTTAATTAAAACCTTGATTACCGTCTCAGAAAAAAATTACCAGTTTTATTTATCTGGGTCATTGTGTGGGCATACCGCGTCGAAAATGTGACCACTCCTTCAGTCCTCCACCATTGTTTTCTTCGTAGCAATTACGCTCTCTAAGTACCTCATTGTTCGAGATCCCTCGACCGTACGCCAGTGAGCCATCATCGTATAATTATTGCCTTGTTTTGTCTTGATCCGTTGGACCGTGCCCCGGAGATACATACTGTTGGAGACGAAGTGTACGCCCCATCTGTCGGCGTTCTTTAAATAAACCGTGCAATGCTAATCATAATGACGATATTAGTTCCGAAATGGTTTGGATCTGGTGTCCCACAAGGGATTGTGATCGGCCCCATTTTTTTTACTTAGGCTGGTGTTTCCCGTTAGTTAGACTGAAAAGTGAAGAAAATTAGTTGCACGGCGTGAATGATGGGGAAAACAGTAAACGCTGTAAAAACAGCGAATTAAATTTTTATCATGTTTCCACAATTTCAGAAATACATTTTTTAAAGAATTTTATCCCTCAATGAAAAAGAGCCGCATACAAATATATATACTAATAAAAATCGTTATTGAAAATACCAGTGCATTTTACCAATTGATATGTACATATTTGCAATAATGATGTCTTTCGGGATAGCTTCCGCGTCGTGTCATCTTGTGACGGCAGTTTCGCGAGCGTTTCAGCTCGCTTCTTTAGGTCAGAAGAAGTTTGCTGGAACGCTCGCGAAACCCTCGCCACAAGATGACACAACGCAAAAGCTATCCCGCAAGACCTCATGATTCAAGAAAACTCCGCAGAAGCTTTCAAATCAGCATATTTGCAATGTTGGCATCATTTTCGGCGGTGGTATACTGTCTCCTTAACGTCACTCTGACAGGTGACTGGCACCAAGTTCCGCTACCACTGTACGCGGACGTAGACACCTTTCCAATGCTCTTCGTCTCCACCACGGTTCTATAAGTGCACGGTCATCGGTCGTAGGTAGCTCCGTGTGGGGCCGAGTGGGTGGGTGTGGAGGTATAGGGTGTGTGACCCCTTCAACAGAGCCTTTCTTTCGTCTCCCCAGGGTTCCACGAGCACGGGAGGAAGGGCATAGCGGGGAGGGGTTGGTTGTCTGTTGTTTGCCCTCAGTCGCAGTTACAAAGTTATTACGTCCGATCCTTCCGGCCACACCCTCCTATATATTCTGAAAAGGTTCCCGAATGGACTTCCCCGGGCCTCTCCCACCATCAACTCGCGGGGCGTTCCACCCCGCCGATCCCGCAGCCAATTTCACCGAGGGCGCGCGTGTGGTAGAAGCCTTTCGCACAAACACCAACCAGTCCGTCAGCTGTACATATATACATATAAATATATGTACACTCCGCTCCCCGCAGTTCCATTGTCCAAGCTGACTGGCCTCTCTCTCTCTCTCCTCTTCCTCCCCCTGCCCACACCGCTGGCCATAACCTCCCGACCCCTTCCTCCCTCCAAAACCCTCCCTACCTCTCCTCCTCCCACCTCAGCCCGATGTTTCTTGACACGGCAACCACCCAAGGCTCTTAAAAAGCGGAGTCCCATCCCCGCATTACCTTGCCTCTGAATAAAAAACTCTTGGGGAAACTTCAGCCCCGCCCTTCCACGCGCACGACCTCGTGTAAAAAAAGGGTTTCATTGCAGATTTTGCGCGTTAACGTTTGGTTAGGAGTGCGTTTTCTGCTCTAAGCCATTCAAGATTGCTTTGGCCTGTGAGTCTAACTTATTCCTGATTTTCAGAAAACTTGAATATAGCATCGCTGAAGTTGATTTTATTAACTGACACGAAAATAATTTAGCGTCTCCGGGCTATTCTCTCATTCAGCCTTGAAAGTGGTGAGTGTGACGTAGGCTCTAATGGCAATTGCTCTGATAACAGCTGAAAGACGTCAATTCGAACGGGAATGCATGTGCAAGCATTGAATGAGAACCGTAATTGAAAGTGAAAAGTTCTGGGAGGTTGAATTAAAACTAAATTCAAGCATCTGATCACATGATCCTTAAAGTTATTAGTGACTTACCGCCATATTTGATATCAAAATGTGGTAGTTCCATGCAAATGGCGCTGCAGTCGACTCTTATGGCGGGAAAATTGTGGACATTTAAAATGTATTCGTGGACTAGAGTACATTTTTTGTGACTTAATTTTAGTTTTCATTAGGTAACGTATTTCATTAGCGAAAGCAGGATTTTTTTAAACTGAATAAATAAAAATGAGTTCATTAGTATTTGTTTTGACTCACATGGTCAAGTCAGAAGCACTTGAACGTATCCCTGAAGTAAAGGTTGCAGCGATAATTGTGAGACGTTAAGTGCACGTAATAATAACTTTTCGAGAATGACGGAAATAATTCCTAGACCGCATTGCACTTAATTGCGTCTGTTTTCACGGGGGAAGTAACCGTTCATAAATTATGTAAATTTTTAAGGTTTATATATCTTTAAATTTTATCATTGCTACGGCTTGAATTTATGGTGCTGCATTCGTTTTTTAAGAGTAAATCATAAGTAAGTACATATATGTTTGCTGTAAATGTGCATTTACCTTGCTTTTATGCTAAAACAATGAAGCCAGGAGCTACAGGTACAAAATAATCAACACAGATCTACCTCAAGGTAACTTGGGCGAAGAGTCGTTTCGTATAAAATTCAACGAATTTGGACTTATCATGACAAAATAAAATACTGATAATTTTCCTTGGCAAATGGTATTGGTAAGGACTGTACAGGGAGACTTCATTTAACAAAATGAGGAATTTATTGCGCATAATTCTCGTCAGAAGTTTGAAAGCATATTATTTGCCTAAATTCCCATTTACGTTTAAAAAAATGAATTACCTCAGTAATATTTATGGAATTACAAAAACATATCGGGTTATAAGGCGTTTTCACTGTTCGGCCTGAAAGAAAAATCAGTCACCGTAAAACCATGTGAAAGACCAATCGAAAAAGTCTCGAAAGCTAGACACTCTCGAACCCGAAAGCTAGACACTCAACAATCATACCCAAAACGGAATAGAGGTTTATGAATATTTCTGCACGATTAGTGGAAAAATAGAAACAAAGGACACCCCTTTTGCTCACAGTGGCTCATTTACTGATGGTATTATTTTATACTAAATAATGATTATAACTTAATGTTTAACGACTAGTAATAAGTTAAAAATACCGCAATGATTTTTTAAACTCCTCTTATTCTCCCTTAAACGTGAAAAATCGTAAAATGAATGATTATTATTCCTTTCATTTTAATTATTCGTGCCCAATAAAGGCCTTTTATTTTTTGGAATTTTTGCGCTTTCACTCTTCAAAATAAATATATTTTTTTTGAGCGAGGAGTATTGAAAATTTGTTATTAAAATATAATATTTCAGGAATAGATTCTCATAGTTTTTTGCTCCAAATCAATTCTGTAAAAAAACCTACATTTTTCCGTAAAAAAAACACGGTTGTTCATTACCTTAAATTTGGCGATTATTTTTACAATATTTGAACAATTAACTTTGGTTGGAAAACCATGACACCTTTTTCTGCAATTCTTAAACAATACCTAAGTATGTTTTTTAGTTTTTAGAACTTATTATTGAATCGGGATATTACTGTTTCGGTGCTGGGGTGAATTTTACCCAGTGTGATTGTTATGCAATTCTACTGAAGTGTGACCAATTAGGATTAAGTCTGAAATACACTAAAACTAGCCAGGAACTGAACTTTTTTCATATCAGTCTATAAGACTCACTTTTTAAATGGTGTATTTATAGCCTCAAAACTGTAGGAATGAGTGACCATGAGGGGAGATCCACTGACAAAAAAGGGCATCTTATGAGCCGAGAACAGCCGGGACATGTGTCGAAGTTGGTTCGCCGTAATGGAGAGGAACCAATTTGCCGGGCCGACGTATTACAGCACAGGACTTCCGATTGGCTCGCAGTGGTTAATCCGGGCGCACAATCGCATCGCAATTGAGTGAGGGATTGCAACGAAACGGAGGCGACGCGCGTAGGGAGAGGAAAAAAAACCGGGGGATTACCCCGGGGAAGCGCTTCCCAAAATTAGACCCGAAACATCCCGTGGAGACCACGAGAGAGCACGCCCGCTTATATTGCGAAACTCCACCCTGCTCCCGAGGATGTGTCCTCTCGATCCCAGGGTCTAATAAAGAGGGAACGGAGAGTCTTCGCACAGAAACCCAGATCCCTCTCTTTTTCCCCTCCCCCGCCGTAGCCGTTCGAGTAAATAAGGGTGTGATCCAGAAATTAAACCCCTTCCACAAACAGGAGGGGGAGGGGCGGAGCGTACTTGGTGATAAACCCTTGCCCCCACCCATTCCGAATGTGTGTGCGATATTTCGATGTATCGATGTCAATTCGATATTTTTACGATATCTTTTACGTGGAGTGATCGTCAGAAACTTTTATTTCAGATTTCAATGCACGTGGGGTGAGGAATGTCGTCTTTGGGGCTAAATATAACGCAAGATTTTTTTTCGGAATTTTTGTCAAATGCCCACTGGTTCCGCCAGGCTAACGTTTCACATTTTTAAGACAATTTGGTAATTAGGTTGAAATCTGACGAGTTGAGACGATCACCACCGATATATATGGTGGAAAAACTCGTGCATCGATACTGATCAGGGAAAAATGTCTAATGTAACGACCAGAATGGCTCCAGACTAATTGAGACATAAAGAAAAAATATACTTTGCTCACTAAAAAGCACCTATCATTGTGAACATATGATGGATACATTCATTCATCAACGTCGCGTTGATATATCGATTCTAATCCGAACAGTATTCGCAAAAAACGTCAATACTGAAAACTGAGTATCGCACTTTTATACTAGACGGAGCAACGCGATTGTGTCGATGTGTTAACATGCGAAGTTTGCGGTAGAACCTTTTGCTAGAGTTAGTGGGAGTCAATACGTATCGAGCAGTGGCTACGGACAATAATTATCGATAACTAGGAATAACATTAAACGACATTGGTCGTTCAATCCTAAGATTGGTTCACTTCAGCCCTCGACCCTTCCCCATCAAATGCTAGTTCCCTTACCTCCTGGTATCTTTCCCTCTGTACTAGCCTCTTTATTTGGTCCGTTAACTTATTCCTGGGTCTTCCTCTAGGGAATTGTCCAATCCATTGCTCATACCAAGCCGCAAACGTTGACTATCTTGTGGTCCATCATCCAGCTTATTTTTTTTTCAGCGAATCAAAGTTGACTCCTCGCGTGTTCATTCGCGAATTTTAATTCTTCCTAAGGTGGTGACTTTTACTTTTATGTCTCTCTCTCTTTTGAGATCCCGTCTGTGGCCATTATTTCTGCCCGTGAAAACCATCCCTTCCCCACGCTTCTCATGTCCCCTCTCGTACCAGCATTCTCTCCGTGACTATGGAAGGCGCGGTTGATTTGACGCCAAATTATTGGACGCCGCAGGTCGTTACGAGTGGCTTCGTATGGCTAAAGCCAATAATCGCCATCTGTTAAAAGAGTTTGTCTGCTATCTGTTGAAAGAGTTTATGACGCCATCCTCTTTCACCCTTCCCACCGGGCACTCCGCGGAGTTTCCATATTAAGGCAGAGGCAATAACTGCTGGGAATTTCAGCCGCGGAGCACGTCGGCCATAACTTTGGCAGTACCTCCTCTCGGTGCGAGCGTGGCTCTTAAATCATTACACAAGGAGGCGGAGTGAGAAAGGCGTATTTGTCGTATCGGGCGAGCGTGTGGTTTCATTTGCCTAAGGATGTGCGTGCACGTTACCAACCGCCCCTGCCATTCCTCCGACCGCTCTCCATGTGGATATGTACATGAATGTGCATTTAGTATCACGCTGTCCTGGCTCCGCGTTTCTGACGTTCATCTCTTCACGCACCCGACGTGCACGCCTATTCCTCCCGCTCTTTCTCCCGAGTGACGTTTCCATGGACAACCCTCCGCGAGGCGTCAAGAGTCATTCCGCCGGTTTTCGGACGTATGCTAATCAACTCGAAGTGCTTTCGGTTGTACGTTGAATTTGCGTTGCGTTCGACCTCTTACCATCGTTTTGGTATTAATTTCCGCTTTAACTGGTGGACATCAGGAATGCAGTTCTGCGTACTCAAGCTGGACGTCCCGGGTTTTTACTGAACTGGAATTGGAGCGTAAATAAATGGCTGTTTATCAATTTATTGGCTCTCTTAGAAAGTGTTTTCTTTAAAAAAAAACGCAATCTGTGCGAACTCTGTGGTACTCCGTCGCAAATTATTATTAACTCTTGAAAATTTAACAAACCACGGCATTAAAATCACACAGGTCTGATGATCTACATGTACAGTCGGATTCAAATGTATTGCAAAGAATCGAGCGGCGCCACTTACGCTTCTCAAGGAAATCGAGTTTCACTTACGACGCTTTTATTCTTTGCTATGCAACGCTATCTATTCAGCTGTTTATTTGCACGTATTAAAATTGTAACAGTTGAGCAATTGCTTGTTTTGTGCTAACTTGTTATTGCATAATATGATCAACTCGAATAACAATGACATGCTAAGACGTATTGATTAATTGAAATCCCAAACTTTATTATTAAACACAGATCGTTCCTGGCATACAATATACCTTCGGCAAATACTACATAATGTATCATTTAGAGTGACAGTTGTGATTAATAAATAATAATTATCCATACTGAAATCGTAAAGTCAAACCAAAACGAAAGTGTAATAACAAATTTGCACAATATAGGACATTGGTCAACTATTACCATTTGAATACGTGCAAATAAACAGATGAATAGATAGCGTTGCGTAGCAAAGAATAACAGCGCCGTAAGTGAAACTCGATTTCCTTGAGAAGCGTGAGTGGCGCCGCTCGATTCTTTGCAATACATTTGAATCCGACCGTACATACTACCCTGCGAGCAGGCGACTGGCCGTGTGGGAATGTGCTAGGATAAAAGCCAGGTAAAGGTGTAAGGGAAAAGGTTTTGGGAGGTGAAATGGTGACGTGTGTTATGAAAGTGTATTGAGTGGAGCTCAGTATTTATAATGGATGCTTATAGATGATGCTTAGACGTCGAAGCCCGGGTCGTTATGGAGTATGATTATAATTCTATGGCTGGTATGAGGTACGCCAGTTAATAAATAAAAGCCTTTCATCTTTGAAAATTGTGTCATTCATAGAATCGAGTATTCAGCATACGCCGAACACTGATGTATCTTGCATCAGATTACTATTTCATACATGTTTTCCACCGATCATTTTCTGCGGTGTTCCACAAAGTGAAGTTTGATCTTTTAGAAGCGGACGAAAGAATTCTTCTCCACTTTTCGAGAAATTATTCATTATTTAGGGGTTCCCTCCAAAATGTGGCAATCAAACCCATTAGAATTAATACAAGTAGTCAGAAAATTACAATTTGAGTCGTTTCTAAATAAATATTCGATTTTTTTCAATAAGAGAATACAAATACGTGGAAATGACGTACAGCTGCGCGGGCCGATCCAGAATAAATGTCCTCATTTGGTTGTAGTTAAGACAGTATTGTGACCATACTTATCTGAAAGGTGTCTTATGTTTTCGATATTCTAAACATTTTCAGCTGAATACCTTTGCAAGCAATATTTCATTCGTGGTAATGGATGAGAGAAAAATCTTAAGCTAAGAAAGATTAGGAATCTCAGGAGCAGAAGGGCGTAAATATAGCTATGAATGAGGGTTAACCCACCCTTTGAAATGGATATTTAATGAATTGTGGAACAACCGAATACTTTAATAGTGTTCTTTTTCGTTATTGAAAATGAACTTCCTTAAAGCCCCTCCTGCTTTCCCTGATTCAAATCATTATCAGCTTTATTGGCCAGTCACTGATCGTGAAACTATTCTGACTGCGGTATCTCCGATGAGGAACTGTAAGATGTATGTTTGTATTGAGAAGTATCCCGTCGAATTGTTTCCGAGAGTCTTCCACGTCGTAACTCCTTTATTTTCGTTATAATATGCAGTCATACAATCAGGCGACCACGATCAGCAGCTCTTTCGAGCGGAAAGAATCTTTCGCCAAGTCCTTTTCCTCATTCTTTCGTCGAAGTCCTTTTTGTGCGAGGCTATCATGATGTTGCATAATCGCTCGGGCAGGAAGTTTCGTCGGTGCGGTGACGAAAGCAAGGAATTGTGTTCCGCCAGCACCGCCCACCCTTCATCACCCGCTGCCACTCATCAATTTGCCCGCATTCGATTCGCTACCCTCTGACCGAACCCATTGTTTGACAGATCCAGCCACTCCCATCCTCCCAAACATTCCCCCGCTCCCTCTTGACCTCTGAAGTCCTCCGACATGCTGCTTGCGGGCCTCCGCAGTGGTTTGTGGCAGGGGGTGTTGGGACTCCAACCTGAGCATGGACAGATAGGGAAAAGTAAACAGGAGAGGACGAGATACATTGCGTCCTTAGGGGGCTCTATTCCGCGGCCGAAAATGCCCTTTTATTCCTGTCTTCAGCGGCTTGTCCGTTTGTCTGTATGCCTCTCTCAGTTCATCCATCGCAGTCTTTACAAAACGCCCATCTTACTCAAGTTGGCATCTTGACAAGCTCGCGAATTAAATTAGTTTCTATGTGGCAAAGAATATTTGTACTTTACTTCAACGGCAGGTTTGTACAACGCGTTTCTCAGCTTAATGCATGCTCGACAACCTATCTTAACTTAGCTATATTTTCTATCTATCTATCTTAGCTATTCTTCGTCTTATGTCCGATGTATTTCTTCTTTCCCACCTATTGGTTCTCCTAAGATAGATGAAGGAAACCACTTACTCTAATTTCTCTCCTTTCAGATTATTGATTTTGTATTATTGATTTTCCTGTAGTGTACTTTGAGACCTTGGTCCATTGCGATTTGTGACCCTTGAATATCTTCGCGATCTTTCTGATATGACTGCGATATCGTCTGCGAAGCGGAACATGATTATTTCATTTCTATTATGTTAAAAAAGTGAAGCGCGTAAAAACATAGAAATGTATCATTTTTTCCACGATTCATTCACGCACATAAACCTTTTCATTCTGTTTTTCTCTTCCGCATACTAGTATTATTTACTACATACTAGGATGGAGGATTTTTTTAAGGATAGAGCAGGGAAATTGTTAAAATGAGGCTAGTTTTCCAGGGAAACGACGGTGATAGCTAAATTCTATGTCTTTGCCTTTCACGGAAGGGAATTGCGCGATAGGTTTGCATGAATGTATTAAGCCCTGTCACACTGTTAGTTTGCCTCTGGCGGTCTCTAGAAAAACACGCATTAAGCCCAAGTAATTGCAGTCGAACGTCGAGAAGTCGATGTACTTCCGAACCAAGTAAAATATTCAATTACGTATTAGAAATTTCGAGTCGGGGAAAGTTATTTACTTACAGTGAAGATGGCGAAAGTGAAATTATATTTGTAATCATAAAATATTCGACTTGCATACATTCAAGTCAACGCATTCCGACATTATTTCGTCAAGTATATACGTTTCTGCTCCCAGCCCAGTCCTTGAGTGCTATTTGTGTGTTACAGTTCCCTTTCGATTGTGACTTTTTTTGTACATCAGCAAATCGCTCAGGCTTTCCCGAGTATTTTGTTTAGTTCGCATTTTAAACCTTTTCCGTCCCCAAAATGCTCGAGGCGCTCTCGAAATGTCGCCTGACCTCTTCCTTCCTCCCTTGGTTCCCTCCCAGGGCCAAACTCCTGGGTACTCAGTCTTCCACTTCCGATCTCATAGAGCATTCACTTTTATTACCCCCTCCCACCTCCACCCTATCTGTCTCCTCTCCTTCTCAAGGACTTTCCAGCCTTCTTCTTTTTTTTCTTGCCTTCCTCCTCTTCTTCTCCCACGGCTCCCGATTTTTATTCCTTGGCCGACTCCTCATCCATCACCCCGCCCAACTTTTTTCCTCGGGAGGAGGAGGAGGAGGAAGAGGTGGTAGCATCTTAGTCCTGCTCTCGCCGCCAACACTCCTACCCCCGTCCCCCTATCCCAGGGCCGCCGGTCGTCTCTCCTTGGGTACCCTGGGCGGCCCCTCTCCCTCGGGATGTAGTTGGAAACCCTGGGAGTGGCCCCTGAGTAGTGACGAAAAGATGCTGAATCTTCGAGAGGAGGGCCGGAATTTCGATGTGAATACTCGTTTCCGTGTTGGGAGGTGGAGTCCTCTTCGTCTCTCTGGCGTTCTTTTTTTTCGGTACCTTTTCTTTCTCTTTCTGGCTCCAAACCGTGTACCTTTTTTCCTCACCCTTCCTTTTCCTCTCCTCTTTCCTACTCGCTTTCTTTCCTTCTTTTTACTGTCTTCTCCGTTGCTTTCTTCCTTCATCTCTTCGTTCCGGCTTCCGCGTTGGTACCCACTTGACTCTCTCACCTCTGACGTCATCCTCTCGAGACTGCGCCTGGCGGTTGTTATACGGTTCCCGGTTACTTGGACGCCGGCATGGCATACGTTTGACACCGCTAGAATTCTCAAATGCGATATGTAATTGTGATTTTTTTATTCTGGCTTCCACGTTGGTCTCCACCTGACTCTCTCACCTCTGACGTCATCCTCGAGACGGCGGGCAGCGGTAGGTGAGAGGTTTTCGGTTGCTGGTTGAGCGCCGGGAGCTTTTTACGTATAATACCGCTAGAATTATCAAAAAAGATATGTAATTGTGATTTTTTTATTCTGGCTTCCACGTTGGTCTCCACTTGACTCTCTTTTCTATGACGTCATCCTCTCGGGACGGTGGGCAGCGGTAGGTGATCGGTTTTCGGTTGCTGGTTGAACGCCGGGAGGGTTTTACGTATGATATCGCTGGAATTCTCCTGGAATCCCGTTGGAATACCGCTGGAATACGTATTTGTAATTTTTCATTCCGGGTTCTGCGTTGGTTTCCACTTGACTCTCTCACCTATGACGTATTCCTTTCGAGACGGCGGACAGGGGTAGGTTTACTATTCCCGGTCTCTTGGACCCCGGCAGAGCTATCGTATGATACCGATGTAATTCTCAAAAACAAATATGTATTTGTGATTTTTTCGGACAGCGTAGACTTTTTAAACGTAGATATTATTGTAAAGTAGAATATTGGGCTCTTCATCGCTGTTACCGATGGAGAATCACTCGATTACAACCTAATACGATCATTCGCTCGGTCATTATTAGCCTAGAACCCAAAACGCATTTGCATTTTAAATAATATGGCATCATTTACGTCAATATGCTTTGTAACTCGGGCTGTCGGAATCGCCATCATTAGTTATTTGTTGGTGAATAGTAATTTTAACTTCCAGTTGTAGTAGTTTTGCTGGCTATAACAAGACGGCGACACAGCGTGGCTGTCACCATAATCATCAACATGCCGCCACAAAAACTACTTGATAAGTGTTGTGGCGACTAGTAGTTGACACTGGCTGTCACTAGATGGCTGCTCTTGTTATGCTGAGTTGCTTAGGCCGTTCTACCTTACATAACATGCTAGATGTATTAGCATTCCCCGTTTGCATAAAACAGTAAATAAAATGACTTAATATTCCTAATCGAATGTAAAATTTGTACAGAACAGACAAACAAACCGACAGCCAAGAAAGTGAGTTAAAAAATCGTGGTAAAAAAAAACAATTTAAATTAGGTATCTTCAAACAAGTAGTTATAATATCTCATACTAAACAGTATCAAACTATTATTTTTGATCAAATCATTTGGCATATTATTCCACACCTTTATGGAAGAAACTAAAAATGAATGTTCATACTCCTTACTCTTGAACGAGGGAGCGTAGTATATGACAAAATTAGGTGTGTGTCGTAACAGATTATTTTTGTTGAACTGGATATAGTTGAATCTCTTCCCATAATAATTTGAAAGGGGAGGAAATTGGATCATCCGCTTACTGCGCCTCGTGTATATTCCTCGTCGGTTTTGTAATTATGTTCTCCGCGAACTGTCGTCACACGTTGCTCCCGACATCCATTCCGCATCTCTCCCTCTCTGCGAATCCAAAACTCTCCGCTCTCCTCGTCACGTATGCCATCCGCCTCGTCCTTCAACCGTTCCATTCGCACTTCGCCATCTTGCGCTGAAAAGGACACGTACGCGAATAGGATTGGAAACTGGGATTCCCCCTCCCCCTTTTCTTTATGCGTGGGACGGGGAGCGGTGCCAGGCCTTAACACGGTGGAGAGGTTTTTTTTTTATTTTATTTATACGCGAACTGAATTCGGAAATGTTTTTCAAGAAAACTTTTTGAAGAATCTGCCGGGAAAATCATTCGCCCTTCGGGCAATGGGAATATTTCTGTTTATTTTCTTTATTTTTGGATTAGATAAAAAGTAAATCTTGTTCGAGAGAGTTTTTGGCGACATGGTACCTGCTATTCGCGTGCTCTTCTATATATGTATTCGTATGTGTGCGTCTATAGATTGTGTTTTTCCGTTTTCCCTCGAGGGAATTGTGGCATCTCTTGTCGAGACTAGACTCAATAGATTTAGTTCCGTGAGTTATCTATTTTTTTTGCTGTTTGAAAATATTGGCAAAAATTGTCTGGAGTTGGCTGCATAATAAACTTTAGCGGAAGTTACCAATTCTTTCGGAAATCCATTTATGATTAATTTCGATCAATTTCAGGGGAACGTATTTGTGTCTTGCCAATTTTTTTTACACGTAGTCCCTATAGGAGAGCATTCCGTATCGTTCTATTGTCCGCCCCCCCCCCCCCTTTGCCCTTCAACTCCGCGGTAGTTGTTAAAGCCGAAGTTAGATGGAGTTTCGTCGCCAATTTGGAAGAAAATTTTGCTGAAAACATTTTAAGGCGCCAAACATATAGGCTGGCCAAAAGTACAGCTTCGGTGGAAAATGGTTCCATGTCTTCGTAATATGACAAGAGCAAAAACCGTTCAGTTCTTTGAGTCATGCGATGGAAAAAAGTTAAATTATCTCCGTCCCAATAAATTTCTCCCTCGACCAGTAAGAATTCTACTCATTGTTGGTTGATTCAACAAAAAAATTGCTTTCTGAAGAAGTTCTTAAGTCATGTATTAGTTTCTCTTATGTCGTAGCTTTCGGCGTCATCTAATATACGATACCGTGGACAAAGTTTTGCCATAAGAGACTTTAGGATGACCTCAGCGCTTAGAACACGAGAGTTATTTACATTAGGCTGAATTTGAAGTTTTTGTAGAGCAGAAAATTCCTGGATTGTGTACGTGTTGTCCTGTTGTCTTGGAAACATTGTAGCCTGCTGCTATCCTCCAATGAATTTGAGCAGTGATATGTCTCATGATTTTTTTCATGCTATACTTAATTAATGTCACCATTGTTAAAATTTTCTCTTAGGTTTTAACATAGTTAGGGTTACTATATTAAAGATATTCGTGGTATCCCGCTGCCCATTGCCAAACCGTCTATTTGTCGGAAATATTTTCCGTCAAATTTGAAGTAGTTTTGTGTGACACATACTTTAAGAAGATTCACGAATTCGTCACGGAAGGGTGGTCCTGCCCCTGCGTTTTTCAGCACTTTTTCAGCCATCTTCACCGCTTCCGAAACGGGAATGTTCGTGAAGAGGTCTTTCATATCGAAGGACACCAGGATATATTTGCTCGACGGAAGCTCCCGAAGGAAGGAAGAATATATTATGTGAGATTTACTTCATACATTCATCCCAATGTTGTAGATTACAAGTCACACACCAAAGAATCCTCGTACCATTAATTTTAGGTGACTGACTCGAATCGCACCATTAAAAATTCAAAGTAACCCTAGCTATCTTTGTTTGAAGGTTTTAGCTGCGACTTTTTGCCATATTAAAGATATTCGGGGTATCCCGCTGCGTATTGAGCGTTTTAAATTTACTCAATGTTTCGTTCTTCATACTGAGAACGTCGTCAGGAGAATGACCCAGATTCATTCTTCATTCTCCTCGCTCGAGCTCGAGAAATCATTTACAAACCAAGCAAACAAATAGAGAAGAAGAAACGATGGATGAAGTTAAATTATAACGGCCATTTATCTCAAAATATTGCAACCTCTTCCCCAAGAATGAATTGAAAATTGCTTACTACAATAAGTGCAACATCAGGACATTACTTAACAACACTAAGGATAATATAGACATTAGTGAAAGAAGTGGCATGTATGAAATGTGGGTACTGTGAAGGGGCGTGCATCGTTCAGACTGGTAGATCTTATAAAGTGAGAGCCGAGGAGCATAAGAGGCACTTGCGGAATGGAAAAATAGAATATTCCCATTTCGCCAAGCACCTTTGGGAGCGTGACCACAGGAGTGATTTCATCCCGGAAATTCTCCACCTAGAGAGGAAAGGACGGAGGATGGACGCGCTTGAACAGCTGGAGATCAGAAAACATCTGAAGGAAGGAGACTTATTGAACGAAGAAATCTTCAACCACCGTTCCCCACCCCTAGATGTCCCACTGAGTCTAGCCCAATCACAGGGTCCACGCTCCCTCCCCCAAACTTTCCAATGTCCAAACACCCCGCCTGACTCACACACCCTCTCCCTACCGTAAAGTCCTAAGATAATTTGCGAAGGGAAATTTGCGAAGGCACATACAAATGCATCCTCTCGTAGTTTCCATAATTTTCATGTGAATTGGAAAAATTATTCTCTTGCTTTAGTTCCATACGTCTCTGGAAATGGAAATATGACTGTTTGAACTTTATCTTCAAATCAAATCAATTGATTGTGGCGTTAAGTTATGGAACGACGAGAAGGAATAACTCGTAGTAAAAACGATGAGCAGTTCCACTATGTTTTTAATGCTGTCTACCGTTTACGACTTCTATGGCGTCATTTTCAAGACAAACAGCGTTATTTCGTTATCTTCCAGCCCGACGTTGAGAATGGTTGACAGGATATCTTGTAGTCGTGGCAAAGAAGTTGATTTTCAAAAAAAATAAACATGAACTACATATCAATATCACGCCGCTCAGCTAAACATTCCTCTGCGTAACACACATGTGTAACAGTAAACTCTCATTTCAAGCGTTGCAAAATTACGTCCAAATGTTTTCCCTTCGCAAATTATCTTAAGGCGATGAGTATGCCACTCTGAGAAATGGTGTACGCTTGTTGAGAAATGGTCGCGAAATTGACAACAATGGACAGAAATGGCTCTAAATAGACAGAAATGGATAGAAATGGACAGAAATAGACAGAAATGGTAATAAATGGACAGACATTGATAGAAATGGACAACAATGGTTAGAAATGGACATAAATGGCTAGAAATGGACAGAAATGGTTAGAAATGGACAGATATGGACAGCAATGGATAGAAATCGACAGAAATGGACAGATATGGTAATAAATGGACAGACATTGATAGAAATGGACATAAATGGCTAGAAATGGACAGAAATGGTTAGAAATGGACAGATATGGACAGCAATGGATAGAAATGGACAGATATGGTAATAAATGGACAGACATTGATAGAAATGGACAGCAATGGATAGAAATGGACATAAATGGCTAGAAATAGACAGAAATGGTTGGAAATGGACAGACATAGACCGAAATGGTAAGAAATGGACAGAAATTGATAGAAATGGATAGAAATCGATAGAAGTCGACAGAAGTGGATAGAAATTGTTAAAAATGGACAGAAATGGTAAGAAATGGACAGAAATCGATAGAAATCGACAGAAATGGATAGAAATAGTAATAAATGGACAGACATTGATAGAAATGGACAGCAATGGATAGAAATCGACAGAAATGGATAGAAATGGATAGAAATCGTTAAAAATGGACAGAAATGGTAAGAAATGGACAGAAATCGATAGAAATCAACAGAAATGGATAGAAATGGTAATAAATGGACAGAAATCGATAGAAATGGACAGCAATGGATAGAAATGGTTAGAAATGGACATAAATGGCTAGAAATGGACAGAAATGGTTTGAAATGGTTAGAAATGGACAGAAATGGACAGCAATGAATAGAATAAGATAGAAATCGACATAAATGGTAATAAATGGACAGACATTGATAGAAATGGACAGCAATGGATAGAAATGGATAGAAATCGACAGAAATGGATAGAATTCGTTAAAAATGGACAGAAATAGACATAAATGGTTGGAAATGGACATAAATGGATAATAATGGCCAGAAATGGACATAAATTGATAGAAATGTACAGCAATGGACAGAAATGGATAGAAATCGACAGAAATGGATAGAAATCGGTAAAAATGGACAGAAATAGACAGAAATGGTTGGAAATGGGCATAAATGGATAATAATGGCCAGAAATGGTTGTAAATTGTGAGTAATGGCAGAAATGGAAATGCGGTGTACACTTGTTTTTGAAGTTGCCTGCCCCTCGTCTTAGGGTAATAGGTCTTGACATTGTATACTTCATTTCCCATAGCGGAAATGAAGTATACCTTGTCAAGTCGTGGATTGAAAAAGAATGTGCGTTTAGAGTCATTCGTCTTCAGCGATATCATTCAAGGAAGTATTCTCCCGAGTCTCCATTCACTACTCTTTCGAAGCGGCTACACATAATTTCTCGTTCCCTCTCGCCCGGCTGGAGAGTCTCTCATCTCTCAAGGAGGACGAATTGGAATAAGAATGGTCGGCTCCCGGCGTCGAAGCGCGATTTAATATCTGCGACTCCGTGCGAGAGTGGATTCGCCCATGAATCAGAATTGCGGACGAGTTTTGAACTCCGTAATAATTTTGGATCCCACTCCACCACTTCCCGCCCCCTTTTTTCTTCGAGATATTCACCACTCAGCGAGCTGCCCTCGTGATTCAACTCCCTTATGTGTGGGGAAGAGATGGTCCTTTAATACCATTCGAAGAATGACTAGATAAGAGGGAATATTCCCCTTTTTACATATTTTAACGTCATGTACTCAACTTGCGAATAGCAGAGAGAAAATTTTCTGGTTTTTTTTACCTCTGTATATGGGATTGCTTATGTTTCTATTATCGCTCTCTTCTTTCCGTATCATATTGGAAATTTTTTATATACTTTTGTACTCTTCGGCTTTTACTGCGTTTGGGAGACAGGGTAAATTCTCGAAGCGTCGAGTGTAATGAAGATAGAACCCAGACATTTCGAGAAAGTAGTATATTTAACAGAATAAGCGAAAGCGCCTGATCATATGTCCTCCGTGTACATGCTGGCATAATCTGCTAATGCGCTATTGCAAGTAGAGGTGCATATACATGAAAATGGATCCAGTAGTCCTTCACAATTAGACGCCCATGGCGAAAGAACACTTCAGTTAACGATCGGATAGCTATCCTTCCACTTGTAATCACGCATGGAACTCCATTAAACTTGAACAGCTCCTTCTAACAATCGCGATAATTTCTTCCTACTAGTCTCTACCTTGGAATCACCGTGAAAAATTGTGCAAAAATCACCGTGGTTCAAGTAAAAACGATGGTTCTCAAATTTCACTGTTGATCCAGTGCCTACTCTGCCCATCAAGGTCTCAGCGGATGCATTTTTTTGTAGCAATTGTTATGCGCGCAGCATTCGCGACTCTTCAATTTCTCCCCCGCATATCCGGCAAATTTTTCGCTCGGTTTTTGGGAGCAAAGCCCCTTTGTTATCGTTTGCGGCCGCTGTCATTATTGCTCCCAGGGTCGCCCTTAGTCTATTGATTGTAAAATAATCCTTTGGTAAACCGGAGGGAAAATGGAATTACTGGCGGCCTTCTACTGCGCGAATGTTTTGTGTTCATACGCGCGTGGTCGTCGCCAAATGGCGCGTTCGTCCATCAGTTATTCCCAATTCTTTCGCGTCCGTTTGGTCGAATCCGGGGAAAGAAGAGTCACTCTTTTTTTACTCGAAAATGAAATTTCATCCGAGTTTTCGGAGCGTCGGGGGTTTTATGCAGTCTCGTTTATTCCCCCGGGTTTGGTAGTGGTGATGACGTACTTCATTGCATTCCATTTATCACGGGGTTTCGGATTTAATGCGATGTTTTTATTATTTTTTTCCCAACTCTCACGTTTTGCCGTCGCATTTGTGCCCATTTTCGTTTCCGCCTCTCTTTCCTCGTCCCATTCTGTCTCTCATTCTCTCCTTCTGTTCCCTCTCTCATCCTCTCCCTCTCAGACCGTTCTTTCCGTCACGGTATTGCGAGCCCTAATTACTTGTCAATTTCCCGCCAGCAGTATGACCCTCCCCCACCCCCCCCCGCCCCCACCCGTCACCCACACCCCTCTCCTCCCCTACCCCCCTTTAAAACGCACTTCCATCCCACCCATTGCCATTGCCCCCCCCTCATCCATTAGCGCCACACCCTAACCTCCCAAAAAAAAAAATTCCCTACACTTCCTGCCCAATTTGACTCCCCCTTCGCGCCAAAAAAAGGTCCCATTTAACTGCGGCCCCGTGCTCTCTTTTCTGGATGCGGTCAGTACACACGCTGCCCTTCCCCTCTCGTCCCTTTCACTATCCACCTCATTCCCCCCCTCACCCCCCCGTTTCTTCAAACCCATTTGCAAGAGTTCCTCCCTCCACAGTTTCCTCTCTCCTCAGCAGTCACTAGGCAGCCGGGCAGTATCAGTGAGAATCAAGTCCCAGTGGAGAAAACAATGGGAGGGACTTGTTCCACGTTGCTAGAACAAACTTGGAACAGTATATCCATTTCGTCTTCCTGCTAAAGGTATTTTGAGCGAAATATCATTTCACCTAGACATCAAGGAAGACTTCACGTAAAGAAAGCGTAACCAAAAATCAATGGTTTGTTTTCTTTAGGTTAATATATGATACTATATCATGTACAGAAGACGAAAACGTCTTAGTCTCTCGTAGTCGCATTTTTATTGCTGATTAAGGTAGTTTGAGTGAAATATCATTTCACCCAGAAATCAACGGATTTGTTTTCATGTCAAAGAAAAATATCTGGCTCTTCCAAAGATACCAAAATATCATCCCTACGCCAAACTCCTTTCCGAGACTTTTGACAGATAATAAACCTGCCCTTTTTCATGGGAAACGGTACGTGTAAGCACTCCTGAGAGACCTTATTTTAAAAAATGAGGAATTTCCAACTCCTATAGTTCGTAAAAAAATTAACTAACTTTTAATTAACTAACAGAGGACTAAACCATAAGTAGGCTTACTCACATCACATTTTGTTGGGAATATACCATTTGAGTCGCAGAGAAGAAGTAGGTAAGCCAAATAATAATGACGAAGTATTATCCAAGACCGAAAGTAAAGTTACATACATACAAACCCATCACGCCGTTCCCTTTCGGGGTAGGCACAGTCAAAATGTTTCACTCATTAATACATATTTGTACACCTAACACTGCTTCAATAAGTTCCTCCATACTGACCTATCCTTGCAAACCTCTTTTGCCTCATTTACCCCCATACACTGTTTCATACACGCCCTCCTGCTTTTAAGACTCCTAATATTCCTCCTCCTAAGAATTTCCTCACCCACATGCAACCACAACTTTCTCGGCCTGCATCTACCTCTCACACCATTCATTCTACTCTCATATATCTGTTTCGTTATTCGACTCTCATCCTTTCTCTCAACATGGCCAAATCAACGAAGCACACTCCTTTCTTACACGTCCATTACTGGAGCATTTAACCCACATTTATTCATGACCCACTCATTCCTGACCCTATCCATCCTACTTTTGCCGCAAAAACTCCTCAGATAACTCATACCTATAACTCGTGTTTAGTCTACTCTTATGCCTTTCCTGACATGCCCTCGTTTCCCTACCATACAACACAATGTTCTTTTACTATAAAAAATATTTATCCACAGGTACACTAGAAATACGGACATTATAACAAATAGAAAATGTCACTATCAGTCACTTCTGCTTCTATACGAGATACTTGCTCTTGTCGCCCGCCTGGTTGAATCTCGCCCATCATCTTTGATAAGCAATGGCCGAAGAGTCGTCATTCGAGGGTATGTCTGAAGGATCGGAGTGAGTAAGAATGAAGAAATGAGGGGTTATTTTTTTGGGAGGGAAAGAAGAGAAACCTTATGAAAGCCTTTTTTGTCGTTTATCCCGCTCAGAAAAGGGGGCGTTTAAATTTTATCCGGCGAGTGCTGTGGCTCCGGGAATACTAATTGGATCTCGAAGTTCTGAGATGCCACCATGCCACGCCCCCCTCCCCCTTACCTCCTTTTTCATTCCTTCAATCTCCAACCTCTCCTCTCATGCCTCATCTTCCCCCATCCCACTGTCCCAACTTCTTTTCGCCTAACCTCCCCACCCCACCACTCTCCTTACCTCCCCTCCATCCCCTCTCTTCCTTGGAGTGTAAGCAATTATTTCGAGTTTCGCGTATAAACACATAAATGTATATATAAATTTTTTGTTCGTCCAAGAATCATTATTTATTTTTTCCCCTCCTTCGCTTCCGCGCCGGGCCTGTTTTGTGTCCATGTGCCGGCTCGAATTTGTTTCCATATGCGATGAGCCTAAGAGTGCGGAATAAGGCAGTCTTTTTTTTGAAATATCGATCATCGTCCTCTTCTTTTGCAAACCCCTTTTTTGTGACGTCACTTTTTTTTCGTATTTCATTTGTTTTAATTGTTTTGTGTATTTTTCAACGGTTCCGCACTGCGAGACGACGACAATGCGTGTGTCCCTCTCTTGGGACTAATTTTCGCTCAGTGAAAGATAACTCTTTATTCAGTGCAGGTATTTATTTGTTAATTTTTTTCCTAAATTCCTTTAGCTGCGCCATCTTCGCTCAATTGAGTGAACTAAGGCACCCTCGTGAGTGTTTATGGGGACATTTTTTTAGTCTTCGGCTCGTCTATCAATACTAATCGTACAGTTTTACTCCAATCTTTGAGGAAGAACTTCTCAAAGAATGCAGGACGTCTGTAACTCATTGCGTTTTTGCTCTTCTTTGGTGATATTACTACGTGTGGGTTCTTTATGTCGTATTTCAAAGTACTTCAATAATGAAAGTGTATTAACAATTTTGTAAACATCTACATCTACGGAGCCACAACTACGGTATGTAGCACGAGGTGTTTCCACTCCAGATTCTACTTATACCTGAACCGCGCACGTTCCCCCGGATGCCAGGCGCAGGCCAAAAACAGTCAGGACAGCAGTGCGCATTCAGGCCAGGAACTAGCAGAGTGATGCGTAGAAGAACATGCTACCATGCAGTACCCTAATCAAGATACAAGTACTGGTTATTACTATTAATGCGACAGCTAAATAGCGCTACAAGGTACTAAAACATGTAAGAGTATATCATGCTGGAGATTACATGCGAGGTTTGTAGCGTTAGTATGTAGAGAGTAGCGATAGCGATAGTAGAGATAGCTGATTAAAGTAGTTTTAGCGAAATATCATTTCATCAAGAAATCAATGAATTTGGTTTCATTTTAATGAAAAATATCCCACCCTTCTAATGACATCAATAATTCAACCCCTTACCACATTACTTTCGGAGATTTTTCACGATAAATACCAGCCCTTTTACGTGGGAAATGGTACGCGTATACGCTCCAGAGAGACATTATTTACAAAATGAGTAATGTGTAACGCTTAGCTGTCGTAAAAAAACTAACAGTGTGTAGTTTGAATGTCTTCTCAAGTATTTTTGAAAATTAATCATATTGTCATCGCAGTAAATTCTTCGGGATCACAATAAACCTTCCGATTTGAAGGAGTTTCAAACGCGCCGCGCGAAAAAAATGAGTCAAGTTAAAAACTTATTTTGATATTTTCATTTAATTACTTACCATTTCTGTCTTATAAAACTATATTATTGCTCCATTAATGAAGCAATATATTCATTCATGTGTCCCATAGTTGGTGACATTAAAACGTATAAATCGAATATGGTATCTGTTATGACTAGGGAATTATCTCGCTCGAACTACCTTAAGTCACGCTCAAGTAATTGACGTCTATAGATGACCATAAGCATAATTTATTAAAATCACAGTTAACTGCATAGTGTATGTTGCATTCACGAATCTGAGTATAAATTAAAATGCGTTTATAAATATGCGTTTTCGTAAAAGCCAGCCAATGACGTGAACCAACATTTGTCCTGCGGGAAGGTTGTTAACCCAAATCTAGTGTTCGATACTTCGTACCGTGTCAAAAAGTCGTTAGCGTGATCTGCGGAATCCATTCAACGTTTGGGAGAACAAACATTATCAGCCAAAGACGCAATTTCTTCAACATCCTTTTTTGTTCTCTATTTGGGACAAAACTTGGTTAATTTCGACTCCGTTACTCTGATATATACCGTGAATACTTGTGATTACATCGTCACATAATGTTTATTTCCCTATATATGTGTTTCTCCCTCATTGTAAGTCTGGTGGCAATGAAGTGTATGTAGCTTCCAGTTCACAACTGAGGAAAGAAATTGCGTCAGTCAATATTAGATCATGAAAATCGATAAAAAAGTGTACAGACCTTGCTGTTCACCCAATTTCTACATCAATATCCACCTCTGCATACTACCCTGTGAGCCGCCGCATGGGCGTGTGGCTTGGGGTGTTAGAACAGCCGTGTAAAGATGTAAGGTTTTGGGAGGTAAAAAGGTGACGTGTATTATGGGAGTGTATTTAGTGGAGCTCAGTATCTATTGTGATCGCTTATTGTGCGCGGAAAGAATGAGTTCTTGAACCTATCTGTTGGGCAATGTATCCGTCTTATTTTATCGCTTCCGTGAGATGTAGTGAGGCGTCATGATAATATTCTCTGTGTCGCTCTGGAACATAATATGAAATTTATGATATTATTCTGCGTGATACAATTGTGAGAGAATTGGAAAATTAATTATTAAAATTAGAATGCATTAAAAGTGTTGAAAAAGTAAAATGGCAGTGTCTCTTTAAAAAAAAAACATGTATACTGTATCATGTGAAGTAGTTCATGCCTTCTGGAGTCCTCATAATGGTCGGAAATCTGGAAGTTCATGCATAAATAATTGACACTTGTATATTTCATCAGATTACACTTCTCTTAGGTTTAACTTGATATCGGTAGATTTAGTAAAATGAAGGAATCATAATGAATTGCCTTCCGGCTTTGCTTTTTGGAAGCAGATTAACTGACGTTTCCTCCGTGAGAATTCCACGAATCGAGATTATCACATCAGATGGTGCTGTAATCGGATTATCAATTCATTAAATCTGTACAAGTGATTTGCTCACGCATGTGGTTAATTTCTCCATTTTTTTGGGGTGAAATGTATATTCACCCCGCTTCCGTCCGAAGATTATTTTTATCTTAAGTACTCTTGTTTAAGGCTCTGTGTGAGCCGATGTGTTTGTAATTCTAACGGTGGAACCTTTCATCAGACAATGCTGTCTGTTCAATCGTTCAGATAATAAGTGATAATCTTGAATCCAATCACGTTTATCCTTTACTGGAGTTTATTCTGCTTGGGTAGCCGTTGGTTGTTTCTGTTGCTACAAAAAATGAACGGTTTTGAGATTGTCATTATTGATGTCACATGATTTTGCCTCAAACCGACCTATTTTTAATTTGTTTTTTCATGAAGAGTTGACCGGAGTGAGCTTCAGAGTATTCTATGGACTGGATTTTAAAATTCTTTTAACATCACGTTAAGATGCAAGTACCCTGGGTGGAAATTGTTTCTGTCTGGGTAAGAGTACTAGAAAACGTAGATTAAAACCTTAATCCTTTGAGTCACATTTTAACCTTGCCTTTTTTGGACTGGAACTTTTGAACTGGAAAAATTTTCGACCCTGTTCCTGAGGGGGTATGTCTGTGCATTTCAATATTCTTTTGCACTTCTTCGGATATCTCACTCGAGTAATTTCTCATTTAATGATCGATGTCCGCAGTTATCTGTGATAAAATCCCCCAGCGAATACTCTCGCTGGCGTGGCTGATTTTTGCTTCGTTTGGTATGTATGCTTTTCTGCAGCCGATACGCGGAAATGTACTCCGAAGAAGTCACCTAGCATAGACTATTAGTCAAAACGTTTACATTGGCCGAAAATACGGAAATATTTCTCGGCTTTTACTGGAATGTATACGATATGATAAACGTACCCTTAGCCCCTTTTAATACTGTATTTTAGATTGATCACAATGCCGCAAATATTCTTCTCTGATCAGCAATCCGTATATTGGTTCTGCCTCTCGCATTTCCACCCGTAATTGAGCCCTCTAGAATGGTTGCTAATAGTCTCTCGTGTCTTGTGGATGTGGCCTATCAAGGATTCTCCTCTCTTTCTCATTGTGTTCCATAGACACAGCACTTCTTCAGTTCCCCTTTTCTTTAGTCACCCTCTCCATCCTAGATTTTTGTGGATTCTTCCGTTGCACCACATCTCAAAGGCATCGATTCTCTTGTATTATGGCCACGTCGTACTTCCATCTATCTACATCTACGTGATACCCTGCGAGCCACCACGAGGGTGTGTGGCAGGGGGTGAAGGTCATCAAACATGCTCTATTGACATGCAACTAGGATATTTTATGGAGACATGCTAGATAATAGGGTCACATGGAGCTAGGTGGTTAGTATCTACATAATTAGGAAGGGATTATTGGTTGTAATTACATGCATCATTCACTACAGACTACTCTGACTATATTTCACCTACCTATCCCTTTGCTACGCTGCCTATTGTTCTCTCTTATAGTACGAGGGAAAAACGACATTTTAAATCTATCGGTACGACAATCCATCTCTCTAATCTTGTTAATTTGATCAAACCTAGCATAATACGCAGGGGTTCTTAATATATATCTAACGTCATCTGTGAACAAATCGGATTCGAATTTACTTAAAAGGTTTAACCTAAATTTTAACCTGCGTTCTGATAGTAATTCCCATCGTGGTTCTTCTATTAAGCTCGTAACACTTATACAATTATCATAACGGCCTTTAACTAACCTAGCAGATCTCCTTTGCACGCGCTCTAATTCTATTATCATACCTTCCTCGTACGGATCCCATATACTAGCGGCATATTCTAAATGAGGCCTATTCCATAAAGCAAGACACTCCTCACAGATGTCTCGAGTGGGTATTTTTTTGAAACTCAAATTGATCTTTGATGTTAGGAGCCTTTTCTTTTTATTAAAAGCTGCCTTGACGTGATTAACCCTAATGACGAGATCATTAGCACTACTTCCATCTGTTGATATTTAATTCATCTACCATCTACTTATAACCCTGCAAGCCACCACTAGGGTGTTTGGCAGGGGTGAATTATCACCAACATGAGCTACAATGAAGAAATTTACATTCACCAACATGCACCACACTATCAGTGTTCTACATACACCACAGAAACTTCTTTTAAATTCCGTAATGTAATGCAGGGAAGAGGAATGAGTCATGTAGGGAACATGCAAAATATGGTGTTAGCACTGCTCGGCAGATTACGAAGCATGCATTAGGATTCATATGAATTTATCGCCACACTAATGTCAACTAACCTAATTCAAAGTCTTAACGCAGCCATTATGGTCTCTTATCGAACGCGGGATGAACGATATTTTAAACCATACTGTTCAATAATCTACTTCCCTTATTTTATTCTCCTGATCTGATCTGCCGTAGTATTTTGGGGTTCGTAAGATATTGAAAACTTCTTCTGAAAATAAATTCGTTTTAAAATTACGTCAAATATTGAGTCTAATTTTCAATTGACGGTCTGAAAGCGATTCCCAACCAAGTTGTCAGTAGCACTAACGAGGCTATCATAACGGCCTCTCATGTATCTTTCTGATCTTCTCTGGGTGCCAAGGTACTTGAATCTTGACTTCCAATGTACTTGAACCGCAAATAGAAATTATGAAACAATGGAAAGTCGACTGATGATATGTAAATTAGCTCACAATTCTTACTCTTCTCCTTGAGCTAAGAATTAAATATGTATGGTCGTTACCCGACAAGGTCATGGGATTTGTACGTAAGGGTAGAAAAGTACCATTTGGGCATGGTTTGGACCTTCAAAAAATTGGCCTCCCGGTAGCCCTTTCAGCTCCGTGATCCTTAGCGTTTCGATCATGGGAAGGAAAAAAGTTTTGCCGGGAAGTTGAACCCCTAGCGACGTCGGGGAGCCTTCTCAAGTCATAATTGATCCTATCGTTCACAATCTTCCCGGTATTGATGCTGTGTCAGAACTTTTCTTCCCGTCTCCCTGGCCGGGGATCTTAGTGTCTTCTTACGTTTGGGGTGACTTATGAAGAAATTGATTTTACGGATCGCCGGGCGTATTGATGGATGAAATTCATTTTTTCACCCTGAAGTGTTGGCCGGAGCTCTCCAGAAAACGTCAACGACCGCTAGCACCCTGAGAGTATGGGAGAGTGACTCCTCCGGCGCATCACTTCCGAAGTTTGTGGCTACATTTTCAAGATTTAAAAAAAAAATTGTCGCCTGAATTTTAACTTGAGGGAACCTACGTCGTTGAACTATCTCCGTTTCTTTATTCCCAAGCTAAAATCACACCAGACTACTTATGATTGAATGAACGCTTATCATCAGTCATCAGTTTATTATTTGAAGTACTGCAGTTGTCCTCTTTTCATGTAGTGGTGCATGTACATAGTGCATGTACATAGTGCCTTACATCTGCGAGCCGCCGCAAGGGAGTATGACTGGGGATGTTATAAAGTGACATAAACCTCGTATTGACATAATCGAAAGCCACAACCCACAATATATAGGTACAATATGATCGATTGCGCATTTAAATTGCTTCAATATTCCCCTACACTATCGTATTGTTAGTTAAAGCTATCCTCTATTCTTCTTCAAGTATTTTTTTCCCTCCCATTTTCCGTTCTATCTGTTCGCTCACATCACTTTTTTGGATAAAACTTGTGGCCTCTCTTTGTATTTTATTTTTATCGCAAATCAAATATTTCTGAGTAGGGACCTGAATTCTTACGGCAACTTCAACTACATCCATCTACATACTACCCTGCGACCCGCTGTATGGGCGTATGTCAGGGGGTATTAGGACACCAGCCGTGTAAAGATGCAAGGGATATGGTTTTTGGAGGTGAAATGGTGACGTGTATTATGGGAGTGTATTTAGTGGAGCTCAGTTTTTACTGTGGACGCTTATTGTGCGCGGATAGAACGAGTATTCGTACCATTCTGTTCGACATTGTATCCCTCTTATTTTATCGCTTCTGTCAGAGCTGGAGATGTAGTAAGGCGTCATGTTAATATTCGCTGTGTCGCTCTGAAACACAACATTTCAGAATTTCTCAAGCAAGTTAAGCCTAGCTTGCAGCCTCCGAGTCTCTAGGGGCTCCCACCTTAATCCCTGTAAAAGTTGTGAAACACTATGTGTTCTCTCTAAGCAGTTTTTAACGAAGCGTGCACCTTTTATTTGTATTTTATTAATTTTTTGGTTAAATCTTTATGACCAGGGTCCCAAATGCTTGCGGCGTATTCGAGGTGTGGTTTAACTAGAATAAAGTAGCATCTCTCTTTTACTTTTCCATTCAAAGTAGATGCATACGGGTGTTGATGGAATATCTGTGATCAATTTGTAAAAAAAATGCTTTTTGTTTCTTTTTGACATTTGTTGCTTCGTGTTTCTAGGTTTCTAAGTTGTTTTCTTTCATCATTTGTAATTTTAAAGGTAATATTACATCAAAGTTATGTACGCTTCCGCCAGAGATGAAATATGGTATCAGCAAACGTTTATCCTCGTTGGCTGAAATGTCTAGTCGAAGAATAGTGTTAATTAAAATTTACTAGCGAATCGTAATTTTCGGTATATTCTGCACGTAACGTAGACGTAATATACAATTTTTTCAGTCAACATGTTTAATTATTTCGCCAGTTCTTAAGGTGGCTTAAAAATGGGAAGTTTATTGCGATAATTACTTGCAGCTATCGGCTTTGGACTTAAAATCCTCGTGTAAATGGCTCTCAAATCCGCTTGTGGATCGCTAATTTCAATAGATTACCGGACTTAATTTTGTAGCCTCAGTATTTCGTGCATACTTGTGTGAGGACGAACATTACACAAACAAGCAGCCCTTCAATGTCTAATGCTAAGTCCCTTATCCCATGGTATCTCTCGCCTTGTACCTTCCTCTTTATTTGGTCCATGAACTTATTCCTAGGTCATCCTCTGGGGATTTTCCCTCTATTTTACCTTCAGTTATGTTCTTCACAAACTCATTTAGTCTCAGGGGTGTGCCCAGTCCATCTTGTTCTTCTTTTTTCAATGTTCTCTGTGTTCCAAAATGGTGTATTCCTCCTCTGTTCTTCTGTACACTCCGCCATTTCATTTCTTGCCCATATATACAGTAAAAGTATGTCATCGCACTATCTTGGAAAAACTTTCCCAGAAGCTCTCGCACGAGAAACTTGAGGAAGTAACTTGCCAGTGCAAACCCCTCCTTACGGATGCTTGAAATCGTACTCGCTGTAATCCTTTATGAATTGGATGGGAATGCAGAATGAAATACGTGCGAGTAGCCGGCTCTTTGAAAAAAATCTTATTTACTCGGACCCACTGCGGTAACCCAGAATTAATTCCCTTATTTTTAACACCTATACTTTTGCTTAACAAGCGGGATACGTCCCCAAATTCTGTCGCTTCGTTCAAACTAATTCAAACGTCAGAAATACATATTTCACCTCGTTTATCCTCTCACTTTCAATTAAGATCAGTTGGCGGAACCTCATACCCGCATGTTTTTATTATCCTTGTGGATTATCCTTCGGGGATTTTGATGGGATAAATTTGGCGTTATTGTTTTAAATCCCTCTCGTGTGCGCAATGGTCTTCGTGTTCTCAAAACTATCGACGAAATACTGATCCAACAAAAATAAGTCCGGTAAGCTTTCTAAATTAGCGCTAGGCGGTTTTTATTATTCATCCCTTCCGCTTAAGCTGCTTTAGTTCGCAAGTCGCCGCTGTCGACGTTGTTAATCATTAAAATTTTGATTGATTCAGTGCTATTAATCAGCCAGTTCCCCACCCTTAATGAATTCACCCCCGTCTCCCCATTTTCCCTCCCCCCAAGAGCTCCATAAAGATATATTGAAATTTTCATTTGCGATGGTTCGAACGAGGAATGTAATTTCATTTTGCGCATTAAATCCAAAAAACAAACATTTGATCCTCTCATATTTGCTCTTCTTCTTTACCCCGTGCCTCTTCCTCCTCCCTTCTCCTCCCATTCCTGTTTCCAATTACACCCGTCGGCCTTCGCGACCCGCGGGAGGACCGGAGTGAGTCCTGCGTCAACAGCCGAATGTTTGGCGCTGAGCAAATGATCATAATTCATGCGAAAATACTCCTAGGGCTTAGCGTCTCAATTGCACTCGGGCGGGGGTGGGGGGGAGGGAGGAGTGGGTTCGGGCCCTTAATGCGATCAAAGTTTGAGCCCGCCGAGGAGTTTCGTTTCCTCCAATCAAACGAGGGCTGTTGTCTCGCGATGAAATTACTTTAGATTTTTCTTCTTCGACTATAATCGAATCTTGAAGCGCTGGAGCGAGTCATTTTCGCTGGTCGTCTCGCTGGTAGGCACGACTTATTTCCGTGTTCGCATCTCCAGCCTTGTACGATGGTATTCCATTACAGTGGTTATGATTAGGAATGTGAGCGCTCTGTTGGCAGCAATCATGATACCTATTTCTATCCTGTTATACTGTCAGCTGTTTTCTACCCACATCATTGATTTTCTGCTATCGGAATTCTCTTTAGCTAAATGTTCGTCAAGTGATCAATCGTGACATTTTCTTTCAGTGACCAGGAAGTCATGAAAAACAAATATGGTGCCAGCCATCTATATGTGGTAACTATAGTAATACCATTAAAAAAAACGGAAGTGAGTGATAATAGTAATACCAGTTTAAATGCCATGGTGGTTGAAGGCAGGAACGCTATCAGATAGAAATGTTCTAAGTTTTCATACGATCGTATGAAATTAGTGAAGTGAACTGGAGAATGACAACAGCAACAATTTTAGTCACCAAGGGTTGAATTTCTCCAAGAAGAAAATCTTTCGACTTGACCGGAATTCGAAACCGGATCTCTCAGTTACCGGTCAGTTGTGTCAGTCTGTTGCATGAAACTGGCTAGCACGCCGATGTACATGCGATGTGCGGCCGACCCACAAGAATCTCGGTCAAGTCAAATTATTGTTTTCATGACGAATTTCACCCCCCAGGTGTATATTCACCCCTGAGAGTGAATTCGTACCATTTTATTTGTAAATGATATGATTGGAAGCAATTTTAGTGCATAGAAAAATGTCCCGTTCATTTTAACCGGCCTTTTTACCATATTAGCAAACGTCGGTGTGTTCAAACTTCAATTTCCCAAGTCTTAGATTATCATAGTAAATACATCTTATTGGTATCTATTATTTTTACATGCAATATTGATCATTGTACTTAGATATGGTGCTTACGAAAGATGGACGGATAGGTGAGAAGATAAAGAGACCTGCGAATGCTGGAAGGAAAGTGATTGGTAGCATGTGGAGCATAACGAGGAATGAGTGCCTATCTAAGGAAGCGGAAATCGCCGTGTACAAAAGTGTACTTCTCCCCACTTTGTTGTATGGTAGTGAAGCATGGGTATGTCAGGATAGACAGACTACATGGGTATGGGTATGTCAGGATAGACAGCACAAGAGTAGACTAAACGCCATGGGTATGAGTTATTTGAGGAATGTATGCGGCAAAATTAGGACGGATAGGGTCAGGAATGAGTGGATAATAAATGAATGTGGTTTAGATGCCCCAGTAATGGATATATATGAAAGGAGTGTACTTCGTTGGTGTGGCCATGTTGAGAGAGTGGATGAGAGTCGAATAACGAAACAGATATATAAGAGTGAAATGAATGGTGCGAGAGGTAGAGGTAGGCCGAGAAAGTTGTGGTTGAATGTGGTTGTGGAAATTCTTAGGAGGAGGAATATTAGTAGTCTTAAAAACAGGAGGGCTTGTATTAAGCAGTGCATAGGGGTAAATGAAGCAAAAGACGCTTGCGAGGATAGGTCAGTATGGAGGAAATTATTGAAGCAGAGTTAGGTGTACATATATGTACTTATGAGTGAAACTTTGTGACTGTGCCTACCCCGGAAGGGAACGGCGTGATTGGTATCTATTGATCAATAGCGAACATTTCTAGTCATTGCTTCTGTACCTGCAGCGGAATAAACTACTTGTTTTCTCAAGTTTTGTCCATGACTCGCCTCACGTTCGCTGTCCGTTAATTTTATTTTCTCGTTCCTGTTAACACCATCTGAGTGATCATGGATGAATCGGAGATGCATTGGATGTATTATTCGTCGCCGATTCTCACGTTGTTAACGCCGGGAAGAGACGGCGAAGTCTCTTGAGCAATCGAACCGCATCCGCTTTCCTGGGAATGAGCTATGAACCTCCGGCGAAGAATGTAATTACTCAGACCCAAGAACGTATGTACACGAGCGCATTTTAGTGGTATCGTTAATTGCATGAGCACATATCTTCGTCTTGATTATTGCCTTGAAGGAGATAATTGGACCACTTCATATGCGGAGATGATATTACCGCGGAAATTATCGGTGAACGTGTGTTTCCCGCGGAATTGAAATCCTTCGAGTGCTGAATGATGATGCATCCCTCGACATTGTTCCTTTCAAAGTGATGCCGTACATATCAGATGGGTTTAAAATCTGAACGAGCGAATAAACGCAATCCAATTTACTGATTTGTTGGAACTTTTCTAACATATCATATGTTCGTCGAGGCTAACCTTGGTGTCATTCATTGGTTGTTCAATCCTAAGATTGGTTGACTGCAGCCCTCCATGTTTCCCTAACTAATGTTAGTTATCTTACTTCCTGTTAGCTTTTCCTGTGAACATTACTCTTTATTTGGTCCATGAACTTATTCCTGGGCCTTCATTTGGGGTCTTTTCCCTCTATTTTGCCTTCCGTTATGTTCTTTAGAAACCCATCGTGTTCCCAGGGTGTGTCCAATTCATCTGGTTCTTCTTTTGTTTATGTATTCCTTAAGTATCGATGTCAAAAGTGCTAATTACGGTTTTGGTTCCGATTTATCTCCGATGTAGTTATTTGTCGCTTCTTTTTCGGAGTATTGTTGATGATAGTTCGATTGTCTTAACTTCCTGTTTCTGTGGCCATGAGGTAACAAACGTTTGGCTTGTATAAAAGACCTTTTAAAAGTACATAATTTGCAGTATCTCAGTCATTCACGAGCTGAAATATAACGGTAATATGACATTCTTTGTGTCACAGCCTTGCGAAGTATCATGGTGGAAAAAATAAGGTGTGTGGCTTGTCGTTTCGTTTTGTAGATTTAATTTTAGCAGATAATTCGGAGGTGGGACTGTGCGAGGGAAGTAAAGAAAAGATTGTGTGATTTAAGGTAAACGTCCAATCCGACGGATGGAGTGCTACTACTTGTGGTGCGCTTCATATCGCACCCGAGTTGCGATCGGGATTTCCTATACAGCGTTCTATCTAACAATGACAGTGTTTGCCTTATGGATAACGTTGTTGCCAAACTTACGCTTCGTGAGCTCATCTCTTGACAACGTAGGAAACATATCCTACATCGCGCCAAATTTAAATTAGTTTCTATGAGGAGTAATATGTGACTATTAGGAGACTCCAACGTGTGCAGATTGTGTACTTAGTCACACTATGCCAATTTGTCGGCTGCTTTTGGCAACGTCGCATGTTCAGATGCATGGAGACGCACATTGGATACGAGGCCTTATGAGAGCCCCTGCTTTCAATTAAACGTATAAAACCCCGGAGAGCATGTTCCTGACACAGATTATCGTGGAGTTCTACCATGAGTGTGCATGAAGTACAATACAAAGACCAGTGTGATTTTACCTATTGATGTGGGCAACGTCGTACCTCCAGCGTAGTGGAGATTCGATCTTGACGCGAGGCCTTAAAAGATCTCTAGCTCTCAATTAAATATGGAAAGCCCTGGAGAGTATGCTCCATACGCATATTTCCATGGAGTGTTTCCAATAGTGTGCATGAAGTGCACTGTGTAGAACAGTGTTCCATTTACTGCTGTTATTGGTAACGCCGCACCTCCGGCCTAATGGAAACTTGATCTGGTTACGAGGTTTTATTTGATCCCCTGCTGTCAATTATGCATGGCATCCTGTAGAGCATGTTCTATACGTGTATTTTCATGGAGTACTCCTTAAGTGTGCAAGAAGTGCACTACAAAGAACATTGTTAATTTATCTGCCGTTGTTAGCGACGTCATACCTACGGCCTTATGTAAATTTCCGCGGGAAACGAATCTCCATAAGAGCTGTCTTTGTCTACTGAATGAGAAACACCCTGGGCTTGAAAAAACTCCATTATTCCCGGGACTCGACCCCTGGTCCGCAGAATTGAGAATTCAGCCTTGAGAGCTTCAAAACCGACCCGGTTCGTCACGAACTTCGCCAATTTTCGCCCGCGGATGATGAAAGAAACCCGTCTCCCATTGTCTTGCACCTTCCAATACCTGTTTCCTCCCTCGCGAATCCATCTATTCTTGATCTTTCCTGCGCCGGAATTCCTTTATTTTTTTATCCAATCTCCCTCCCAGCCATTTGCCTCCCACACACTCTCTTTCCCCCTTCTAACCCAGTAACCCTCCCGCCTTCCTATTTCTCTCCTTCAGATCTTTAAGGAGCCGACCTTCCCCTCCCCCAGATCCTTTTATAAGACTCAATTTGAACGTGAGGTCGACGTGCGGTGTCCCTTTTACCCACTAGAAGCGGCAGCAACTCTCTTCTCTCTCCCGCCTCCTCCCCTTCCTCCTCGGAACCCCCAACCCTTTTCCCAGGGCTCTTATTGTCCTCCGGCCCTGTGGGCTTCAATCAGACCTATCCCTTTGTGCTTTTGCTCTTTCCAGCCGATCCTGCTAAAGGAGGATCGAGCGGTGTGTGTAAGCGCCCCCTCCCTTATGCGATCCCTTCTTCTTCCTTAAGAGAACCCCTTTTCCGTGGATATCCTGCTTGGCCTCGGCTTGGGTGGGGGAGGGCTGTGCGCAATCCTTTCGCCTCACCTTTTACCTTACCAGTCTCTTACCCTTTTGCCCCCCCCCCCATCCTCCCCCCGTACCTCGCCAGCCTTTTTACCCTCGCCTTTCCCCAATCTACGTGTCTCTCACCAGCGGCGTCCCAAATGGGTTGCCTTCGCTACGTGCGCGTCGTTTCTCCGCCCCAGGCCAGAGCCTAGCTCTTCGAGGTTCGATTCCCCTCTGCCAGAGAGTAGTTCTGCGCGTTTACTCGCGTTTTTTTGTTTTTTTTTGCGAATCGTGGCTGCCCTCGTTCTCCTCCATGTCTACCTGTCTTTCTTTCCCTCTCTCTCTCGCTTTGCACTCTGTTGGCAGGTCTAATGGAGTATTTACGTCCATATTGGTAAAAATAAAATTACTTCCACATTTTTAAAAATGAAAATCAACCGCAGTTTCGACACTATGTCATTATCAAGGTCATAAATTGTCCTTCCTTGATAGTGACGTAAGAGTGTCGGAACCATGGTCTGTTTTCATTAAAATTTTGGATATTTCAACTGAGTTATTTTATTTTTGCCAATATTGATGGACAATATTTCCACAAAGTTACACCTGAAACTTTTATAATTGAGTATTTACATGTTTTTTTCTAGAGATAATTTGGCAATGTCCGGAGTGCGTACCCTAATCATGTCCATAGTAGTCGCCCATGCTCACGAAAGGTGTTGAAATTAAAACATAAAATTCAAAAATGTCCTCCTTTACGAGTAGAGAAATATCAAGCCCACACTCCACCCATGCTGGCCTCCCTCTTACCCTCTCGCGATTCCTCCCAACCAACATTTTCTGATTTCTTCTCCGTCTCCGCTTCCCCCCACAGTTTTTTTCCCTCTCCCCATCTCCCTCGCATTCCGCCTATTTTGTCCGTCTTCCGAGACGGTGGAAGACACAGATTACCTGTGGGGCCAGACGTGTTGTAGTCTCTTCCCGAGTCCTCGGGATGCGAGCTCGCGAAATTGTGTCTGTTTGCTTTTTTTTATATTTCTCTCATTTTTTTATGCTCTTCTTGGATTTCCTCGGGCTCGTGTGACTCGCGCGTGCAGTGGTGTGATTCGATGACGCCATTTCTACTCTCGTCATCTTGTTTTACGTCGTTCACTGCATCAGTTTCTACGTGTGATGTCGTGGCGTCACGACCTCTTTGCAAAAAAATATTTTATCTTGATTTTTGGTCGCTGTATTCATTTATCTTCCTCGGGCGTTTTTGGATTTTTGGTCACGTAATAAAACCTTTTATGTTCGCCGAGGTTTTGAAATATTTGTATTCCTTCCTCAGAACGTTTAATTCTTTTTATAGAATCGCGGAAACTTCTTCAACCGACTCCGGAGAAAACATGAAAAATGTAACTTTTTACACTACACCACCACTGTCGTACACCAAATACGCTAAATACACATAATTTCAGTTGTTTTTTTGCATTGATGTTTTTTCTTTTTGTTCCAATATGCAATTATTCGCTGATTATATTTGGTATTGGCTTTCTTCTTGTAGTTTTCACGTTTTTACGGGGGTTGGAGGCAGATTTTTTCATGATTTTAATAACACCATGAAATGCCCTTCGAAAGGATTGAAAATAACCCGGAACGTCGACAAAAATGAATACTTTTATAATTTGACCATAAACCTGAAAAAAAGAAACTGAAGGGAAAAAAACAAAAACCGCCAACAATTCCCTCTGGGTGTTGGACGTCGGAGAAATATTATCACGAGTCGGAATTCACAGGGTGCATGGAGCGAAAGGAGTATCTATATTCGTTTGAAACTGCCCCAGGCATCACGTTGGGATATATATTCGCTTCGTAATTTTTAAATGAAATACTTTATAGACTTTAAATTTTAGGAAACCTTCCAGAATTTCGGCGCACATAGTCTGAATGCAAACAATAGTTCGGACCATGTTTTGCATGCCATTTCGTATGCGGTTTCTGATCTTTTTTCGGGCCATACCTCAGGACCATGTTTCGGACCTAGCGTGCACCACATTTTGGCCCGTACGAGATATGCCACCTTGATAATAGTATGCATATATTCGGGGGCAATCATCGAACTTAAGACAATATTGTTTTGAAAAAACTGTTTTTGCCAGTGTCGGACTCGGCCTGCCCCGTTGATATTTGTTATCAACAATTATGATCACGAGGAATGTTTTATTTAGCGCTTAAGGGAAAATATACTCATACTCCATTGCATTTATACATTTATGTCATATACCCTACGGCTCCTTATTAAAATAACAAAACATTGAATCGAAAATTAATTTTATTATTAATCGAAAATTAATTAATAAAAATTTAAAAAATTGAAAAAAAAATTAATCGTTGTAATGGAATTTTTTCACATTCATCGAAAGATATCAGCTATGAGCACATATATGCAAAGTTTCACGCAAATATTTGCATAAAAAATTGCTCCAATCGTAGCAAAAAAATGCGGTAATCGTATTATGCCGATCTATTCCGCCTGACCGGCAAGAAATGCCCGTGGACCCGTACCGCTCCGCGGACTACCGGTTGAAGACCGCTGATGTCGGCGACCCGATCACCCTCGAGTCGTAAGGAAGGCCCTGGGTCGCATTTCGTACCCTCTCCCCCACCGATCTGAAGACATTGACCCCTTGGGGGGTTGAAATATGGGGAAATTCTCCTCCCCCATGGCCATTCTGGCCCCATTCTCTGCCTCCAAGTTGGCCCAGCAAAATTCCCCCTGCATCGAGGAAAAAAAGAAATTCCAGGCCTCCTCTTTCTCTCCATTCCCCTAACTCGTCTCATTTTTATATATTTTTTTTCAGCCAGATATGGCTCGGAGAGGAGAAGAGATCTTGCATTTTTATTCAAAACCCTCCTATCAAAAAGGAGGAAGGCGAAGAGAGAGTGGTGTACTAGGGAGGCCGGTTGATGGCGCGTCTTACAGTCGGGAGGGTTACGGATAGGGGGTGTGTGGCATTAGATAGGGGGCAAGCGAGCCATCTACTCCCCTCCACTGCTGCCTATCCAAATTCCGAGGCCATAAGGGCCAAGGAGAGGCTGTGTGGAAAAGGTGGTCGGGAGGGAAGGGACGTATGTGCAGGCTTGCCAACAAAATGAGTTCATTATTTGTACCAACTGAACAATCGTTATGATTTGTTTATCAGTTGTAGTCAGAGATTGTCCAATTAAGATCCAAATTTAGTATCTCAAAGCCAAACAATGGATAAGGTTAACACTTTCGCTGCGGCAGACTTCAATTGACGTCTTTTGAGAACTTTCTAGAACTGCGAACAACGTCAATAGACGTCCATCCTGTTCATAGTATTTTTTTACTAAATAAGGCGTCGAAGAAAGTCTCTCGATTTACTCGCACCACTAGCTTGGTTCATTCTGTTATGTAAAATCCATTAGATGCAGAAGTCATCCATTGCTGGAGTTCCGTGCATCAGTCTTGTTTTGAATTACTTCAATGAAAAGATTACAAGTAGCATTTACGTAAATGGCCAGCAGTGAAAGTGTTAAAGAAATACTATATTGAATTAGAAAAGGTGTATTACTCCAAGAGCTTTGCGTTCATGGAAGCAGATTCTAAATTAGTTACGTGCCGTATTTTTTGAGACCTTGAAAGAAAACATGAAAATGAGAAGCGACGATAAAATTAAGATTTACACTTCAACTATCGGAAATATTGTAAGGTGTATAAATTAAACCACAAGGAATTCTCATGGCAATTTCTTCAAAAAATTCACCCGCCATGTTTGAATTTCACAAGGAATATCAACCGCCAACATACCTTTTTACAGTATTCAACCAAGCATGTTCTTTTGGCGACATATTTCCGCTATAGACAATATGTGCGAATTTACCTATGGGTTATGTGTGGTTCTCGCTATAAACGGAACAGTTGAATGTGGCGGAAAATGTCTTCAAATAGAGGCGTTTATCGCAGGAGTTGTCCATTACCAGAATGAAAATTTTCCGAAAAGTCCTGAAGGTTAAATTTATAAGCATGTTATCTCCGCGTTGAATATGTTTTAAACGTTGATGAACGACGTAAATTTGTCAATGTATATTCATTTTTAACTGTCAACAATTAAGCAGTCTGGAATACAGATTCATACCATATTAGTGCACCTAATTACTGTAACACTAGCACGACGTAGCACACGATGATTTCACTGTCAGATTTTTTTAAAGTGCGATTTTGCTAAAGCAAATGAAAATGAAATTTTAATGTGGTGTTATCTTATTTCCTTATTTGGGAAAACGGTTACGTCACAGTCAATAAAAGTGTGTTGCGCTTTTTATTCCCATGCATTATTTTATCTAATAGCGAGCATTAGCGTATTTTTAATCCTTTATTGCTGATTTTAAAAAAGAATAAAATCAATGGAACTCAAATTTGTCATTAAACTTTATTTAGTTCCTTTTATGGATTACAAATGGAAGCTTCTCATATGGTGAAATGAAGAGGGAAGCTGAGCAAAGAGCAGAATGGCGTGCTATTGCCAACCAACCCATGGGTTGATAACCGAAGAAGAAGAAGAAATGGAAGCTAAAGAAAACTTGACAGAGATACATTTATATTATCCATTATTTTAGTGGCAACTGGTGGGCTAATGATGTTTTTCCACAGTAACGATGATTATGGATCGTTTTGTAAATTATTATCATATATATTATTTCTCAAAGGTGTTTTTTTTGTCGCAACGCCATAACTCCCATCATTCTTCATCAACATTAATGGTTCTAACATCATTTTAAAGCCCATGTTCCCCGCTATTGACGAAAAATAGATAAATGGTTTAAAATTAAAGGTTTTGCTAAAAAATTTAAAATTAAAGTTTTTGTTAAAACATGATACAGCGCCATCTGTTGACAATATAATCAACAGATGTTGGCTATGGTTACGTGCTTTAAAGACTGTAGGAGGCGCCATCTATTAACACATCGTTTAGTTAGATTGTTTACATTCTACATGCAATCAGTGTGACCATTAACTGTTTACGTTTACGTTATGTATCTTAAACACAAACATAGATAACATATAATTGTCCATGGGAAGAAATAGGTAGAAGAACAGGAAGAATGAAGGAAGAAACAGGAAGAAGCTGCATACTGTGCGAAATATTCGCATGGGTCAGCTAGTTTAAACTTAAAAAGTAGCAGGATTATATCCTCCCTTGGGATGGTGGGAAATGTCGGAAAAATCCTGTTAAGCCCGTTCTGCACTGGGCATCTAATTGCACAGTTTGATGTATCTACGAACGTGCATTTCGAATTGCGTGGTGTAAAGCGGTGTATTTCAAGAACGCGTGCGCGAATGCATGAGCACGAGATGCACAAACAGCCCCTGTTCTTATTCAATTATCATTGCACGCCAGTTTGAGAAATAAATGCTGTTTTATTGTGCAATTTCATGCCCTGTGTAAAACGAGCTACACACGCAATCCGGGGAGTTTTCCCGGAGGAGAAGCCGGAAGAGTCGGCTACCCGAGAGGTGTATGGCATGGGCTCTGGAAGAGGTTGGCTCAGGGGGAAAAACGGCAGCAGTAATCCTGAATTATGTGAAAGCGGTGTTGTACGGCATGGGGTGTGTGGGAGATCCTGGGCGCCTGAATTCGGGGTTTGTCGGGTTAGTGTGGAAAAGTGGGGCTCCGGTGAAAATGCCGGGGCAAGTATTGAGATTCAGGGTTTCTTTTCACTCGTTTTTACAGGGGTGTCCATTGACCGGTAAAATGGGGAATTATTCGTGAATTTTCAGCAAGGGAAATGTTCGTGGATTATTCGTGAATTTCTGGTTTGAGTCGCGAATTTAAAAAGTATCATTTCAAGACAAAAAAATCCTTATTTTATGAGTAAAATCAACAATGATGATGGTTTTAAAATATTTGTTTTTTGATAACTGTAGGTTCTTTATGATAAAACAGTATGAACAAGTAAAAGAAAGAAAGATGTCGATATGTCAAATAAATAACACGATCCAATATGAAAATTATAAAACCCAAAAATGGAGAAAAAAATTACATATTTGAAAAAAGTTAGCACAGTACACGCAGTTTTTAATGAAACAATTTAAAAATATAAATGAAAATAAAATAAAAAACGGAGTCATAATTAACACGAACCAATTGAATATTATAAAAACGATAAAAAGGAGAAAAAGATTACGGATTTGAAAAAAGTAAACACAATACACAATTTTTAATGTAAAAAATATAAGAAAAATAAAATAAAAAAGTTGTCAATGTGTTAACTAAATAAAACAAAGAAAGGGCGATTTAAAATTATAAAACGACCTAATAAATTCAGGGTGTCAGTTGACCGGGAACATCAGGAAAATCGGGAATTGTTCGTAAATTTTTAGCACCGGGAAGTGTTCGTGGATTATTCGTGAATTTCCGGTTTGAGTCGTGAATTTTATAGATCATCATTTCAAGACAAAAAGTCCTTATTTTATGAAATGAGTCAACAATGACTAATATATCTGTTATTTGATAACTTTAGTATCTTTCTAGTATCTTATCTAAAAATATATTTTCTGTATGGCATGAGAATGTATTTTTATTATTTTACTGGCAACACCTATTAGATTATATACAAAAGGTCACATTGTATAAAATTAATCCAAATATATTTATTTTCAGTCTTGGATTATCATTTGTCATTATTATTTTGCCTCCCTATTTCTCCTCTAGAACTCAAGTGTTTTATTCTCTACATAACATGATGTGACTAAGCCTGCTTCCGATTTAGTCTTCTTAAAACCAATATGAAACTTACTGCCTACAAAACTACGTCTTTATTAACTTATTTTAGTACACATTTCCTATTAAATTATTTATTATTATTTAATTAAATAAGAAATTAGTGCTAAAATAAAGTAAGTATGAGTTATCTGAGGAGTGTTTGCGGCAAAAGGAGGATGGATAGGGTCAGGAATGAGTGGGTCATGAATGAATGTGGGTTAAATGCTCCAGTAATGGACGTATATGAAAGGAGTGTGCTTCGTTGGTTTGGCCATGTTGTTAGAATGGGTGAGAGTCGAATAACGAAGAAGATATATATGAGTGAAATGAATGGTGCGATAGGGAGAGGTAGGCCGAGAAAGTTGCGGTTGAATGTGGTTGAGGAAATTCTTTTCTGAGGAATTAAAATTTTAACGCCCCATTTTCTGAGTGGGATCAACGACAAAAAAGGCTTTCAAAAGGTTTCTCTTCTTTCCCTCCCAAAAAAATAACCCCCCATTTCTTCATTTTTACTCATTCCGATCCTTCAGCCACCCTCGAATGACGACTCTTCGGCCATTGCTTATCAAAGATGATGGGCGAGATTCAACCAGGCGGGCGACAAAAGTGCAATATCTCGTATAGAAGCAGAAGTGACTGATAGTGACATTTTCTATTTGTTATAATGTCCGTATTTCTAGTGTACTTGTGGATAAATATTTTTATAGTAAAAGAACATTGTGTTGTATGGTAGTGAAACGAGGGCATGTCAGGATAGACATAAGAGTAGACTAAACACGAGTTATGGGTATGAGTTATCTGAGGAGTTTTAGCGGCCAAAGTAGGATGGATAGGGTCAGGAATGAGTGGGTTATAAATGAATGCGGGTTATATCCTCCATTGATGGACATATATGAAAGGAGTGTGCTTTGTTGGTTTGGCCATGTTGAGAGAATGGATGAGAGTCGAATAACGAAACATATATGAGAGTGAAATGAATGGTGGGAGAGGTAGAGGTAGGCCGAGAAAGTTGTGGTTGAAGAAATCTTAGGAGGAGGAATATTAGGAGTCTTAAAAACAGGAGGGCGTGTATGAAGCAGTGCATGGAGGTAAATGAGGAAAAAGAGGTTTGCAAGGATAGGTCAGTATGGGGGAATATATTGATGTAGAGTTAGGTGTGCATACATGTATTTATGAATGAAACTTTGTGACTGTGACTACCCCGGAAGGGAACGGCGTGATTGGTATGTATGTAACTTTACTTTCAGTCTTGGATAATACTTCGTCATTATTATTTGGCTTACCTACTTCTTCTCTGCAACTCAAGTGCTATATTCCCAAAAAATGTGAGTTAGCCTACTTCAGGTTAAGTCTTATAAAAACCAATATAAAAATTACTACCAATAAAATTACGTGTTTGATTAGCACTCATTTCTTAGAGTATTATGTATAATTATTTAATTACTTTATTCTTGGATTGGGGTTCTTTATTCTTACTTGTGGGTTTAGCTGGAAAACTTCATATTTCGGCATAAAACTTCGGCTCGTATAAAAAATGCGATATTTATTCGTGGAATTTTGTATAAATTTAGTCTTCAAATCCTGGAATTTTCCTTGAATTTAATATTTTGACTTTAGTGGACACCCTGTTTTATTTTTTCTCTACGGGCTCCCCTCTTGGGCGTCTTTAGGGGTGTATGGCAGGGGAGGGGGTTACCCGGTTTGAGGGATGGACGTGGGGAGACAGAGTGAGAGGGCGCAGGGGAATATGAAATGAGGGAAGGAACGGCTCGGTAAGAGAAGAGGCGGAGAGGAAACTTTAAGGGCGGTGGTATTAACAAAGCAAAAGGGATCGGTTTTGCTTGTGTAAGGGCCTCTCCCCGTGCGCGCACAAACCTCTGGGGATGGCAACAAAAGGTTTGTTTGTGTTCGTGCGTGACGGTTTTCCCCCTTGTGGTGGGTGTTGTGCCGGAAGATTCCCCGATGTGGATCGTAAAGTGAGGCCAAGAGATGCGCCGGTTTCTGGGATGTGTTGCTTTCTGGGATGAGTTTTGCTTCCTAAATGTCGTGTGTGGGTAGGGTCGGCAACGTTTAGCATGGTCTCGTAAGGAAATCGCTCAGATTTTCAGCAGAAAAACGTCAATTTGAACGAAAAAGTATGCGTAAGTTTTTTATCAATCTATTTTTTAACTTCCTCGACCTATATAATAAAGATAATATCAAGATATTAGGTCTTTCATGTATTTAACTCACAGCCAAAATTTCGCCACAAGTATTAGCATCCTCAGGCAGCACCAGTAACACGAAACAATGAGACATACAGCCAAGAAATTATACAAATAATAATACAAAATTTGAGGAATCGAAAATTTATCTACCATTTGGCTAAATATTGATCAGTAACAAAGTGAATAGCAACTCCTATTACGCAGTATTTATTTTGCTTTTGTTCAATATTTAGCTCAATAATGGGTATATTTTCGATTCCTCAACTATTGGACTAATATATGTATTAATACTTGCTGTATGCCTCTTTTTTCGTGTTGCGAAGCCCTGTGGATGCCAATATATTTGGTGAAACGTTGGCCGTGAGTAAAATACATGAATGACCAAATATCCAAGAATCTTATTTATTATGTGTTTTTTGATACAGTTTCTTTTCTAAATATATACGTGGAATTGTCTGCGTACATTTTGTACCGTAATTTTGGCTTTCATTTCATTAGGTAACCAATTCCTTCCGCGAAATCAGGATTATTCAAACTGAATAAATGAGAATAAATAACTTAGTATTTGTCTTGACTTACATAGTGAACCCAGAACCACTTAAACGTATTCCTCAAGTAAAGGTGGGCTAAAGTGGTGAGTGCCTATTATAATAACTTTTCAAATACGTCGGAACAGATTCCTGGACCGAATTCCACTTAAATACTTGACTTCAGTCTTTTTTACGGGGAAATAACCATGCATGAAATGATATAAATTATTTAAGGTTCATGCTTACAAATTTAAAGCAATAATTGTTATACATTGATTTCCGATATGTTTTTCCATGTGTAAGCACTTTAGTTTTTTCTCTTAACAATGCTCGTAAGTTTTTTCTCTTAACAATGAATAATCATGATTGTTGCCTGAATCATTGATAGCCCAACTGCAAACAACATTGCAGACTGCAACCACATGACTTTCAAGCATTTTTATCCATTTTTTTATAAATCTGCCATTGTGTTTTTTGCGTGATCTACACTTCTGTTACTCTGTCACCTTTCAACCAGGAATCTTGTTACTCTGGTACCTTCCAATCTGGACTTTAAAGTCATATGCGCGTCTATTATTAACCCACCGGATGTAAGGGGCCAATAGAGGTATGTTCGGAGCAGTGATAAATATAAATAAAATGAATGTGATGGTCATATCTTGAAGGCAAAATATTAAAGGACACAGTTGCTGGCATCTGAATGACTCCTCGGCGTTTTTGGTGCAGAATAAATTGCTCGTGAAAATTGGATTGAGAATCATCCATTCCCGGGTGGAATTCCAACTACACATGGTAGCGCTTGTTATAATGCCTGGAATGAGTCACCTGCCGAAGTATCCCGTCCAGCTGGATACCGAAGTCGTTGGGATGCAATAAGAGAAGAATGCGCATTTTATGGAGGCCATGACAAAGTTTATGTGCACGTGTGGGGTGACATGTTGAGAGGGACAATGCCCTGTCGGATTTTTACGAGTTCAGTGAACGGCGATATGTCCAGAAATGCCTAGGTTCATAGATGAGTGTGGGAAGAAAATGTGAAAGATTGAGACCCCGGTGATCTGACCCCGGTGAGGGCAAAGGGGAAAATTCCAGTTTTTAGGCTTTGGGTGTTTTTAAGCGATAGCATCTCTGGTACCTGTCGGGTGTCTTAGAGCTGAAGGGCATCAAATTAAACTAGCTGAAGGATATTAGTTCAAATTATCGATCAATACTTGGGCAACATGGGCCAATATCAACGTTGCCAGGTTGCAAAAACTCGATAGTTGTTGCCGATGTTTTTACATACTTAAGGCGGGTTTCCACAGGGAAGTCATTTCCGTGACAGTAGCCTTGCAAGTCGCTAATAATGGGCACTTAGATGTGTAACCACGGACTTCCATGGCAGTAGGGGTCGATGAAGGTAGTAATCGACCTACGTTAGCACTTGCAGAGAAATTAGACTGGCTTCTTTTTGCCTGCAAGTAGCACGTCGATTTTGCGATAAAATCGCGCCGCATCCGGTGAAATCTTGGTCACGCAACAACAAACGGAGATTAAAAATTCAAATAACTAATAACTTTTTAGGAGGAGAACCCATTGTTGCCTATGTAAATATTTATTTGTTTTTGAAAATATATTAAATTCTCAATAACCCCTATGGCAAGCCTTATGACTTATCTCTTATTAGGAAATAATTATTATTGTCGTAATTGACTCACATTCGACGTAATAACGCATAATTATTGTTATTGACACACATTTATTTATGCCCATTGGACTAGAGTAGTATTATACGAACGCCATTATTACCAAATTGGGCTGTTTTGGTCATCACCATACCCATTGTTTACTTCCGTTATCCATTTGTTCCGAAAAAACCGAAAGTTATGTGTGAGCAGAACGATGCCCTACGAGTGGTGATGCGATTCGAGATATCGCTACACTCGCTACTTTCATAGGAGTCGACTTCCATGAATAAACCCACCTTGAGGCATCTATATGGTTTTTCATGTGTAGTGTACTAGATGGGCTTTATAGATATTCGTTTCTCATTTCAATCTCCATAAGGCCGGAGGTGCGATGTTGCCAATTGGATCAGGAAAATCAACATGAAGCAGGGCTGTATTTTATCGGCATATCAAGGGGACATTTCAAACATCATTCAGTGAAGTAGCTTCCTTCAATTTAGCTCTGCGTTGGAAATGATTTCCCCCGTGCATAACAATGAGAGGTGGGCTTACGGAACGTAAGTTTGTCAACAACGCATTCCCACAAGGGACTATACTATTGAATTTATGTGGAACCATATATACTACTATTCTTCTCAGGAGATTTGCATCCATCGGAAACACTAGATGATATCGAGACGAATTGCGAGCATTTCTTGGAGTACATTCAGTTCTATGATTTGCCAAACTGTTCTCAAAAGACACATGGACATAGTAAGAATTTATAGCCTGATTTTCGTCTGATTTTTTGAGTAGTTTTAGCGGATGTACTTCAGCTCTAAGTACTCTGATTCTACATCAAATTCACTAATATCATCAAAGTCACTGTAAGGTCTATGTTTGATTTCACCGTAGTTAAAATTACAAGGAAATTTGTCCATTTTAAACGCCTGTCTAATTTACAGTCGCTCGGGAATTGAAATGTTCAATTTGATCGTCCGTAACGCATATTCTCTCCAACTGTTAAGGAGAGAGCTTTGGTTCGAAGAGAATTGCACTTAGCGCGAAAGTGTGTTCGAATTGGGAGCCTTAGGAGAATAGTACGAAAACGGGGGTTTATTTATTGAGTTGTTGAGGAACTCAATGGGAACGCTTTATGTGTATGATAAACCCGGAAATCTGATGCAAGATTAGAGCTGCGGGAGTTAACGAATTCCGTGCCCTGTTCTGAACCAAAGAGCTACCCTGGGGACTTACTAGGCTTAAGCTGGTCTTCTACCCTTTATCCTTTTGTCTCTCGTTTCAAATCGTGGTAGCTACTTGCTCTTCGAACCTTTAAATGCCCTCTGCTCTGGATTGCACTAATTTCGTCGTAATAGCTGTGGTTTAGTGCGCCTCGGTTTCTTACATTTGACCGTCTATGTACGGTCGGATTCAAATGTTTTGCAAAGAATCGAGCGGCGCCACTTACGCTTCTCAAGGAAATTGAGTTTCACATACGGCACTGTTGTTCTTTGCTACGCAACGCTATCTATTCATCTGTTTATTTGCACGTATTCAAATGGTAATAGTTGAGCAATTGCCTATTTTGGGCTAATTTGTCATTACACTTTCGTTTCGGTTTGGATTTACGATTTGAGCATGGATAATTATTATTTATTTATCACAACTGTCACTCTAAATAATACATTACGTAGTATTTGCCGAAGGTATATTGTATGCCAGGAACGATCTGTGTTTAATAATAAAGTTTGGTATTTCAATTAACCAATACGTCGCAGCATGTCATTGTTATTCGAGCTGATCATATTATGTAATAACAAGTTAGCACAAAACAAGCAATTGCTCAACTGTTACAATTTAAATACGTGCAAATAAGCAGCTGAATAGATAGCATTGCATAGCAAAGAATAACAGCGCCGTAAGTGAAACTCGATTTCCTTGAGGAGCGTAAGTGACTCCATTCTTTGCAATACATTTGAATCCGACTGTACCTATGGTGTATACATTACTGAGTTAGAGAATGCCCGAGGCATCACTTGGTGGTATCGTTTTGAGTAAAGCGTGTTAAACAAAGTCAGTAACTTTAATGGAGTCAGCCCCGCTAGTGGTCACACAATTGCGCGAAATTCACAGTGGAAAAACCATTCGCCTGGAAAGCCTGGATAGCTCAATTACGTTGAGCACTCGACACGGAGTCGAGGGGTCTGGTGTCGTATCCCGGTCCAGGCGAATTTTTTTTCCACTGTGAATTTCGATCAGTTGTCAATTTTTTTGTTCAAGTATTAACCTAATAACTGCTTATTAACCTAATAATGTTTTGTACTTTTTATTTACTGATGAAACTGATGCACGGAACTAAATGAATTTTCTCTCTCATTTCAGGTGAGGATAAACATGCATTTTGATGAGCCGGATGTAAGGACTGTCTTCGCTTAGAATATGGTATCGTATGCCTCTCAGTTGATAAATGTAGAATCATTCTCTAATATACCTCTAGAAGGAAAATTCGTCCATATATGTTTAATGATGAATTCTTCAAGAGGAATGATATATGTATAGTTATGAACAGAGAAATGAAGTTTCCTAATTGCGTCAACCGTGAGTCTCAGTTGTAGGTGATGGTATGATATATTACTTAATATTCAGGTCAGTATTGCTTCATTATCATTGGTCGTTCACTCTTAAGATTGGTCGACTGCAGCACTCCACTTTTCCCTATCTAATGCTAGTTCCCTTACCTCCTGGATTACGGGTTACGATTTTAAACCGAAGAACTATTCTCCTTTAACTAGACCTTATGTAAATTAACCTCTATTTGTTCTTCAAAATTTGCCTGTGGTTGAAAAGATTGCTGTGCTAGAAAAGGTTTTTGAAAAGTTATTAGTTGCTAATGTATTGCGACAGTTATTTCTTTTTGAACAATTGAAACTTAAATACGTAAAATATGCCTGTCTCGTATCTTTTGCGTGCTGTGCACCTCTGTATTTTTTTTAGTATATTCTCACCGTGTTTAACGTTTAGGTTTGAAAGGAGGCGCGTTTAAATTTTTTTCTCAGAAAAGAAATTTAGGGATCTCAGAAGCCGATCTCACCCGAAAACTCACCTCTTTTCATGCCCTGTCAGCGAAAATTTTCGAATATACTTACACCGCTTGCTTTTCCATCCTTGGCCGCACATAGAGGGCTTGGGAATAGTGGCTCCACCACCCCATTCTTATATTGTGCCGCGTAATGCCTACGTTCTCGCCGGAATCCGCCGCGAGAGGCGCTGACTCTCGGCTTTCGGCTTATGCAAATGTTGCACCATCTTCCAGACCGCTTGCAACGGCCCTTAGGTTGGGGGGGCGGAAGGGGGACCAGGAATCTTCTCCCCCGTATCCCCCCCCCCTATCCTCCCCACTCACTCGTATAATTGCCAATTCAACTCTTGCAAAATAATTCCGTCTCCTCCTCCTCTCCCCGTCTCCCTGCATTCAGATGAGTCTCTCACTCTAAACACGTGATCAACCCATCTCTCTCTCTTCTTGAGCCCCCTTTCGTTCCCGCGTCCGCCTCCTGGTGAGGAATATTCGAAGCTCTCGGAGGGAAGGAGCAGTACGCCATTTTGGTTCATTGTGCCACCCTCGTCTGAATCAGTGTGCACGGGAGATAGCTCTGGCGGATATGCCTCCGTGGCTTTTTGGGGGGGGGGGGAGGGATATTCACAACGCAGTCTCGAGCGGTTAACAATAGGTATCGGTTCCGATTGTTTCGGGAGTTTCGATTGTCGTTAGGAATAATATTTGCGTTTGCCGGTTGGCGTAGCGTCGTAGATACCTGCGACCTCGTCGCGCCAGTGATTTTTGGGATCATGGTAGCCCGTCTGAAATAACAACGAATGGAAATTTCTCGTAGGATATACTAGGTATTGGTATGTTCAATGTTATTCAATGTAGGATGTTTAATGATATTCCGTTCAATGATAATCTGCTCCACAGCAGTATAACTATCAAAACTGAGGTAGTCCTCTTTCATCATGAGTGTTTCATGTATTTTGATAGAATAATTATCATATCATTATTTTTTTAAATTATCTAATTTATCGTGCTGGACTATTAAATTATTAGTTTGTTCGGAAACTAATGCAATACAGCTTCACGCTTGGGTCTCTTTTTGTGTAAACATACCGAATTGTGTGGTCGTTGTAAAAATTTCAGGATTTTAATACTTAAGGACGTGTAATTATTATTTTAAAAGGCGTTTTTTTCAATAATTATCAAAATTCTTTACCCCTTTTGGGTGTAGAGCACCTGCTCTGCTTACTTCTGTAAGCTTAAGTTATTCTGCTTACATGGCAGAGTTTTTGGATGGTCTTTCTCCCGCTTACTACTTGATATCTGCGGCATTTCGTCATGATTAGACAGTAGTTGTGTTTGGAGCCGTGTCTCAATTCTCATCCGTTTTCCCACAGTCATAGTATCGCATTTTTTTCTTCCGTGATGAGGGATGCGAAAAAGCTGTAACTTTTGACTCCGCAGGAAGTTCTAGTGTGATGATATTCCGGTCTTGATAGTTTTTACTTTCAATTTAATGACCTACAAAATTACTCATGGCCATGATTCCGAAATAGGGCTGAATCCTTCTAATAGTCCGCTGAAGACAGATGATCCAAGCGCTTGGATTATGAAATAAAAGAAAGTTCTTCTCTCTGTACATTGAGCGATTTTAAAAGTTAATTCCTTTCAACGTATTTTCTAAGTCCGTGCTTTCAACGTTTATGTAAATCTGAGGAACAATATTTGATTAATCTCATAGACTGTGAAACTTACTGATTGCTATTAATGTTATGTAGTGTTATGTGGGAGTATGGATTTATGTGACCACTGATCAAATGCACGTCAAAATATAGGCTCCTCCCAAAACGTTTAATCTCCTGTGATGGAATGGTCCCTGGCCGTCATCCTGCAATTGGAGGTGTGTTAAAATTTTATCTGGAAAATCTTCTGTGTCATTAGGGAGGTTTTATATCTCCGAAATTCACTCACCTGCAGCACATAATTTAAAAAGTAATTGTCACTATCTATTTTGTATAATTCCTTAAGCTACTCTCCAGGGGAAATACAGTTACTTATGTGCTATTTTTCTGTAGGGCTATCGAGACCTCATTAATTTAGTCGTGAAGTAGTCCTAATAGAATATTCCCCACCTCTCTTTGGGCGAACTTGTTTGTTTATCTTCAAAATAGGTCTCTTTTACGTGAGAAAAGAATCTTTAGTTGTGGAATAAAGGGTTATTTCGCTTTCAACTTTCAATTTATTACCTTACCTCTGCGCTAAGAAGAACGGCTGTTTTATTTTTGGTATTTTTTCGCTTAGACATCCGACGGCTCGTTAAATATGTCTAGGACTAGTCATGGTGGAGTCTTCTCCTGCGAACTGAGTTCAGTTTTTTTTTAAAGAAAGGAGGCCTCTTCAGCTAAAGAAAAGAATCCTTGTTTGAGGATTAATGCATTCGAGAAAGGGATATAAGGTGTATAATGATACGAATAGGTTAGAACCTCTAGCCCGTGGAATCGGGCGATAATTGGAGTGGGTTTTGGTGTAGTCTTGAAAGTTAGTTCGTCGCCATTACTGAAGGAAGGCGGGAGGATCAAGTGGGAAGAGAGGGAGACGAGGTAAGGAGGATTCCTTGAGCTCTAATCGCGCCCGGAGACACTCTTTTGTTTCTCCCGGAAACAACTTTTCCTTCTTCACTCAAGTCGCAGACTCTCCCAAGGAATCAGATCGGCCTCCTTGGCCCGAAGTTTCTAGCCTTCCCTTTGTTCGGCTGTCGTTTTCCCACCAGGTGTGGCTGCAATCGAGTTTGAAGAAGTTCCCTCTCCCCTATCCCTCCTCCCTCCCACTTCTAGCGAAGCTGACTGCGTCATCACACTTTCCCGATGATTTTGTAGTTTGATATCCGTGGGAAAATTTTTAAGGCGATGGAATAAGTCACCGTGCTGTTTGCTCCGCGGTGAAAATGCTCCCAATTACGGTATTTTTATTTAAGTTTGCTCTAGCCTTACTCATTTTTCAGTATTTTTTTGTTCCCCTTTCTCCCGGAGGCAAAGTTTTAATTTTTCTCTCTCCCGGAGTTTTCTGGCATGTGCCCATCACGGTTCTCATTTGTTTTTGACTCTCTTCACTCCTCCAGATGTTCTTTTTTTTAGTTTTTTTGTTCTCAAGAACATAGGAAGCCACTTTCCTCGAGCGAAACTGTATCGTCGGCGGTACTGCGATTTCGAACGTCAGGCGAAACGTTCGTTAGTTCCTTCATATGCATCGGGTGATTTTTTTTTTTTTTTTTACTTTGTGAATTCACGTTTTCAAAATTTCACACATCTACGATCACTATCGAGTGGGAAAAAAACCTTTGAATTCTTTTGTTTATCTTGCTAAATATAGGCTGGCACTTCGTTTTCGTTATTTTTTGCTTGGAGACGTTCTTCAAATATTTATGGGGCCAATTTTTTCTGGCGTATCGTTGAAGGACAGAATTACAATGGATTTTGGTTTTTTGTCACTCATCACCATTATGAAAAGATGAATTGGTGGAATTCCTAAAATGATTCAAAATCTCTCCCGAGACTGAACACTGTAGTAAAAAAATGAATTAGTAAAATAGTAAAAAAATGAAGTAGTATGAAATTAAAAACTAAGTTCAGGTAGGCAGCCCACATAACGATTAAGTACTAAATATGATCATTTGATCGGAAAAACATGTATGGAAGTAGATATAATTTTCCAATTGCCGTACTTAAGTAGCGTTTTCAATTCATTAATATGTTCCTGGCCGCCACCGGATGCCAGTGGCTTGTTCTCATATGTTGCACTGACCTTATCTTATCCGTTAGTATTCTTTCCTTCTCGAACTGGTTATGCCTCCCGCTGTAACGCACCTACTGGTATTTCTTGACACAAACGCTCTTTCTGGGATTAAATTCTCGTAAATAGGATCTGAAATACGACATAAATATCGTAATTGTCTCCAGTGAGTGGAAGGTGGCTTGTAAATGTTTAACCCGGGTAGTTCAATTTGGTAAATGTTGTTCTATTGATATCTACTTACATTAGCAGTGAGTAATGTATTCTAGGCGTATTGTTGTAAAAAAATGACTTACTTTGTAGTATTCTACACTGTTGATTATAGTACTGATTTGATTCGGTGTTAAAATATGCAACTAAACGATACTGAATCAATGAAACCATGAGATATAATGTCTATCTTCACATTAGAGTATCGCATGTTATACCGTCACTTGTTATTTTTCGTGCAATAAATACCACGTGTGAAACTCAACGATACTGAATCGTGTAAACCATGCGATACGATAGCATGCGTTCACATCACATCGTTCGCGAATTGATCCCGTGCTCTTTATGGCATATTTCAATCCCATCTGGGTACTACCAGATCCCAAGGCCTACCTGCGTCTCTCTTTGACCTCAAAAGAACTTCACTTTTCACCTCTTTCCTCGCCCCAAAAGCAAAAATCAAAGTTTAGTTCGATCAATCTACTTTCGCCCCCATCAAAGCCTTTCTCATTTGCTTTGAATTACTTGCTTTAATTACCCTCGAGAGTCAATTCAGGTGTGCAATTTCCTTCTTGTATAAGCGTGCGTAATGAATCAATTAAATCCAGATCAAAGAACCTGTGATGTTTCTACTTAATACCCCATGAGCTTATATATATATTTTTTTTTGGTCGACAGGTTTAAATGGAAGAAATTCAATAATTTTTATGGCCGTATATCCCCTACGTGAGTGAAAAAGTGGATGTTAAAAACTTTTCTTTTAGTTAAAAAGACGACTTTCCCTCTCCCAGCATAGTGTGTATCTTATTCTGAATGTTGTACTTTTTTTGAGGGGAGTGATGTGTGCACGTAATTTTTTCATCATATCCACTCGTCCCATAATTTGCAGTTATGTATAAATTACCCTTTTATTATTATTATTATTATCTTCATCATTTCATGTGTATTTCATGCATTGCTTATGTGTTGGTTTTACAGTAGCGTAACCTGTCTGTAGGTTTTCGCAAGTTTTTCACACTCCCCTTCATTTGCGAGTGTTTTCCTGCATTGAGTTTTTTCCTCAAGGATATCACCTCCTGAATTCCTTACTTTTTCCCGCAAATGTACACATCCTTCTTCACACATTTTTCTTGTAGTGTACTGACGAGGGGTAAGATGGAAGAAGGTACTGTCGTATTCTCAATCTCGCCCCAATAAAGACGTCTTATTATGAATGCTCGCCTTTCATTCCGTGAAATGTCAAAATTATCGCCCAAAATCATCGTTGAGTTCATATGGGATACTGCCCACTCATGCTATACCTACCCTCTGAGCTTAGTAACGTGCCGCTTAGGGGCGTAAAATACGATATTTTAATTCTCAGCTTCGCCATGTACAGTCGGATTCAAATGTATTGCAAAGAATCGAGCGGCGCCACTTACGCTTCTCAAGGAAATCGAGTTTCACTTACGGCGCTGTTATTCTTTGGTGTGCAACGCTATTTATTCAGCTGTTTATTTGCACGTATTTAAGTTGTAACAGTTGAGAAATGGCTTGTTTTGTGCTAACTTGTTATCACATAATATGATCAGCTCGAACAACAATGACATGCTGCGACGTTATTGATTATCGACGCTGATTATTTGAAATACCAAACTTTATCATTAAACACAGATCGTTCCTGGCATACAATATATCTACGGCAAATACTACGTAATGTATCATTTAGAGTAATAGTTGTGATTAATAAATAATAATTATCCATGCTTAAATCGTAAATCCAAACCAAAACGAAAGTGTAATAACAAATTAGCACAATATAGGAAATTGGGCAACTATTACCATTTGAATACGTGCAAATAAACAGATGAATAGATAGCGTTGCGTAGCAAAGAATAACAGCGCCAACAGTGAAACTCAATTACCTTGAGAAGCGTAAGTGGCGCCGCTCGATTCTTTGAAATACATTTGAATCCGACCGTACATCTTCATCTACGTAATACCCTGCGAGCCATCACGAGGGTGTATGGCAGGGGGTGAAGATCACCAAACATGCTCTATTGACATGCAACTGGGATATTTAAATGGGACATGCTAGAAAACAGGGTCACATGAAGCTAGATGGTTAGTATCTACATAATAAGGAAGGGATTATTGGTTGTTATTACATGCATCATGCACTACAGACTACTCTAACTATATTTCACCTACCTATCCCTTTGCTACGCTGCCTATTGTTTTCTCTTATAGTACGCAGGAAAAATGACATTTTAAATCTATCGGTACGACAATCTATCTCTCTAATCTTGTTAAGATGATCAAACCTAGCATAATATGCAGGGGTTCTTAATATATATCTATCGTCATCTGTGAACAAAACGGTTTCTAATTTTCTTAAAAGGTTTAACCTAAATTTTAACCTGCGTTCTGATAGTAATTCCCATCCGAGTTCTTCTATTAAGCTCTTAACACTTATACATTTATCATAACGGCCTTTTACAAACCTAGCGGATCTCCTTTGCACGCGCTCTAATTCTTTTATCATACCTTCCATACATACATACCATACATATTTAGTCTCCAGCTCCAATTCCCACTCACATTTCCGAGGGTGGAATTCAAGGAGCGAGAGAATGCCCGTGTGCCTGTGGTCCTTGAATAGTTTCGGTCGCCCTCTCGTAACTTGCGAATATTAAGCGGATCTCAAGAAGAGAAGGGCCTGTAGTCAAGAGGTTTTCCCTCATTATCTCAGGAGGCTGAAAGTTGCATCATTTTTAAGTTTGATGGAATGAGGAACGTAATATGTAGCTCTCTTCTATGTCTCGGTCTCGTTAACGTGAATGGGAAAGTTGAAAGTGATAATTATTGAGAATGACAAGAGAAACGTGATCTTCTTTTCACTTTGAGAGGGCAGATGTTTTCCCATGTGAAACTTGCGATGTCACCGGGGGGGTACATTTTTGTATTCATCCTTGGGTGTTCAGTCCTAAGATTGGTTGACTGCAGCCCTTCACCCTTCCCTATCTAGTGCTAGTTCCCTTACCTCCTGGTATCTCTTCCTGTATACTTTCCTCTTTATTTGGTCCATGAACTAATTCCTGAGTCTTCCTCTAGGGATTTTTCCCTCTATTTTACCTTCAGTTATGTTCTTCACAAACCCATTGTGTGTCAGGGTGTCTCCAATCCATCTTGTCCTTCTTCTCTCTACCATGTTCCATACGGTCCTTTCTACTTCTTCTCTTCTGTACTTTTCATCAATTCTCATTTTTTCCGTCCATTTAATCTTCTTCATCCTCCTCCAGCTCCAGGTTTCAAAGACTTCTAGTCTGATCAGTTTTTTCAGTGGTCCATGCTTCCGATCCACGGAGAGCTTTGCTCCCCACGAATTTTTTCACAATTATTGTAGTTTTTATTCCTTAATCTCCCTGTGCGTCCTACTTTTTTTAATCCCATCAATTAAACCTATCCAGACGTGACCGATATTCATTGGATCAAATGATGAAGACAGTGCATAGGGAAAGATGCTAGGAGGTTAGGAAACTAGCATTAGATAGGGAAGAGTGGAGGGCTACCGTCAAACAATCTTAGGATTTAACGAACAATGATGATGATCAATGATACTCAAACGATATCGTACTGTCTACCAAATGTATTTCAAACTCTTACAACACGTGTTTCAACTGTCTAGCAGTCAACATCAGGTGAGACTTTGGTAGACAGTACGATATCGTTTGAGTATCATTGTTCAATATGCTGTTCTACAACATCTCGCCGGAGAAAGAGGAATGATGATGATGCTGCCAAGCACTTATTCTTTTTAAATTTTGCTCACAATTACTATACACTACGGGCCGGCTGTGGATAAGGGTACGACATATTAGGGGAGGGTCGGGGTTTCTGGGGGAATGCTCCAGGGAAAAAGCCCCCTCATCTTTAGAGCACTGTTCTCCCTTCCACCCCACTTTGTACCAGTTATTCACCCCCCTCGGCGACCCATTAAAAAGCGCGAGGGTGGCCGCGAATAGACTCAGCCCACCCCGCCCCCTTTTCCCTCTCCACCCCACGACGCTTATGAAAGCGGAAAAAATTGGAAAAGCACACACTTATCACGAGATTCTACGCTGCGAGGTGTGTGCAAGCGAGGAGGGGGGGGGGGATTTTCATGCCCGAATAACCCCCGGGCGGACTGATAATCATTTTGACGGTTCATTTACGTCACCCCCGACGAGACTAATTGATGTCTTCGACGCGCGAGGGACGGTGAGTTAATTATGCACACGCACAGGCACGTGCGAGGTACAAAATTCACCTCAATGAATTCAGTCGGAAAAACTTCCATTCCCTCCCGTTAATCTGGTAAAGGGAGAGAATTTTAACAAATCTGTAAAGGAAAGGCCTCTAGATTGGCATTGCTTCATCTGTTTAATAATGATTATAAACACGCAGAACGACAACCTTTTTCATAAACAGGGCGGATGTGATTAGCAAAATTTCCACAAACGATCAAACTTCAAAAACGTTTTACGTGCGCAAACGGGAATCTTTTATCGGAATCGCGTATATCTACCGATAATTTCTGTGAAAGGTCACTAATCCATTTATTAACTAATTTTTAGTCCAATTTTGATCCAAAATATTTGCCAAAAATAAACATTTTATGATTTTATGTTATGAATATTGAGTAATTAAGTGGTAGATATTAATGACGAGTTATTTCCCTGGAAAAATTTTTGCGTTGATAAATGCCTATTGCTTTCCTCTTTCTTCAAAATCCTTTCCAAAATGTGTCTCTAGGATCACTTATTCATTATTGACCTAAACCTCCAAAATACTTTGTCTTATGTTCCTCCCAATCAGCTTCTATTCCTCACCTACAATATCCATGATAGCATCGTTAATTTAATTTTCTTTCATCTATCCACCGAACACTATCTTTCCTTCTCCAAATCAAAATCTCCTACCGTGATCATCTCTCCGCATGGTCCGGGTCCCGATGCATTATAGCGATAACACACCGCTGAAGGTAATCCTATTCACCGCTGTGCGAATTTCCACAGTGGAAAAATCATCCGCCTTGACCGGGGCTTGAACCTAGATCCCTTGACTGCCGGCCGATATAGCCAGTGAAGTTAGCGAAGCGTATATTCAATATCTGTGCTAACTGATAACTTCCTATTCAGTATCTGTACTAATTGATAAACAATATGGATGAGATCTTTTTATTTTATCACAACATGTATTTCTATGCCACTGACCATTGACCAACTGTAAGTATATGACTAAGAACGTTGGTTGAATTAATGGAATAAATAATATATTAATAATAATTAAGTACGTTAACATTTTACGAAAACGGACAATTTTTAAAACATTATTAGTCTTACTACATTGTAACTTTTACAACATGGATATATTTAAAGAAAGGTTTGTAATTTTGTAACGGAGGCGACCGAGAGCTAAGGTCATCTGCGCCATAGGGGATAGGTAAGGGAGGAAGGGTGGATAGAAACCCGGCGTCGTCATTAGCCTGCTCTCAACGAAAGGTGCCAAGGAGCCCACGGTTTAACTTCTCATCCGACAGGCGGAGTACTGTAATTGAAGTGTCCTCCACAAGACACTCGAATAGAGAAGAAATAGAGAAAAACATCCTCCTCAGCAGGGATTTGAACCCTGGCCACCCGTATGGCTAGCCAGTACTCTACCATCACACCAACTCGAACCCCACGCTTTACTAAAATTAACAATTCTTTTAAATAATTTTTCTTACTGAGTTGTGACTTAAACAGCGTGGATTTATGTATCTTTACAGAAAACTTTGTATTTTAGCCTTCATTTACGAACGGGATTATCGAGCTGCATCGTTAATAATTTAGTTACTAATGCGATATTTAACGCATCGGCCTGACGATCTATGCATCGCAGTGCGATATCTCCGGCATACCGAAATTGTTGTATCGATCAATATCGCACAACCCCAATCGACGCGTCTAAATCCTCCCCTCCAGAATCTCAACACACTTCCCGAGAGCTAAAGGGGGGAAAGGCGTTAAAGAGTGGTTTTGGCGAAACAAGGGAAGCATCGTTCATTGTGAGAACGCGGCGAGGAGGGGCGTGGCAGGAGAGGGGACTGATTGTGAGGTCATGTGCGGGGGTGGTTTGGATGGCTGGGAAAGAGGAGGGTTGGAGATGGGGGTTGGAACTATTGAGAGAGGGAGAGTGAACTAAAACACTCCACTGATTTCGGGATTATTGAGAGAGAGAGAGGCGCTCTTCTTCACTTTTGGGTCTTATTCAGTAAGGACCAGACCCTATCGAGCCGCGGGCAATCCGTGGATGTGACCTCAAAGCCTCCCCGACAATTCTTAACTTTTCATGTCCCTGATTGAGTTTTTTGTGGCGGTGACGTCATTATTTATTCGCTGCTGAAACTCAGATATTTCGTGGCCATACAGTATACTCCACCTTGGGTCTTATTCAGCTCGTACACGACGCTATTGAACCTCGGGAAATCCGTAGATGAGATTTCAAAACCCTCGGCTATTCTCCGCTTAACTTGAAATATTTGGGTTGTGATATCAAAATTTTGTCGCAGCCGAGACTCGGTAATTCCGAAGCAATATTTATTAATCCACCTGGTCGCTCGCTGCATGTTAAGTGTCCTAGCGTACAGATCTTCCAAAATTCTTTTTTGGTTCGCGGCGTTTTCGCAGAATCCTTACGCTATGAAGCATTTTCTAAAAAAAATCTAAAACTCTAACAGTGATTATAAGAACTACTGGAAAACTCGGAATACGGTTTCAAGGTAATTTTTGTGATAACCGTGAATTTGAGATTGTCCTTTTCATGAATTTTTATTGCTATCGATCAAGTATGTTTCATGCTCACGTAATAAATATGCCTATTACTTTCAAATGATTACCCAAGGGCCGTTTTAAGAAATATATTTTGCTGTAGGGTGTGACCAGAAATGTTTTGCTCCCAGTTTTCTAAAATTAAAAATATTTTATTTCCACTTTGCTGCAGGGTGTGATCGGAAATTTTTTGCTCCCAATTTTATTAAATTGAAAATATTATATCTCAACGTTTTTATGTGTTCTATGCTATAATATAAAAGCGCAGCAATGCATCTGTATTATTCAATTTTACGGATAAGTGGTCAGATTTAGGCTTATATCTACCAAGTCGGATAAAAACCAAGCTCTGACATATTTACTTAAATTTCCCCACGTACACCTTCATGAACTTTGACGAAGCCGTCAAATCTTATCTTATCCCCGTCCTTATCCCGATTTCTTTTCCCCGTCCGTCAAAATAATATGCTGTGGAAGCTTTGATAGTTTATGGAGTGATCGACAGAGGCGTCAAATCCCGTGTCAGGAACACACTCCTCTATGACCGCCTCTGTAACTTTTGTTCTCCCGCTGAAGGACCGTGTGCCTTCACAGACTTGCTAAGCCATTATTCCTTCATCTATCTGATCACCGCTTGAGTCGACTTATGTTTGATTTTGAGGTTAATAAACAATTTTCTTTAATATTCTATGTGCCATTCGTATACCATCTGGTGTGCTTGGCCTTTGGAATTCTCATGTCACGTTTCATTCATTAAAATTTATCCCCTAATTTTTGTGGGTTCATTTTCATCAATTGAATAATGCATTTATTATTACATTCGGAAGATTTTAAATGGTATTCCATCAAATTCTTCATTCGTTAATCTGGTTTCATCATCTATGGATGAATATGTTATTATTAAGGAAACCCAAGTTTACAATTTATTCGCAAGTTACCCATTCATTCATCTAATAATTACACGCACGCATAGTTTTACAAAAATTACAATTTTTTTTATTTAAGTGGGCATGATCGGCCCCGGTGGCGGCGGGGTAAAGTCCTCGCCTGCTAACCCGAGGGTCGCGGGTTCGAGTCCTGCCTGGGTAGAGTATTATCTGTCCAGGACATGGGTTTTTGTGTCTCGTCCGTTGTTACTGTTATTCACCCGACGTAAATTGGCCCATTGTGCTGTATTCGGGATAGTGGAGGTGGGTAAATGTAAAATAAAATAATATTTTGACTTTTGTGGACACCCTGAAATTTCAGTTTCTATTTCCATTCTGTTCCTCCCTCTCTCTCTCTCTCTCTTGGGGACTACTCTCAATGCTTGCCGCCTATCTTCTCCACCTCTTTCCCAAACCTCCCCCCACCCTCCAACGAGTGCGTTAGGGGTGGGAGGGGGGGGGGTGAGGGAGTGAACGCGCCCCGTTTTAATTGCTGAGGAGTTCGAGCAACTCCGCTCCTCCGCGCGCCGCACCAACACGGAGACGCCGAAGCGGGCGGCATGCACGACTATCCCGGGGAATCCTGTGCGCGCGAGAGTGGATGGGTTGAAGAAGGGTTTCGTCGGTTTGTTGGGGGGCGGGGCGCAGGGGGGGGGCGCCAGTCAGGGTGGGGAGTCTGTGTTAGAGAGTACTCCGTCGTCGTGCGCTCCTCCTACTCTCCCGCGCCGAAATTAAGGCTGAGGTGGCTGGCAGTGGGTGGGAGGGTGGAGTATGTGTGTGCAAGAGAGAAAGGAGCTTTGGGACGGATGGAGAGTGCGAAATTAAGGAGCCGGTAAGGGGAGATGTCTGGAGTGTTTTTGGGGGCGGAGGGGGGGGCGGGGGATGGTGATGTTCAGGCTTGGGGGATGGGGGAAGGTCTTTCGACGTGGGTGGGTCGGGGCGCGCGGGAACTATGCGGTGGGGGATTTTTTGCACAGTCCAAACTAGTGATTGACGAGTGAAAATTTAATGAAATTTTGATTTTTTGCCATTCAAATTTATGTTGCTCAGTTTTTTTTTCTAGGTAGACGTCCGTCCGAGGTAATCTACGTGTTAAGTTTAGCGTATCAGGCGATGTTTTGTGGAAATGGAGTACAGATGCCATGATGTCACAATAAAAGGTTTTTCCACTTAAATTTTACATATTTATTTTACAATTTAACAAAATATCGTGAATGGACGTAAATAACTCACAATTTATAGTAATAACGTATATTACATAATGTATAATGGGAAAAAAGTTCTGTTAGATAGTTTGAGCGAGATAGTTCCCTAGTCATGATGAAGACCATTCGAAATGTGCATTTTAATGTTAGAATTTACATTTTTCACATACGCTGAATAAAATTCTGTGGAAAGTGAATAAAAGCTTATATTGTAAGATTTAGAGCATATAGACAGAGCATGTAATCCACGCGTGATTTTCAATGGCTTTGACGGTTTTCCTGTAATTTTTCGGGTCCTTCCCACGTTGCAGCATTTTAACCACCGTATTGCCGGCATTTCCGTCGGATACATATTACACGGCAAGTCTCCGCTAGGGTTTTTGGCAGGGAGTGATTTATCACCTACACCCCCAGAAGAGTTCTTCGAAAGGGAATCGTGCGTCATTTTTCGGAAGCAATTTGCATTTTAAGAAGTTCATATTCTCTTATCTAAGTACTGATCTGCTGTTAAGCATTATTCATCTACATCTACGTACTACCGTGCGAGCTGCCGCGCCGCATGGGCGTGTGGTAGGGGGTGTTAGGACACCTACTATGTAAAGGATAGTGTTTTTCAAGGTGTAATGGTGAAGTTTAGTATGGGATTTTTTTGAGTTTAGTCCAGTATTTCCTATGATCTTATTTATTTCGCGGAACTCCTTCACAGCGGTAGGTTTTTTTGTGATTATAAAAAAAAATCTGCGTTGATAGTATGGTTTACTTTAAAGAATATCAATAAAATCACACAAACTATTCGCTGTTAATTTTATTTACGAGGTCAAGGTATTATAAATACCACATTTTTAAAATAATAAAACGTTCATTGTCATAGACCTTGACATCGGCCTTTTAGACTTTTGGTTCATAAATTTAATGTTTATATGAGACAATTTAATAATAATAATAATAATAATGATAATAACTAGATAATGACGAATTATGCGTTGTAACAAATAATAAAAATTATATGGTACGCAACATACCCAATAACAGATTAAATACTCAACTAAATATAAATGTGCAACTACTAACTTTTTTCACACTCTTAGTTAACGGAACTGTTGAATCATATATCGTATGAAATGTTGATGTAGATTGGCATATTTTTACATTCTCTCATACACTTGAACATATTGCACGGTACCTGTAAGGACAAATTGTTCCTTAAAGCCCCTATGAGATTCGCAATGGGGGCTGTAATGAACCCTATTCGTTGCTTAATTGCTTAGAGCACTCGGCGCGAAATCGAGGGATCTGGATTCGATTCCCAGTCCAGATGAATAATTTTTCTATTAAGAGTTACACACAACTATGTATTCTGTGACAGGAACTACTGCGTAAGACATAATTCTGGTTGCCATGCTTGTTAAAGTTTTTTTTTCATTTTATTTTCAAGAAAACATTTATTGGTTTGAGCACTCTGCGCGTAATCAAGCGACCTGGATTCAATTCCCAGGCCAGGTGAATGATTTTTCTATTAAGAGTTATACACAACTATATATATGTGACAGAAACTACTACGTAAGACATAATTCCGGTTGCCACGCTTGTTAAAAGTATTTTTTTTGTCATTTTATTTTCAAGAAAACATTTATCCTGACATTCGATCGCGAAAAAAAATTACGTATTAAGCGTTCGTTTATTTCAAGCCGCTCATCACGGAGACACCCGTCCCTTGGGGAGGTTTGAGGCGGGGAGGGAGGTAGGTTAAAGTGGAATGCCTGCTCTTTCCCTCGACATTTCCAGCGGAGGTCGGGGCCTTATGAGCATACCGCCACGCCACGCCCCCCCAACACACCCCCGAGCGTCCCACCCCTTCCCGCCCGCCTCCCTCCCACTCCACCCGCACCACCTCCCTCCCACTCCACCCGCACCACCTCCCGCTTTCTGGTCCTTAAAAGGTCCTCCCGCTTCCCAGCCCTTTAAAAGGTCCTCTTCCCCGGCTTCAAATGGCGCGCGTGATTAGAAGGCCGGGTCAAGTTTGGGATTTCGGGTTTTTTGAGGCGTTTTTCGGGCGGGGAGATATTTTTTTGTGTGTGTGCCGCGTGGGTGGTGAAGTTTGGCTCCGGTTGGTGCGGTTTATTTCTTTTTTTTCACAATTTTTTCACCTTGTTTAGCGTGGTGCTGGGTTTTTCAGTCCATCGCCGAATCCCTAACCTACCGCTTCCATGGGCTTGGAGTGAGCCGCGTCCCGTCACTCTGCTCTTGTCGAGTTCTAGATTTTTTTTCATCCGCGTTCCTCCTCCTCTTCCAATTTTTCTCTCATATTTTTTACTTCACCCAGCACGGCAGAGTTTATAATTGCGCCTCCCTCGCCCCTCCCCTTGCCTTACGCTCTCCAACCCTTTCGTTCTCTCGCCCTTCTCAGGAGATAACCCCCACCCCCTTTTGTTCAAGTGCGTTTGCTCCCGCTTCGTCTAGCAAGCCCCTGCGATCCTTTCAACCCTTTTTTTTCGGGAGAGATGTGCGAGCCGTCAGCTCCCCCGGTAGGGTTCATCGAGAGGGAATCGTGCCTTTATTTTTCGGGAACTATTTGAATTTTGAGTTCATATTCTCACATCTGTGTACTGCTGTGCTGTAAGGCATTATTCTTCTACGTTTAAACACTACCCTGCGAGGCGCCGCATGGGCGTGTGGCTGGGGGAGTAAGGACACCAGCCGTGTAAAGATGTAAGGGATAAGTTTTTCGGAGGTGAAAAGGTGACGGGTATTATGGGAGTGTATTTAGTGAAGCTCAGTTTTTATTGTGGTCGTTTATTGTGCACGGAAAGAACGAGTTTTTGTACCTGTCTGTTCGGCAATGTATCTCTCTTATTTTATCGCTTCTGTCAGACCTAGAGATGCATCATTTTATAGCATATGTTGGGCCTAGAGATGTAGTCTGGCGTCAGAATTATATGCCCCGTGTCGCTCTGAAACACACGTTCTGAATTTTTCTGGCAAACCAAACCTAGCTTGTAGCCTCCGATTCCTTAGGGGAATAGATTTAGGGTAGGATAAGGTATTTGGATCTCAAATGGTGAAGTTTTTTTATTGTGGTTTCGTTAGATTGGAGCACAATTTCTATAATGATCATTTACTGTGCGAAGAAAGAACGAGTTTTTGTACCTATCTTTTCTGCAATGTATCTCTTGTATTTTATTTCATCTGTCAGACCTAGAGATGTAGCGAGGCGCCATGATAATACTCTTGTGTCGCTCTGAAACGCACCAGCTCTGACTTTATCAAGCAAACTAAGCCAAGCGCGTATCCTCCGATTCCCTCTCTAAATTTGTAATGAAACACTGTAAAGTTTCTCTATTTTTATCCTCCGAATCGATTTCAACGTCTTCGAGCGTCATTATCGATTATCTTGACAATATTTTTAGCTGTGGGCCCATTTCTATCCTTTTTTAAGAATATTATTGTCTGACTCTTAATTTCACGGTCGGATATTCCCTTTTATTTGTTCTTTGAACTAAAATGTATTCTTTGCTTATAGCAACTTTTTATAACTCTATCATCATTCATACAACTCTAAGGAGGCGGCAAATGGTTTTGTATTTTCATACAGACAAAAATATGCTGTTTTTTAGTACATTTAATTAATATGCGAATGCTACAAAGTGCAGCAAGACTCGGAAAAATACGATATTTCCCTGGAAATGCTGGAAACCCCAGGGAAAAATATTGATTATCACTGCGTATTAACTGAATCTCAATTTCTATGTCGGATATTCTCTTTTGTCTATTTGTTCTTTGAACTAAAACGTGTTATTTACTTATTGCATCTTTTATTCTCTTTCATATAACCCTAGATAGGTGCAAATGTTTTTATATTTTCATACCGATAAAATTGCTGGTTTTGTAGGAAATTTGATTTATATGTGAAGGCTACGAAGTGCAACAAGAGCTTGGAAAAAAAGCGATACTCTACCTGGAAAAATCAGAAAAAAATAGTTGAAATTCGCTATGCACCCTTTAGTCAGCTCTCGTGACCCTTGAACCCTCGTACCCTTAGCACTATTTTCTATGGTGATAATGGGAACAATCAAACTCTACTCCTCGTGGAGAGAGTTCTTCGAATTGCACGTGATGAACTTATGTTATCGCGCCCGATTCTGTTTGGACACCAATTATTTCCCCAGGATTCCATGGTTACGTGATCGAGTGGGAGTTTCCGATATGTTTGGAGTAGAATTCGTTCACGGGATATAATTTCAGGATGGGCCCGTGATTAGTGGCGACCGTCAGTGCTCTCGACACTTGCCTCTTGAGCATGACGTGTGATTTGGCGGAGGTGCTTCCCAATTTTCATTTTGTATTCCTCCTCCTCTCCCCCACTTGTGCGATCCTCGTGGCAAATTAACGCTCCGCCCACTCGAAATATGGACCACGTCTCTCGATTTCTGTTGTTCCCCTGGAGTGTCGCCGTCTATAACTAGGATTTTCTGGTTTAACTGGAGCTTTAATGATTCGGTGAAGCTGTTCGGAGTTTTTTTTTTGCGTTTTAACCCGGGGTAATGGCTGTCCGGCTGCTATTCCGCAGCAGTGCATCAGACGTTGTCCGCCACTTGGGCTTGTTCTCTATGCCTCCTCTTGGCCAACTCAGCCTATTATTTTTCTAGAACGCCTTTTGTCCTCTTATTCTTGCTCTGTGGTTTGGTTTTGGAATGGCTCTCTCGTTGTGTATTTATGAATTACTGTCCTGCAGTTACTTCATCAAATTATCGAGTTCGAGTACGTTGTTACCGGGCGTGGATGAATTTTTGCTACATGATTTCATCACTTAATTACTTAACCCTATTGTTTAATCAAGGAATTAATTCCGATAAAAATATCCCTTGCTTTAAAAATGGAGTTAAGTGTTGATTTGGAGGCTTTTCATGCTTTCGTAACAGGGATAATTTATGGTGTTCCGGAGGATTGTTGCCGCGTATAGGGATACGATGTAAGGGATAAGGTTTTGGGATTTGAATGGGGACGTGTATTATGGGAGTGTATTTAGTGGATCTCAGTTTGTATTGTGATCGCTTATAGTGCGAGGGATGAACGAGTTTTCGTACCTATCTGTTCGGCAATGTATCCCTCTTATTTTATCGCTTCTGTCAGACCTAGAGATGTAGTGAGCCTTCATGATAATATTCTCAGTGTCACTCTGAATCACATCAGTTCTTTATTTCTCAACCAAGGTAAGCCTAGCGTGTAGCCTCCGAGTCTCTAGGGGCTCCAACCTTAATCCCTCTAAAAAATTTGATACCTATATATGTTCGCTCGTAGCAACTTTTAATGAAGCGTGCAGGTTGCCTTTGTGTTTAATTAATTTTTATGCTTAAATCTATTTGACCAGGGTTTCAAATGCTCGCAGCGTATTCGAGGTGTGGCCTAATCAGAGCGAAGTAGCATCGCTCGTTGACTTTTTCATCCCAGGACCTTCCTATTATACATACATACATACATACCCATCACGCCGTTCCATACCGGGGTGGGCACAGTCAAAATGTTTCACTCATTATTACATAACTGTACACCTAACTCTGCTTCAATAATTTCCTCCATACTGACCTATCCTTGCAAACCTCTTTTGCCTCATTTACCCCCATACACTGTTTCATGCACGCCCTCCTGTTTTTAAAACTCCTAATATTCCTCCTCCTGAGAATTTCCTCAACCACATTCAACCTCAACTTTCTCGGCCTACCTCTACCTCTCACACCATTCATTCTACTCTTATATATCTGTTTCGTTATTCGACTCTCATCCATTCTCTCAACATGGCCAAACCAACGAAGCACACTCCTTTCATACACGTCCATTACTGGAGCATCTAACCCACATTCATTTATTATCCACTCATTTCTGACCCTATCCATCCTACTTTTGCCGCAAATACTCCTCAGATAACTCATACCCAAGGCGTTTAGTCTACTCTTATGTCTATATTGACTTACCCATGTTTCACTACCATATAGCAAAGTGGGAAGAAGTACACGCTTTACAAAACCAAGTTTCTTTAATGCTGTGCCGCATATATTTGTATGTTGTTCCCCACGATATATCAGAAGTTATGGTAAAATCAAGATATTTTACTGTATCTGAAGATTTTATGTTTACTCCACCCACTAGTAGGTACAGAATTTTTATGATGACTTTCGCAGGAAGTGAACTGTGGTGCATTTACTGATATTTAATTCTAACACCCACTCCTGGCACCACGAATGAACGTTGTTAATGTCCGATGACAGAACTTCAAAGTCCACGTCTACGTTTATTTTCCGTCTTTGTTTGTCTTCATTTATTATTCTTAGCAAAGCGTGTAGCTTTTCTTTGTATTTTAGTAATTTTTTTGGTGAAAATTTATTATCAGGGTCCCAAATGCTCGCGTCGTATTCGAGGTGTGGCCTAACCAAGGCGATGTAGCATCCCTCTTTCATGGCACACGGCGCATGGTTTGTATCTATGTGAGCTGAGTACTCTTTTTTTCTACCCCGGAGAAATTCCGCGGCGACTAGTCAGTAAATACGACGATCCCCAAAAATAAAACAATCTATTCATTAATGCGTTTTTATCGGTTCGGGGCAATATTTCACGCCCTCCGTCGCCATCCCTTTCATTTTTGTAACATCACCGCAATCCTTTCCATTTCCGTCAACAATCTCGTGCCCGGAACGATCCATCACGCCCCGTCCCGGGCGTTCGCTTTTTTTTACCCTCCTACAATGATGGTGCCCACCCAAAAAATGACAGCTCTTTCTCTCTCCCACCCCCTCTTGCGGCAATGACATCAAATAGAGCAATCCACTTAATGCGCGGGTTGGGAGAAGGGTTTTGGAATCCGTGGATTGTGGGCCCCTTTCCTTGGTTGAATTTCATTCCCATTTACTTTACAAAAGGCCCGTGTGTGTGTGTGAGAAAGAACGATCACGCCCCCCCCCTCCTCGCCGTTGAAGCATTGTTCCCCTCCTTCAACCGGGGATCCATTGAATATATTGCATTCGGCAAAGCTGGCATGCTCAAGTCATTCGTTCTGAGGGGATACCCGTGTATGTGCGTGAGCATCATTCCGCCAGCATTGTCTTTCATTCTCCTTCACCCTCTTTGTGTTCTACCCCACTCTTCCCTCGTCTCTCCTTCTTTTCTGGCAGCGTAAAAGGTATAACCAAACTATCTCTTCCATATTTATGACCTCGGGAAACCTTTCTGGACTTAATAATGGGAGAAGTGTATTTCCCTCCGGGGACATCTACATACCTACCTTCTCCCAATCTTCTTCCATACTTCATTCCCCTCCCGGCGAGACTTTCTTCCCAATTGGAAATCCACGAGATAAAAAGGTTCGCTCGTTTTTTTCGTCAGTCGTTTGTTACGTTTGTTGCTTAACATTCGGGGGGCGCTTATAAATATATGCCGGCCTCCAGGATCATTTCAGGCTATTTTTTTGCGCGTGAAGGGAAATGAGAAGAGAGCCTTTTATTTATAAGTGTTTTTAATCGGAGTGATAAATGATTTCCATACATTTTCCGCTGTTATGTTATTTCGTTTATTCAACCATTATGCATTGCCATCCTTTTCGTTCTTACGGAGTTTCCCATCTTTGATAATATTTCCACTTTGGGTAAGGGTTCTTTATCTGGCGATATGGGGTCCCTTAGTAGGAATATCTTGCCGAGATATTCTTCACTGCAATCAAATCTACCTAAAGTGTTTCGTTTATGTTATTCATTTGCCCATATCAGGCTATAACTTACTCACTATGGAACTCTTAAAGAGCAAAAGAAAAGGGAAAATAAAAGAGAAGGTCCTATGAGGAGTATTGGGGTTGAAAGAGGTTAGTTAGGTAAAACGAGGCTTAGAGATTGAACCTTGAAGATAGGTTTTTAGGAGTTAGCATAGTTGACGGATGAGTGCAAGCTTGCGGTAAAAATATTCCTTCGGAATGAATGGTACATGAAGTTAATTTATAGAAAAGGCAAATCCTAATGTGTAATACTGAGCTGTAGTGTAGACTCATTTTGCAGAAATGAAAAATTTGCAATTATCCACAGAAGTAAATTTTACTGCGACCTAGGTTTCGATGTTTTTATATCATCATCAGGTGACAAATGAAGTCAAGTGCACAAGACATATTGTCATATACAGTCAAGCGCGACATTATATAATCATCAAACCTCCACCTTTTTCAATGACTATATATTTTGTGCACTTCACTACATTTGTTACCTAATAGTTATGTAAAAATATCGAAACCTAAGTCGTAGCAAAATTTATTTCTGTAGATAATTACAAGTTTTTTCATTTCTACGTCATTCATAAATTCCGCTCCATATTGCAGGAATCTTCGGTTTTTATAGTCTCATTTTCCTGTGCTGGTGCTGTCACGGAAGTAATTTTACAGTATTGTTTGGTACAAAGCTTTTCTTTCTTCGCCAGAATATTTTCTTCGGAGAGTAATAGTTCGTTAGGTCAAACAAAATTTAGGAAGTGACCAAGAAGATAGATTTTGGGAGATTATAGATCGCTGCCCATACGAAAGATAGCCGGGAGAAAACAAAAAAAAATAAGCGAATTCACTTACTGACAAGAAAAATACTCGAAGCCAGTGAAGAGGCAATCAAACATTAGGGAAAAAAGGACGATGTGTTGCTATCGTTATATATTTCCCAATGCGTGCCTTCATTTCCAGGAAAACCGTTTCTTGGTGTAAAAATTGACTTTGTTGATAAAAATTGAGATAATTAATTGCTAAAAAGGAAGGCAACAGTCTTGAGTCTTGACTTGGCGGCATTCTTTCGTGAGAAATCTTGCTCAGTTACGATAATGGGTAATCATTAAGAACCATGGTTTGGATGCGGCGACTTGTAAAGATGTCGAGAGTGTGTAGCATCTGAATATTTTTAGGAGAAAACCATAACTATATTCCGGCTTTAATGTGTTCAGTCGAGCGATTATTTGCGAAAATAATGCCATTTAATTCAATTACTTAAGGTAGTTAGAGCGGAATATTATTTCACCTAGAGATCAACGAATTCAGTCTCATTGTAATGAATAATATCTAACTCTTCCAACGATGCCAAATTATCATCCCCTTTCCCAACTACTTTCCGAGGTATTTCGCAGAATATACCGGTCATGTTACATGGGATATGGTGCGTTTATGCACTCCAGAGAGACAATATGTAAAAAATGGGACATTTCGAACACCTAGTTCATGTCAAAATACTAACTGCGTGTAATTTGTGCGTTTTCTCCGCCAGGTTTTTAAAATAAGTCATATTGTCTACGCAGTAATATTTTAGTATCACAAACAACATCTTCCCTTGGAAAGGAGTTTTTTAACCTACCACACGAAAAAAAAAAAGTCAAGTTAAAGACTTATAGGAGTATTTTTAAGTAATTTATTACAATTTCAGTCATGTAAAAGTATAATATTGCGCCATTAATAATGCAATATTTAAGTCATGCTCCCTACAGCTGCCGAAATTAAAATAATTCGAATATGGTCTCCATTATGACTGGAGAAATATCTCGCTCAAACTGCCTTAACCTTTGCTGAGCACATTTAAAACAGAACGTTTCTCTTGACTGAGAGTCATCTAGGCGGAGAAATTTCACACCTCCATTTATTTCTTCAATTACTTTCCATTTCCTTCGTTCTCTCCCCGTGATCGGTACGTTAGGCTGATGGAATATTATTATTCACGAGGATCTTCCGGTTCACGTCTTGTTTTTTTCCCTTCTTCTCCGCTGAAAAAGAGAGAAATGACTATTAATAAAAGCGACTTAAGGCTTGGAGCCATAAATTCACGAAGGCAGCCTCTCCCCAAATTATCTCCCCTGTCGAGGTTAATACATTTCTTCATCTTTCACTGCTCTCAAGAGGATTAGACGGGTTACCATTCGTAACGTCTTCAATATCTTTCCTGGATGCCATGATGAATATTGTTCCACTGGAAATATAAATAGACGCGTTCAGTTATACCTCCGCTTCCATGTGGGGGCTCCGTGCTGAATTGAGCACTGTATTTTCACTTCCAGGTGCTATTTAACTAACGATATTATTTCTTAAGTATTTTAAGGGTCAAACCCGAAATAATTAGAGACCATAAAATGTTCGTTTGTTGGTCCAGAATGTAGAAATAGTTTCAATTTTGAATTTTATGAGAAAATATTCCAGCTGATCGGAATAGGTTACAGTCCCAACCGGAATTGTTCCAACTGAGATAGTTTTAATTTACCTGTTAGCGCTCTAGGTCTTGCCTCCTGTGTTTTAAAATTGTAAGTATAACCATAAAATCTGAGCTATATACTGAAAATTTGATCGATATATTGAGTCTTATGACATTCAAGGCTTATTACCGGCGATGAATTGTTTCTCTAAGGGATTTTTATGGATGAAAGTCCGTACTTTTTCGTGGTAGCCTGGCTACCGCTTGTCTAAAACGAGTAAATCAGTACATATTTGCAGAAAAATCAGTGTGCTAGTATTGATACAAATTAGCGCTGAAACCACGGTCAGTTGATAAACAAAAAATTGGAAGATAAACAGAATGATGATAACTTATAACTTTGTTTTTCCACATGTTTTTATTTCGAACGACCCGGGTTTCGATGTTCAACGTCATCTTCAGGAAAAGGTTCACACAGATATCACATTTCGTTCGTTCCATAGTTCGTTATGGACACAGTTAGGTTAACAAACTTAAACGTTATGATCATTATGTTAACAAATTCTCGACATTTTCGTCTGAAACCACCGATTATGTAAAGTTTACCAGTTTTTGTCTTTTTTCCTCTTCTGGGGATGGAAATATTTACTCGATTTTAGCTCCTCCGCCTGTGTTTCCGTGAAGCGCTCACCTGTGATTGATAGGGATAAAAAAAATATCCTACTTATTCCTGCTTTCAGTTATGAAAATCGAATTCAACGCAGTCGTCATCGTAGACGATTACATTTATTGTTAAGCGGAAAATGCCGAGATTTTAGCCTTTTACACGCCACGAATATGAGTATACTAAGGCAATTTCAGTTCAAAATTCATTTCTGAATTTAGTTTCGTGCGAAGCGACCTTAAGATAGTTAGAGCGATATATCATTACACCTAGTAATCAATGAATTTGGTCTCACATTAAAGAAAAATATCTCACTCTCTCATTGACATCAAAAATTCAACCCCTTACCACATTACTTTCAAAGGTATTTGCCAGAAAATACCAGCCCTTTTTTTGACCTGAGAAATGGTACTTGTATGCACTCCAGAGAGAACTTATTTGACAAATGAGGCATTTCCTACGCTTAGATCTTGTCAAAAAATCAACAGTGTGTAGTTTGTGTGTTTTCTCATTTTTTTAATTATTAATCATTTTGTCACCGCAGTAAATTCTTCGGGATCGCAATAAACCTTCCGTTTAGATGAAGTTTCCAACGTACCGCGTGAAAAAAATGAGTCAAGTTAAAGACTTATTTAGATATTTCCATTTGATTACGTACAATTGCTGTCATGTAAAACTATATTATTTCACCATCAATGATGGAATATTTAATTCGTGTGTCTTCAACTGGGGAAATTAATACATATAATTCGAATATGGTCTATTATGATTAGGGAACTATCTCGCTCGCACGACCTTAAAGCTAGTAGAAAATATTACATGGGGCCGTGTTTTATGGTTCAAATGCCTGCGCGTCCGAGAGAAAATACGATTATTGTTCCGGCTCATGAGCCGTGAAAATGGTGGGTATTTCGGACTTTCGAGTGGTATTGTTATCTCTTGCATAGCTATGTGTGCGCTCTCATGCCGTCCTCTTTTTCACGTGTGTCCGTCAAACGCGACGTTGTCTCTCTCTCTCCCTCTCTGCGGCTCGCGATAGGAAAAATCCCCCGCTCAATACTTATTTTTTTTTTCTGGAGTCATTCGCATGAAATCAACGTCGCGCTTTTAAGAGCTAATGTGTGTCGCGGATGAATGAGTGATCAGCGAGCCCATCACTCACCCGGTGCCACTTTCCTCGCGCCGTCCGTCCGTGTCGGTCGCCTCTCGTCCTTTTTTGACTCGTCCGTCGAGTGCCTCGTCTATAGCCCATCATAGAAATTTCAGCCTTATAAATGGCATGTCCTCGGACAGTTGTCAGCGCTTGTGCATGCTTTCCCCCGGAATAACTTACCTACTTCAAGGTATTGTATCGTAAATATGAATATTGATTCCTAGATAACGCTCGTAGATTCTGGTTTCAATTATATAGCCATGCACTCCACAAGATGACATTTATGGATCACAAATGAACTGTAGTGCGCGGCGGGATGGGCGAATCTGGGGTGTGAGCCACGGAACTTTAACATTGCTGCGAAAAGGGGGAAGGAAGGTCGTTTGAAGAGGACGGTCTGTAAGTATTTATGCCGATTGCACTCAGCGCATGCGTTTCGGGAAGTGGGATAAAACCTTTCCCTGCCGTCCCGTTTCGACTCGTTTTACAATGAGACCTCAAGATAAGGTCCCTGGTCAAGCCAAAGCCTTGGGTTATATTGCTTTGGTTTAAAGCTTATTCTACGTCTGCCACTGAGTCAAGATAAAGCCTTCTTGACTTGCCATCAGCAGTTAACAATTCAGAATTTGGGTTGGCTCAAAGATCCAATAACCGCTTATTTTCTTCATTCAAACTTTATTTATGTCCTCCGTTATTTTCTTCGTACAATTCTCTGGAGAATCCTGAGTATATCTTTCACCATTTGTTGGTCCTTATTACATACAGGAGGCTGCACCCTCCATGTCTACATGTAGTCTCAGTCCAACTTCACGCAGTCGCAACAATTATTTTACCATTAGACTTGATTTGTAGCTGCGTATAGCCACAACCATTGAGGTTGATGGAGAGGGCGCTTGCCATTGTGGCCAGGGCTAGAACTGTAAGGTGGGCGTGGCCTGTTTACGAGAAGCGAAAAGTCGTGGGAAATAGAATAGAATTAAAATAAATTATAAACATCTTACCACCCATTGCTTTAAGTCATCAGCGAATTACTGCCGTAATGGAAGTCATAATGCGGTAGTTTCAAGCAAATAGCGCTGTTGTCGGCTCTTATGGCAGGACAAATGTGGTCATTAAAGATCAAATCTTGAAATAATCCGCATATTCTGTACCTTATTTATGCTTTTCAACTGATTAGTTGCCCATTTCGTCAGCAAAAGGCTGATTTTGCTAACGACCCTCGTCCTATAGAACGTTGTTCCATATTAAGATGACGGTACGGGGCCTTACGGAGAGCGCTCTTGTCTAATTTAGCCTCAAATCAAGATTTTGCTGATGTCAGTTTTCATGATTAAAAAAAATATTATACTCTATGAAGAAACGTGTTATGTTTGCACATGCTTGTCGTAAATCATGTAGTAAGCACAGGGCCACCTTATATGAAAATGTTTTCCCATAAGTTTCTTCTCATCGAAACCCGCTTATTCGCAAGTTCTGCCCTTGCTGATGACAGCCTCCGCCTTATGTCTTCATACCATCGTCAATCGGTCGGATCCGTGGGAGAAAAAAAAATGAAGGCCATCGCGAAATTGTGTGTGTCTTGCGCGCTGGCTCTTATCTTATTGGCTCCGCGGAAAATAGAATGGGAGAATGTAAAAATAAACGAATCCCGGGAGCGTCCGAAACGTGACCGAATTTCATTTCGCTTTCCTCTTTCCCGTCCGAACCTCTCCGTCTCTCCCTCTCCCTCCCCTACCGAGTCAGTCCAATCTTCCACCTTCCTGGGTAGGCTCTCTGTGTGTGCTCTGGCGAAGCGACTGGTTCGCTCCCTTATTTTTCCTTTCCTCCTTATCGGATTACAATGGCGTATCCAACCCACTTCCCCCCAAGTCCTCTGCGGACTCTTGTTCTCTCTCCCGCCGCCTGCAGTGCGGCCTTCGTCCTATAGAACGTTCCATATTTAGTTGACGGTATGGGGGCCTTACGGAGAGCGCTGTTGCCAAATTAAGTCTCCAAATGCTCACCACTGGGCCACGTGGGCAAGTATCTCCGACACCTCATCCAATCGTATCGCAGTTGCGTATTTTTGAGGATTATATTTGAATAGTCACTATTCAGTTGTACGATTCTCCTTAATGAAGACAGTTTAATTTCTTCTTAAATTCTTTTTTTGTAATAATAGTCTATTATTGTGCTCTTGTTGTATTACCTCCTTGGTCGTTCTCGATGGTTCCTTCCCTTTCTTCTCTTACGAATGTCGTTTTATATTAGTTACAATGTCGTAGAACGTGTCCTAGAAGTATGTCTCTGCTGTACCGCAGTTTCTACTTCCACATGAAAGTTCTTCAATTGCACCATAATTTAATGTACTTCAATCTCTTTGTTCTGTTCCTGTAATTGCCTTTTTCTCTGTTGTAAAGAGTGTGGCAGATATGATTGACAGCATGGGTCTTATGGGAGACAGTGTTGCCAAACGTTGGTACCTTATCCTTTCCTCTTAATTGAAGGGTAATCTGTGATTTTTTTTCGGTGTTCTTGAGAAGTTATGAAAATGCCTGCGATTATCACGCCGCCTCCCTAAGAAGGCTCGAGCGAGTATTTCCCCCAGTGGAGACCATTGTACTATTTTTTTAATTTCAGCAGTCATGAGAAGCTTAGTTATTATTTATTGGGCATACATGAGTTTGTAAGTTGACTCATTTTTTTCACGATCTTGCCTGAGTGTGGCTTCACAACCAAAGATTTTTGACGGCTCTGTAAAAATTACTGCGGTTAGTTGTTGATGTATTCTTAAAAATTGTTGGGAAAGCATACGAACCTCACACTGTTAATTCTCTGATGAGACCTGTGCGTTATGAATTACATTTACAATAAAACCTCTCTGAATTACGTATGTATTACAATTTCCATGGAAAATGATTGATGTGTTTAGCTCGGAAAGTAGTGTGGTGAATCGCTGATATTTTAGATTCGTGGGAAGCATACCATAATTTTTTTTTCCTGAGGTCAAATTCGTCAAATTTGACGCACGAAGTGGTATGTGGAAGAGGCTGCCTTGAGGAACTACACGAAAAAATATAATAGCCGGCGTTCATGGGAAAGAACGACCATTCAAAGTCAAACAGAATGCAATAGACTAACACCAAGTAATGTTAATTTCTAAAAAGAAAATCATCATAATATTGAGTAAGAACACCGTATTGAGAACTTTTTTGTCTCTTCAACGAGTATGAATATTTTCAAGAAGAAATATGATGCTGAATCTTCTGAGTAATTATTTTTGTTGATAATCCTAACTTTCGGCTTTGCTACTTTAATTTGATCGTTAGAATATGAAATTTTTCCTGCAATGTGAAATTTTTAATGTGATCCTTTGAGGGTATTTTAACTTGTGCCACCCAACCCCTTCTTCTTGCGCATAACGAGCTAATAAATAAGGTACAATATCTGGCTCTTAACTGATGCCGAATCCTGGAAATGATGTGTGTGATAGTAAAATTATCCTCTCCTTCCTTACAGGTAAAGGGCTTATTGGCAGTCGCCGAATCTGTCTCCTCATCGGGTCGCCATTTTCCTCCTGTGCTTCCTTCCGTGAGTCGAGATTTATGGACAATTAGCTGATTAGGGTCACCGGAGAGAGAGGGGGTGTGTAGAGGGGGTGGTCGTGTTGGTCGGGTGGCAGGGGGGGTAGGGGCAAAGGTAGGTGGACGTGTATGTGTGTGTGTGTGCGGACTGTCCTGGCGGGGCGGAATGGAAAAGGGGGCGGTTTGTGTGACGTAGGACGTGGGCGGGGAGTCGGAGGAGGGTGGAGGGGGCGGGGAGAGAGGGGCGGCTCAGTCAGTCTGGCGCCAGCACAGACGTTTGCCGCCTCCGCCCCCCCACCTCATTCCACCGACGGCACGGAGCAAAGTGCTTCCCCCACATCCCTGTCAATTTCGATCCATACCTGTCCCCTTACCCCTCTTATCCCTCCCTCCCTCTAGGGTCACCTTTACCCCCCACCCCATCTCACCCCTCCTCTTTTTCTCTTTCCCACCACTCCACACCAAATCCCTTCCCCTCCGTTTCACTCTCTCATGTCCCCTTTCGCAGTCCTCGAGCCACCCATCCACCCCCAACCGGCCCCCGCCTTCCCCCCCCCCCTCTGTCCACCCCCCTCGCCTGGTTTCGTCAACTGCCCCCTGCCAGGGCGGTCTCTCCAACTCTCTCTTCTAAGATAATGGGTGTTCCCGCCCCCGAAAAACATTGGGGACTTGCTCTTATTCTGTGCCTTTTCGGAGCTAGCCATGTGGAAAAAGGCGATCATGCAAAAAGGTTAACTCTTTTAACGCATTGTACAGTCGGGAGCGTCAGTAAATGTTAGAAGGCCCGCCATGCTTAGAGTACAACGACGTCATTTGTCAAAATTGTGCTGTATCGTGACAGCATTTTCGTCATTACATGCTGTGCGTCATATAAACTGTATGAGAATAATTTTTTGGAATTGCTTTCTTCAATTCTTGTACCCTATCACTTTATAAAGAAACACTTTTCCGATATACTGATGAAGCAAGGCCTCACCTTTTGGAAATTCACAATGTTAAACATTATTAATGAATACTTTGACAATTCTAAACTTTGTTCATGGCCCTAAATAAGTACATAGCTTCACTGTTAAGGTACATACTTAGACCAAAGTCTGTTTGGAAGGTGATCGGGTTTCTCATAAAAAGAGTGAAGTATTTCACTAACAAAGCTTGAATTTTTCGCTGCATTCTATGGTCAGGAGTTGTCCCCTGTGGGGCTGTCCGTATTAGTTCGAATTGAACGGCGTTCGTCATCAGATTACGCTACATTACGACAGGTAATTGTCTGTCGCATATTATGATTTATATAGTCGCACGGAAGAATTCTACTATATTTGTTTTTAAAATCCATTTTATAATATCAGATAATGAGGTAAACTCTTTTCAGTTGAATTATGCGGCCAGAAATCTACGTAAATGTGGGAAGCTCTCCCCTCATTACACTACATCGTTCGTCTGTAATGCGCTCTATATTAACAGGTCGTGTATGAACAGTACGTCTAAATTTCGCTGCATATTATGTCGCTTTCGCTTCATATTATGGTTCACTTCTTTACATAGATAGATTCAACTTAGTTTCTTTTTCCAACCTAATTTACAATGAAGTGCAGCCCGATAGTCGGGCTGTAGATCCTCCGACAGTTATTGTTACCGTTACAGGTGCGTAAATCTCAAAATAGAGTTATGAATCCAGGTCATGGTTGGGCTTAGTTAATTTATGCGTAGAAGAACAGTATTTTTATTCAATTGCGTTCAGATCATGCTCATGTTTCCCTTTCACTTATCATACAAAAGAATGCTTTAATAACATTATCGCATGCTCTAGTAAAGTATTATACGTGCATCTTATCCCACTGAGGCTATAAGCTAGGCTTTGCTTGATTAAGAAATTCAGAACTGTTGTCTTTCAGAGCGACACAGAGAATATTATTATGACGCCTCACTACGTCTGACAGAAGCGATAAAATAAGAGAGATACATTGCTGATCAGAGAGGTACAAAAACTCGTTCTTACCGCGCACTTAAAGCGATCACAATAAAAACCGAGCTTCACTAGATACACTCTCATTATACACATCACCATTTCACCTCCCTAAACGTTATCCCTTACATCTTCACACGGCTGATGTCCTCAGATCCTCTGCCACACACACGTCCATGAGGCGGCTCGCAGGGTAGTATGTAGATGATGTGTTTCTGTGTTGAATTCATACTGCCCAGTTTTCTTAGGTAGTATTTTTGGTCGAAATTCGTACTTTTAAATGGCCTAGTAAGGAATAATGCATTTCAAATTAATTATTACTTACATTTCCAATTTGTGCCGAGATTTATTTTCCGAGCATTATCATTTCTCAGTCGATGGTCGAGAGGAGTTGATGAATTGGATAATATGCAAAAGAATAATTAGTGTTTTGTGATTGTTTATATATGTGCTCCTTTTCCTTACTCAGAATGATTTTTTGTTCCCTATTGTTTGCCAATTCTAACTGTATGGCTGAGGAGAAGAAATAAGTTAAATATGTTGGTCCCGTCTCAGTAAATTTATTTCTAGCATTTGAAACACAGTTGATTTAGGCCTGGAGTTTAATTACGCCCCCGCATGGACGCAGTCACGTGATCGCAGTGTTTCTTTTTGTAGCCTCGTGTTTTTTAGATAATTATCATGAGTGTGCGTAATTAAGTGTTGGTGGAAGCTCGAGGGAATATTTTTTTTCTTGAGCCAATGAGAAATGAAGGTGAAAAAAATTCATCGTTTTTCAGCTTTTTAAAGTAATGATTCCAGATTTTTCGTGAACGTGAAGGCTGTCGCTTTCGCTTTAAGAGAGAGGGGAAAAAAAGAAGCGTTTGCCTCGAGACAATAAAGAAATGGAGTGAAATCGAGTTTCGTTTTTGAACGGTGACAAAGGAGCGGCGCTGCCTACCACCCCTGTCGTTGCGTCACCAGATCCAGATGCGAGCCGGGCATAAAAGTGGGATGGGCAATCTGGAAGGGAAGCCATTAATCTGATTTACTCCGTAGACTTCCTTGTTTATTGTTGGGGAACTTTCGACCACAATTATGAAAATGTACGGGAATGCAATGCTCCCAAAATTTGCCTTCATTTTGATCGCGAAATACTCGAAAAATCATGATTTGTGAAACATCGCATATCTGATAATTAAGTTACTTATGACCAGCTGTAGGAACGACACACAAGTACTACATAGAGTTATGGGACTCATAAGCTATGGCAACATTTCCATAAGTGTTGCATAACCATTCGATAAATTTATTGATTTCATAACTTATTGCATGTAGTAATGAGATCCATAATTAGTCAAGATGGCGGATGTGCAATGAACCGTTTGGAGATTTAATTTCCTCATAAAAGAGTTTTATGACCAGTTTTTTTACTCTTACCGACTAATTATTACGTGCATTAGCAATTATTCATTGGCTAAACTTTCGTAAATTTTATCCGGCGGTCGAAGATAAGCGAATATTTGAAGCTATTAAGCATTGGGACAAGTCATGTAACAAGTGAATGTGTTCCTGCAACTCGAATATTTTTATGAGATCTATAACTTTATTGATCTCGTAGCTATTGTTTCTATTACTAAATGTTCTTGCAACTGGCCATAAGCGTTGCAGAAACATTCGATAAATTTATTGGTTTCGTAAGTAGCTTCAAAACTTATGTAATTGAGTTATGAGCTTCATAAGTAGCCAAGATGGCGGAAGCGCGATGAACCGCTTGGAGTTTTAATTAATTGATAAAATAGTTGTTTTGAGACATATAGCCAGTTTGTTTACTCTGACTGAGTAATTATTTTGTGCATTATTAATTAAATTAAGTATAAACCACTATACATTTTATTCAGTAAAGGAATATTAGATCAAAAATTCGAAGCAGTTAATCATTCGTTGATAAGTTATGAAACTGGTGTACGAGTTCCTGAATTCCGAATATTTTTATGAGGTCCATAACTTAACATAGCTATTAATTCCATGACTAAACGTTCTTGCAACCGACCATAATAAATGCTAATAATAAACATTAGTTTCAATAGCGCTTTGCAGCATAAATTGTTGTATTGCTATCCAAGCGAAATATATCGCTACCCATCGTAGAGTTCGTTGCCACATGTTGCTAAATATCGTAGGACGTCGCATGAGTGTCGTCGTATCGCGTGGGCAGGACGCGACAAATCATTCGTCGTGACTTATTTCATGATAAAATATCGCGGATTGGACCCACTCTGAGGCTCAATGGGTTTTTGAAGAACATAACTGAAGGCAAAATAGAGGAAAAAGTCCCCAGAGGCAGACCCAAGAAAAATGTTCATTGACCAATAAGAGGAAAGTTCGTAGGGAGAGCAACCAGGAAATAAAGGAACTAGCAGTATATAGGGAAGAAAGGAGGGCTGAAGTCAACCAATCTTCGGGTTAAACGACCAATAATGATGATGGTATCGTACTACTGTTTATTAGAACTTAAAAATGATAACGTTACATTAGTTTTTATGGAGTGATACGAGGTGTGTTCAAAAATTAAGGTGACTTTTCAAATTTCTCGGGCAACATACATTTTATTTTCGATTTCTTTGTTTTTTTTTGTGTTGGTACACATGTCCCAAATATTTGTTTACAGTTTCAACAATATAACATATTCAGTTTGTCATTGACAGATACAAATGTTAGACGTGTTTTGGTGCGCTCGGCGATTTTCTGCTATTAAAAAAATGGATCAAAGAATTTGCATCAAATTTTGTGTAAAAAATGGAAATAAGTGCTCCAAAACACATCAAATGTCAAGGTTTTGCTCACTGTTTTCTTCGATTACCGTGGCGTATTGCATCAGGAGTTCTTACCACAAGGTCGTACGGTCAATAAGGAGTATTACCTTGAAGTTATGCGCCGTTTGCGAGAATCAATACGAAAAAAACGTCCGGCATTGTGGAAAAACAGTTCATGGCTTTTGCATCACGATAAAGCACCTGCTCACTCATCGTTGCTTGTGAGAGATTTTTTGGCCAAAAACAACACCACAATCATTCCTCAGCCACCATATTCACCGGATTTGGCCCCCTGCGACTTTTTCCTGTTCCCAAAACTGAAGAGACCTATTAAAGGACGGAGATTTGCAACGATTGAGGAGATAAAGACTGCATCGCTGGAAGAGCTCAAGGCTATACCAAAAAGTGCTTATCAGAATTGCTCCGAGGATTGGAAAAAGCGTTGGCACAAGTGTATTATATCTGGGGGGGATTACTTTGAAGGGGACAACTTGAATATTGAAGAATAAATAAATATTTTTTTCATAAAAATATAAGGTCACCTTACTATCTGAAAACACCTCGTATGTGTCGTGCAGTTTGACTTGCCCGGGTTTCGAACCTGGATCTCCCGATTGCCGGTCAGGTGTGTTAGGCAGTGACACCACCAAGCCGTCTTCCTTCAAGGCTAATATCCTGACCGGCAATTCGGAGATCCGATTTCGAATCCCGGTCAAGTCAAATGATTTTTTTTCATGGCGAATTTCAACCCTTGTATGTACTCTCCTGTGAGTGACTTCTTAACGTATCAATTGTAAATGCAATGATTGGAAATTCGCACAATTGAATGTATCGTAGAATCTGTTGTCGCATGCCGTTTCAAAAGCACACGATGTAGCTTGAGATCCCATGTGTCGCGAATCGAAGTGTCCTGCGTTGTATCGCTTATTGCGTTATGTGAAACGCGATCGCTTACATTGCCTTGCACAGCTTGGAGGCGTATTGAACTCTCGGGCACCTCAATACCCCATGCGCGATATGCTGTTAATATCGCATGTGCGGTCGATGAATCGCTATATCGTTCAGACCCATCAAAATACCGTGGCCCCTTGTATGTGCCCCGCCGCTGTAAGTTCCATTTTTTTTCTCATTTTTTTTATTTTTGAAAGGAAAGGAATTTTCCCCTCTCAACCGATCGTATGGACTCCCCGAGTTTGAGTAATTGATTCCGGTTGGGTTTATTTTTCCACCTCGATGGTTTTCATTGTGACACATATATATCGGCAGCCATTTCATGGGTCAGCCGAATGTCCCATTCCGAAACACTGGGGTCGCCACTTAAATATTTTTACGGCGGATTTTCGGGGAGGGGGCGGGTGGGCGGGGGTGGAAAAGTGTGGGGGGAAGGGCGGGAACGGACATATTTCATAGTTTCCGTGAAATCTCATGGAATGTACGAAGTCGTAACCATTCATTCGTCGACTTTTCTGTCACGCGGTTGAGCCGGGATATTCTTCGTCTCTCCCTCATTTTTTCCGCGCCCCCCCCCCCCTTGGTCCTCCCCCCCGCTCCGAGCGAGTCGAACGTGTAACGAAGCCGTAGACTTTTATGCGTCGCTCCGCATTACGTAAAGATTTCGACTCGACCTCGAATTTTTTGAATGCGGTCTTTAACAAGAAGTAACTGCCTTGCACGTATCGTAAGACTTGGACTCAAAGCATGTATGTATGTAGGTATGTATTTCGACCTATCTTTTGCCGGAGTTTTCTGCTAGTCGTAAATAAGCGTTGAGGGAGATTTTGAGGGTGAAAAAAATAGAGATTTTGGTGTATTTTCTCTTTGCTCCGCGACGATTTGGGTCAACGAGGAGGAAAATTTATGCTCCTTACGTAAAATCGTCATATACATATATCAGGTTGATGTAGAAGTTTATTAAGAGTAAGATTTAAGATGAGAAGAACGATTTTTATTACTGCAATTCAAAATTTTAACCTTCCTTCAGTTTTTTTGTGGTTTTTGGTCGAATAATAAAACTATTTCTGTTTTCCAAGCAACAATGACTTAAACGAATTAATTGGTTTAATAAGGTATTTTGCGTTGATTGAGTTTGATGTTGCGGTTTTGTTTTTTTCATACTTCACGTTTTTACGAGGAATACTTGTTGTGGTTCTTTAATCAGCATTTAATGCCCTGAGGAAGGATTAAAAATAATTCGAAACGTTTGCTATCATTAATAGTTTTATTTGTATTGACAAAAAATCTAAACAAGGAAGGCTAATTAATACAGTGGTTAAGAAACAGAGTAGAATAAATATTAAAGTTTTTACTTAATACGAATTGTTTGCAGAATTCTATTTGCAACTTGCTCCTCTTATTTCTTTGACTCTCTCTCTATTTCAAAGCTGGCGTAGTTTCTTGACAACCTTGATATAATCATTTTATAAAAATTTTCAGTTATAGATATCGTGTTAAAATATAAATAAGTGTTCTTATATGTGGACCCCAGAAGTCAAGGGGTCTAAGTGCATTTTTGAAAAAAATAGGTTAGGTACAGGAATGGGATGTGAGCATATTAATCTTTTAGGTGGTAAAGGGATCCAAGTGATTTCCTTGACAGGTGCTGCTGTGTAGGGTAATGCCTTTTAACTACTTAGTGGGTTGTACCAAACATTTTCAACTTTGACGTAAGTTTTCTCCAAACAATGGTTTTGTTACTTGACTTCTGGGGTCCTCATATATAATTCTAAAATTCTCCGCAGTCACCTCGTCCGCCATCACGTGCAATGATTCATACATAAGCCTTAAGATATGAAATGAATACATAATTCAGTCATATTATGTCAGTACTAATTTTATTTTTCATTTGGAAACCCCTCGACCTGACCTATTTAATGCATATGGAAATATTGGGGTATCGTATGAATTCGATTCTCCATCATGCCACTCAGAGCATACTTAATGCACGGCTTAATTTTAAGCCCAGAATCAATTAGTGCGAAATTCCGCAAAACACAAATCTTTCCCCTTGACCGAGACTCTAACCCGGATCCCTCGATTCCCGGCCGAATGCTGTAGCCAGTTACGGCAGGGACACAATCAACATGTACGTGTGACGCGAGACGTAAACGGGACAACGGGAGACGGGGCCGGAGTAGCAATTGACTAACGCAGGCGCAGCTAAGAGATCAGGTGTAAACAAGTGTGAAAGTAAATAAGTTGTCTTCGCCAAGAGCTATCTTCAGCAGTTGGATGTATCTGTCGACAGATGGCTCCCATTCCCGGATTCTCAGGACTATTCTGATTGGTTTTCCGTGTACGGGACACGGAAAGAGATGAAAGTTGCCCATCTCTCGCGTTCACGTACTCCCCGTACACGTTGATCGTGTCCTTTCGCTATACTTTCTCGTCAGCCATCTTTTCGCGTATTCCCGTTAACGGCTCACGTTACACGTACACGTTGATTGTGTCCCAGCCTTTACTTCTTCGGTTTTAATACGTACTTACCATTTTTTCTGCCCTTTTATGCCTTAATCGATTCATTAACACTCACGCTTTGCATCATGCATACCTCCCTGTGTCTCCACATTCACTCACGACTATCCCAGTAAATTCATCCCTCTATGCCATTCACTTACTACCTCCTATCCATTTCGTTAATCGAAACTAAACCATTCACGATACATAGCCAAACCAGCGAAGGATATTCCTTTAATGTACGACCACTTAAAGAAGTCAAACCCGTCCATAGAATACAGGAGTGTCTACATATACGAATGCCTTGTCCTGAAGCCCGTTTAAACGTGACACGATATTACGCAATTTAAAGCTTAATTTTTTTCTCTTTCTGGCGTGCAATAATTATTGAATTAGAGCTGGGGCCATTTTTCCCACTCACGTTCATGCATTCGCGCATGTGTTCTTGCAATGTACGAATGCCTTGTCTTAAAGCCCGTTTTACTCGAGACACGTAATTGCGCATTTTTAAACTGCATGTATTTCTCAACCTGGCATGCAGTCATTATTGAATTACAGCTGGGGCCATTTTGCCCACTCACGTTCATGCATTCGCGCATGTGTTCTTGCAATGTACGAATGCCTTGTCTTAATGCCTTGTTTTACTCGAGACACGTAATTGCGCATTTTTAAACTGCATGTTTTTCTCAACCTGGCATGCAGTCATTATTGAATTAGTGCTGGGGCCATTTTGCCAACTCGCGTTCATTCAATCGCGCATGCGTTTCTGAAATCCACCGTTTTACATGAGGAAATTTGAAATGCACGTTCAGATTGTGAACGACGTCCCCCGTGTGGAACGGGCTCACGGATTAGTTGATGCACATTTGCCGTGGGATTTAGCTCAAGCTATCCCGTTTATTTATCCGTCGTGGAATAATTAAACAGTAAAATCTATCGGAGAACGTTCGGGGACTGATTCCGCTGATGTCCCCTCCTGGTATTCCGTTGAATGGAGTTCTGGATCTCTGGTCTAATTTGCTTGCCAATGAAATCCATACGTCTCTACTCGGTTACGGAACCTTGTCAATATTTTCTGAATTACGTCGTGTATTTGGGTCATCGCGTGCGAAATTCATGACTGTCTTTTTCTTTCTCTCCCACCGTGCAGGCATATATATGTATATATCTCATACGGAAAGCCTTTTCGTCATGCAGAGGCAGTCAGTCTTGCGTTTTTTTTTAATAAATTATTTTTTTATGTAATTGAATTAAGATCCGTCGCGAGGGAAAATTAGGATTTGATTTTCTGATGGGGTGACGCATTGCGCAAGGCTAATTTACTTTTAATGTCCCGGTGGGAGAATGTGTGTGGGGTACCTTGTAGAGAGCTCCGTTTCAGAGTTTTGCTCTACTGATGAAAAATAAACGCTTTCGGTGGTTTGAAAAGCGGTTCGTGCTCTCGAGACTGGAAGTCGGTCAGTCGGGTACGAGGTGCGGTGGCGAGAGGTCATATCCCGGTTGATCATTCCTCGAGGTGTAATGCAATAATTTCTATCCTCATGCTCAATTGTATTAGCTTAAATGAGACAGCGGTACATTATCCGTAGTTTAACTTGTATAATTCGAAGTTCTGTACGTCGAAATGTTTATTGACTTGAACGAAATTAACTTGTTTCTACTTCTGTAGTATGTGGGTAACTTTTCGGTAACATGAAATTTCATAACTCTTTGCGTTTGTTTTACTGTTCCTGAGTTATGCCGCTTCTAATAACTCTGCCTTAATGAGCTAATAGGGGATCGGGTTGGTGTGGTGGCTAGAGTACTGGCTAACCGTACAGACGGCCAGGGTTCACATCCCTGCAGATGAGGATGTTTTTCAGAGGAAACCCGGTCCCTACTTGAGTGTCTCGCGGAGGGCACTTCAAGTAAAGTACTCCGTGTGTTGAATGAGACGTTAAACCGTGGTCCCCTTGGCGCCTTTCGTTAAGAGCAGGCTAATGCCGACGCCGGTTTCTATCCACCCTTAATCCCTTACCTGTCCCCTATGGCACAAATGACCTTAGCTTTCGGTCGCCTCCCCAAAAATCTGATCCGATAACTGACTACCATTAACCAGTAACAGACAAAATTACACATTTTGAGGTTAGAGTTCATTGTGTTATTTTCAACCCTGAGGATATCAAAACATTAACATAAGAAAACCGTATCTAATGCGGTTTTCCTGATATCGGGTTCTGCTTTCACCGTATCTCCAGTATAATGTCAGTTCCATTGTTAGTTATTATTGTTGTACTTATTATTATTAGTCAGTTATTATTGTTGTATATTTTTTATTTTTATTGACTTCAAAATTGTTGTATCAAAATATTTAATCGTGTTAACCTTTAATGCAGAATATAAACTTACTTTTTATATTCCATACTTTATATCGTGTTTTCGATTCCGATGTTCATTAATTCACATGGCGTGTTGGGTTTTTGTCTCACTTATCTGTCATGTTTTTTTTTCCTTTTTATTCCCTGAAATTGTTGCCTTGCGTACTAAACTTAAATGTATGTTGAGCGTATATGTGTTTCATATGAATTCTTGAAATCGGATGTAAAATCTGTGAACAATAAATTATATATTATTATTATTATTCTATAGGCCAGATAACAGTAAATACGAGTATTTCTCATTAAATTTGTTCCTTTATAATTTATCTTTCCATCCCATATTTCCCGCTCTGACAATCTAAGCATCAACTAAAGCCTGTTATCTCTTCGAAGATGTACTAGACGAATGATCGAAGAAGACTTGATGATGAAAACTTTTGCATTCAATGACTCAGGCCTACAATGATACTGTTGCTATCTTTTTTCTAGCCTTAATTCCAATATACCCACTCGGAGTCCCGCTATATTCGGGCTAATAGAGTTCAAAGTTGCATTGAATGACAGTATTGGCTTGGTATGTTTGATTAAACAACCATTAGATTGGAAATTCTTTAAAAAATCAACAGATCCCGGTTCTAAGAGTAATTATTGCCCGTTTTTGAGCACTCACATGTCCTCATGTCCTTCTTAATCGGCCAGTTTGCTTGTGTGGTGGATGAATTAACGGTCGAACTTATTGTTTAGATGCAGATGTAAAGTATATCTTATTTTTTTTAATACTGGAAGTGTAGCGTTGCGTTGTAATCAGCAGTTAAGTTTTTTTAAGCGCTCCCCAAGCCTTTTTTCTCCCCCGAGCAATGCATTCTCTCCTCATTGTTCCGTCTGGTGAAATAATCGATACCTCTGCGTACGCGGCGGGCAGCGCCTTGCCATCAGTAAAGGGGTCGCCGCGATACGCACAGAGCCGATGAAATAAAGTGGCCGCTTCTCCGGCGAGAGGGGGAGGGACGCATCGTACAAATCGATATGATTCCGAGGGCACACGAGATCGTTAATAAAAAAAGGAGAAAAAAATTAGCGTAGCGGAAACCAATCGACACTTCGCATTGCCCCTGGATCTCGTGAATGGTTGCAGTAATTCTTTCTCTCTCTCTCTCTGTATCTATCTCTCTCTCACCCACATTCGGTCGTTTGTGTTACCAAGCGAACACGAGTCGGCGTGAACATACGCTGCAGGAAAGGGGGGAAAACATTGCTGGCAAATTCAGTGAGAAGGGACCGGGAAACGCTTGATGAGGCGTAATGTGAAGAAGGGGTGACTAACCTTGTAGATTGTTAACGCCTGGAGCAAACATGGGGTTTAACGGAAGGCTTGGTACTGGATAAAAACGTAAGTTCGTAAACGTAAGATTGAGTCGAAACTTCTCGAGAGTTTTCGGAGAAAGGCAAAGAAGAAACAAAATTACACGTGAATTGCACAAATAGAGAAGTTTTTGCGTTAAGAATTCATCAGCGAATGAGAGTAAGTCAGTTTGACACTTAGATATATTTTATAAGACCTAGGTTACGATGTACCACATCGGCCTGATGATGTTGTAGTGCATCGAAACCTCGGTCGATTAAAATTTGTCTAAGTGGAAAATTACCTTACCCTCATTCATTACGTGAACTGCACAATACACAATTTTCAACGTTTTGTTGATCCTCCATTGTGAAGAAGGATTTCCATTTACATTAAGTACCAAATTTAAAAATAAAACATTTAGTGAGCGCAATGGCGATCACCTGATTTTCGATAAATTCGCGTTTCTTCCGCGGTCGGAAGAGTTTTGTGGAACGCAAAATCGAAAATTTACAACGCTTATTGTAAATATTAATTCTTAATCCAGAAGCTTGCGCAAACAAATTTACTTCGAGTAGCAAGAAAGAGTTGATATACAAGCTCGTAGACGACTGCGGAAGTGTTTTCGGCCGTAGTATACAGCAATCTTAAGCCTCGGATAATACGCTCGTGTGGTAAGCATCTGCTCATTTAATTTCATCTGCTTATTTAAAGTATGATAATAAGCATCAGCTTATCAGGACCGTACTGGATAAAATCATTCATAAATGACCAGAAAAAGAAGTATACTTATAACTTTGTAAGCTATAATCTTTTTTGTAACCCATCCAAAGGGAAATTACTTCATGTAGACTATTTTGTAAAATAGTTTGTTATAATTATTTAAAAATAATTTCATTTGCCAGTCGATAGTCACCTGGAAGTCCGAATTACATGTTTAGGAGCCAAAATTCCCATTGCTTTCAGTCAAAAGTTGGATTGACATATAATTTATATTTACTTATCAATTGCCTTCTTCTTAAATAGCCATTTACTTCCTCGTCTCGTTTTTCACCTGTCTCCCATGGTGCATTGATGGTTATCTTCTGCCTCTTGCCCAACGTTTTATGGGGCGACGTCTGTCTTTTGGTTTCAGAACCAGGTCGAGAGTCGATCACGTTAGCCCCATGAGTCTGCCTGACTCGTCAGCGTGCACATTGTGGCCATGTTCCTGCGCCTTCTGCTCCCATCTCGCATGATTTCTACCGCATTCTGCCGCCCTCTTTTTAATGCCTGCCCTCCTCTCCCGCAGTCCCCCTTGGCCCTTCAGTCATTATTTCTCCTCTTTTTACCCTCCTTGCTTTATGATTGGAGGGGCGGGACCAGGGTCTCTGGAGAAAGGGGATCTGGGGTGGTGGTGGTTTACCTCTACCTATCGACCCCCCCTTACTCTTTCCCTCCCCTCCAACAACCCGCATTTCCCCTCCCCATTTCTATATGCAGTTGATATTGTTTCGCTTTTGTTCACGCTGGCATGCTTACGTTTATCTCTTGCGAAAGCACCCGCGTGTTGTGGGGTGGGCTACGGAACTTTCACATGTCTACGGAACAGGGCTGGAGCATAGCGTCGTATTTTAAAGTCGAGACTCCCATTGTTAATTTCCCTATGCAGTTGATATTGTTTCTTTTTTGTCCACGCTTGAATAAATATGCTTAGCTTTTGCGAAAGCTCCCGTGCGTTGCGCGGTGAACGCTATTGGGGCGTGTGCTACGAAACTTTCATATATCTGCGAAACAGGATAGAACACAGTCTAGAAATATAAAATCACGTCACCCTTTGTTAATTTCACTATGCTAAGTTGCAGCTGGCGCTGTAGCGTCTCTATCTACTAGCAAGTAAAGCTAACCCGCCCATATGAGTATGCAATGAAAATATATTCGATTTTATAAGATATCTGTCAGAGATTATTCATTTTAACTGAGAGGAAACTACACTGTTACAAAAGAGATTTATTTTGGTACCTACCTGGGAGTTATTCTGCTGTAAATGATTTTATTTCTTCAAGATATTTGTATTTTCTATCGGACGTACTTGGTACGGGATATGATTTTTACGTAGAACCACAATATCCGCCTCTTGCGAAATGGAGGTTAAGTGATTAGTCTAAATATTATCGACAAGAATTTTAAATTGTAGTATTTGTAGTAATGGTTTGGTATATGCTTTAACTCGCTCGCCACCGCATAGCGCCACTGAGCTCCGAACTGCAAGTTTTCTGGATTATTTACGTCTATCTTATTCGAATGTCTGTGGCGCTAGGAGGATGAACTAAAACTTGTGGGGGCGGGCGCCTTTCGTGCGAGTCCGGAAATGTTCAAAGACCTCCGCTGCCGGGGGTGGAACTGACACCGAGAGGGAGGGGTTCTAGTTCGACGTTGCCGATTTTATTATCCCTCAGCCGGGAAAACCGCGTGGTCCACAATGAGAGAGGCCTTGTGGCGATGAGGTTTGGCAACACAGCAAGCAGAATCGCGACGTTCACCCCATGTAGGTCTGAGAGCGGCTTAATTTTCTAGGCTCAACGCCACGCCTACTTTACCCTGATAAGCTCTTGGAAAGTCACGAGACGGGCGGGCTCTCTCTTCGCCCGCCTCCACAAATTTTCGTCCTGCCTCCTAGCCCCACCGGGCTTTGAAAGAGAAAATAGGTTGAAGGTTGTTCAGTTCGCAAGGTCAGTCAGAAAACCCTTTCAATTGCCACCAAAATGAACGTTTCGAGGGGAGGGATGTCTAAACGTCCTGCCGTCCCGTATCGACACATCTCGCAGTGATACCTCTTGTTAGGGTGCCTGGTTAAGTCTCTTACCATTGTGTGCCTCGTGCTTTTTTCACGAGGACGTATAATTCCCCTGTCTTATTCACTCTCTCGTTGCCTCCCTTTCTTCCCTAATACCAAGTAAGGTAAACGTAAAACTAACAAATAAATTGAAAATTATAATAAATGAAACTCCAAGTTAGTTTTATAATATAGGACTCTAATGATTGCATTTTGAGTGCCCTTAAATCATAGTTTCCCAGGGGCTTACAGGTCATAGTTGCCCGGGTCCCCGCTAGCCATAGAGGCGGCCCTGTCTTAGCTCCAGTTATGCGTTCTTTCCTTACCTGCTCAAATCTAATCGTATCTTTTCTACTTCTACCGCAAATAATTCTCATATATCCCACACCCTCTGTATTAGTAGCAGTCTCCTCCATATCAGCTGGGCACATCATTTGGGGAGGGGTAACTTTTTATCTTCTTCCCATGCCATCCACTCCCCTATTATAAATCACTGGACCAATCAATCTTCCCTGGACGATTGTTACTCAGTGACCTATATTTGGCTAAAAGAGTTCCGGCCTGCGGATTTCCCTGGAAAACTGGGGAAATCTCCGGCGTTAAAAACCCTCAAAATCTTAAGAAAAATGGATTACGGCCAATCGGCGGTCACCCAGCCTATCCTCTCCTCTACTATGATCTTCTTTTCTGCTTTATCTTTTCAATCCCTTCGCTTTTCTTTCTTTCGTGTTTCTGTTGTTCATTGCAATATTTCCCTCGCGCGCGATGCACCGAAAGAAAGGGTCAGATAAGCATTTTTCCTTTCCATCTCACTCCGAGGGAATAGTTACACTGCGGGAAATTTTTTCCCCATCATACGCTCTCATTTTTTCTCGCCTCGCGCATAGTGTATTCTCGTTTTTACGAGGAAAAACATATTTTATGTAGTTTTTTTTCTTCCTCGTTCCGCTCGCTTTGAGGACCCCACGTTGGTGTTGGTGCGAATGGAGAAAGGAAAAAAATAAGGGTATGTGTGTTTGATGGGAGGTTTTTTTAGGGACTGGGGAAAACCCGCAGTACTGGGAAAGTCTTCATTTTTTTTTGTTGTTGGTCCTCGACCCCCCTGCGAAAGGCCGATATATCCAGGCCTTTCGTTTAAATATATGTGTGTGTGTGTGTGTTTGTGCCGTGAGCTTTTTTTTTTCGTCCCGTCCCTTGCTTTTGTCTCGCTTGTGCGAGTGTGTTTTTGTTTTCAATTTTCGCCTTTTATTCCCCGCACCACCAATGCCAAATGACCTCCTTATACGTGTGGCTGCGGCTGAATTGCTGGAGCACTCCATCCCGTGTGGACCCTTTTGTGTCGGCGGCGTTTGCTAAATGTGATTCCCCGAAGGCTGGGAATTCCGGGGGAATTAAGAGTGAATTAGTTAAGCGGCGCAGGGTTTTTTTTATCTGCGCACCCCGTGATGGTTGGTGCAAGTTGTGTGGGGGGAAGGATGGCCGGAAAATTTCGGATTGTCGTCGTGCATGTCACACGTGGTCACTCCGTCCGAAATGCATGTATACCTCCTTCAAAGAACTGCGGAACTGCGGCCACGCAGACACTTCAAAGAAATCACCCGCTGATGGTATGCTCCGCTGGGGTGTATGCCATCAGCCTTACCCTTTTGTTATTATTTTTATTATTTCATATTGTAACAAGTATTTTCTTGTTATTTTTCTACTTTGTATTATGCCCCACGTTATGGGAGCCAAAAATGTAAAAGGTATTATTACAAATTAATACGCGAAATGCCACACGTTGTGGATAAACATGTAACACGAAAAACTATTGATTCTTTTACCTGGAAAGAAACCACGATTGCGATATCTTCTCGTACCTTATATTTTAATTACTTTGCCCCAGCTTGCTCGTCGGAAAAGAAATTACATTAAACATTGCAGGTTTAGAGATACGGTTGCAATTTACTTGACAAAAATGAAATATTCAATTTACAGACAATTTAAATAATCAAAATAATTCCTTATACCCTTAGGTCATGACCAACTGTATAATCTAATTTAGACACAAATTTGGTATATGAATAATTATTCCTTCTTTTAAGTATATAGTCTAATTATTTGCCACACTTCATCACTTAAACTTTTCACAAAATCCAATTACTTGATACAAAGGGATACCAGTCACAAACTTAATTCTTGGCCAATTAAAACCTCATGCCTTATGGCTTCTTGTATCTTATATGAAAATAAAAGTTTATAGTTACAACCCAATTATTCGACGACACAGGTTAGTTTGTCCCTCTGTGGTCTGGAAAATCCTCTCAGCCTGCGTGGTGTTCGTCCTTGGCGGGCCCTCAGCTTTTTGGGTCTCGTCCTGTTGAAAAATCTCCCGTTCCTCTCCTTAATTCCAGCTCCTTTGTCAATTCTCCTTTTCTACGTGGGCTATGTCTCGCACGATGCCACACTCTGGAACTTCCCTCTACCAAAAACTTGCGTGCTCTCTCTTTGCACGTCCGTTCACTGCGAGGGTTTGATCTACCAAGCTATTTTCGTGCTGTCTTTGCACGACCGTACACTCCGACGGTTTTCTCTACACTCCCCTTTTGTTGCCGACGCTTCCACTCCTTAGGTCTATTGTTTATTCTCAAAATTCACAATATGGTGGGTCCCTTATTGTTATCATAAACCATGAGGTGGTAAAAGAAAATATGGCGAGGCCAGCGTTATGTTACAACATGTATTTCACGGATTTTTTTGTTGGTGTTACACTAGCTTAATTGTCATTAGGTTTTCGCAGGTTTTTCGCCCTTGATGTGTGTTTTCCTGCAGTGGGTCTTATTTTTCAAGAATATCACCTCCTCTGAATCCTCTGAAATCCTGAAATCCTTTAATCCTCTGAAAGAAAGAATATCACCTCCTTAATTCCTTACGTTTTTCCCACAAATGTACACATCTTTCTTCACTCTTATTTCACGTATTTTTCTGACATGGGGATAGAGGGAAGAAGAGACGGCCACAAAACCGACCCAATAATGATTCATCATTGTTATTATTATTGAGGTAGATAGAGAAGCCGATTGTTATGTTTCCCAATACTGAAAGCTTAAAACAGGCGTGGCCTGTTCGCCATCTTTGTAAACCCCGATTTTCCTTTCGCGAATGCAGTGGACGCGCAAAATTTTTCAATTTAAAAGGGTTTTCCGTGGACAGCTAATTGAAATCGGCATGCATGTTCTTCATTTATCTGAGTTCTCCGTACATGTTTTTTCTTTGTATTCAACACACGCATGCATTCCTTCATTTGTCGTTCAATCTTAAGATAGGTTGACTGCGGCCCTCCACCCTTCCCTATCTAAAGCTAGTTCCCTTACCTCCTGGTATCTCTCCCTATGTGCTGTTTTCTTTATTTGGTCCATGAACTTATTCCTGAGTCTTCCTCTGGGGACTTTTCGCTCTATTTTACTTTCAATTATGTTCTTCACGAACTCATTGTGTCTCAGGGTGTGTCCAATCCATCTGGTTCTTCTTTTCTGTATGGTGTTTCATATGGTCCTCTCCTCTTCCTCTCTTCTGTACACTTCATCTTTTCTTCTTTTGTCCGTCTATTTTACCTTCGGAATCCTTCTCCAGCACCAGGTTTCAAAGGCATCTTGTCTATTCTGGTCAGGTGTTCCAATGGTCCTTGCTTCCGATCCGTAGAGTGCTATGCTCCACACGAATGTTTTGACATGCTCTAATTTCTCTCCTCTCATGGTGACTTCTGCACTCAGCTTCTCTCTTCATGGAATTTACTATACGTTGTAAATGAAGTAACTTGGTTATTCCTCATAAATTTTATTTAACATGACCCGTGTTTTGACGTGGCACGTCATCATCAGGTGTCCTCTGATGATTGAGTGCCACGTCGAAATCTGGGTCGTCTTAAGTAATATTTATGTGGATTAGCAAAGTTATTTCATTTACAATTTTTAAGTGTTTTCAATCGACAGCTTACTTGAAATCGGCTTGCATTCATATGGGTTTTCCTAACATATTTCTTTGTATTCACTAACATACATATATATTTATATTTATTCGCCTCTCTGTGATTATAAACAAACTTCTCTCTCCCCTTCTATTATTCTCTCTCCCCTTCCCCCAGTGGCGGTTGATTTATTTCGCGTTAGGGGGCGCAAAAAACGACGTCCGAGAATTAAAACTGGGTCGGTCTTTTCCTTGGTGTGCTCAGGCAAAAAGCGTGCCACCCTCCCTTACCCGCGATATATATCCCGGCATTATTCTCGGCGGCCCTAACTCAAGATTTCAAGTACATTTTGTGCTCCGCCGCTGCAGTCTTGGAATTAAGATTTGACTAATCAGTGATTTTCAGACACCTTACTGAATGTTTTAGAAAAAAAAGGTCCGGGTTAGGCCTTTAAAGTTAAAGGGCAGGGGAGCAGTTTTCATTTGGCACGAGGATTCATTTTCGTGATCATTTTAATGCCCGCGAAAGATATTGCGTGTTCTCTCCCTTAGCGCCTTTTATCATTTCTTCGTTTTTTTATTTAATCATGACGAAGAATGAAAGAGGTGGGAGAAGAAAATCTCATTTTGATTATCTTTTTTGTTGGGAGAGGAAGAGGAATGATGACTCAAGACTTCTCTCTTTGAGCTTCCATCTCTTGAATTCAGTCCGTCCTTAATATGAAAGAGGGTCGAGAGATAGCAGGAGTCGCGTTAACAGCGCCTTCTGAAGCTTGTCTTATGATGTGAGGCGTTTGGCGAAAGAGTTTGAATGAGCAAAAAAATATATTCGGGGAAATTGTTTCGTTATGTTCTTTCGTACGGTTGAAAAAACCGCTTTTGTTTCCCTCCGTTTCCTTTCGTATTGCTCCCGAGTACCGCTGGAGCAGGGTTTCTCCACCAATATTCTCGTCCTTAAGGGGGAGTTTTTGCGGGTGTGGGGTGAAGATTCCTATAAGGTACTACCGTTATCTGACTTATTTCCTGTCGACATAAATGAGGTGTAGTAAATTCTTCCAAAACTATGGAAGACCATAAAAAAATTAACTCACTCTTTTACAAATTATGCATGCTTAAATCATCTACCTCCCTACGGGGACCTTCGTGGAGATGAAGAAATAAATTATGTTGGTAGATGAGGCCCTTGCGGTGTCTTCTAAGTTTGGAAGCAATCATTCTGACTTCCAATTAAATCTGCCCAAACCGGTGGATCACTTGAAAGTATGATTGAAAATGACTTAGAAATTCTGACGTCTGACTCAATTCATAGGCTCGTAAACATTTCGTAAAAAGGGTTCTAGGCAAATGCGATGAGAGAGTACGAGAAAGAAGCTATTTACACTTGTCAGGCCTCATTTAGAATATGCCGCTAGTATATGGGATACGTACGAGGAAGGTATGATAAAAGAATTATAGCACGTGCAAAGGAGCTCCGCTAGGTTTGTTAAAGGTGGTTATGATAATTGTATAAGTGTTACGAGTTTAATAGAAGAACTAGGATGGGAATTACTATCAGAACGCAGGTTAAAATTTAGGTTAAACCTTGTAAGTAAATTCGAAACCGTTTTGTTAACAGATGACGTTAGATATATATTAAGAACCCCTGCGTATTATGCTAGGTTTGATCATCTTAACAAGATTAGAGAGATAGATTGTCGTACCGATAGATTTAAAATGTCATTTTTCCTGCGTACTATAAGAGAAAACAATAGGCAGCGTAGCAAAGGGATAGGTACGTGAAATATAGTTAGAGTAGTCCTTAGTGCATGATGCATGTAATAACAACCAATAATCCCTTCCTTATTATGTGGATACTAACCATCTAGCTCCATGTGACCCTATTATCTATCATGCCTTCATTAAATATCCTAGTTGCATGTCAATAGTGTATGTTTGGTGATCTTCACCCCCTGCCACACACCCTCGTGGTGGCTCTCAGGGTATCACGTAGATGTAGATGTAGATAGGCTATAGGTTTTCATGCTCAGTAGTGTGTCATATTCTCGGAAAATAGTCGTGGTCATACAAAATAACATTTTACGTTTTAAGTTATAAAAAATCTGTACAATTGATGAAGTAAATTTAAGAATGACCTTCCCCCCCGCAGTCAATGGGGAATTTAGATGATTTCAGTTGGAATTGGGACCTCTGTTAGGCATAATGTGTTGTTCTGTGGACTTTGTAAAACTACCTAAGTAGTAGTTAGTTTTGTCTTTTCCGTGACGTAAAATATTTAAAAAGTGTAATATGAAGAGAAAGGCATACAGTATAGGCCACATAACACGGAGAGATTTCTTGCAGAAGGTCATAACAGAAGGAAAGGTTAATGGAATAGAGACGAAGAGATTTAGTGTGATGACAGATATGATATGACGAGAGGAGGGGACGTGCAGGGCAATGAAGAAGGCCGTCCGAAGCAGAAATGCCTGTAGACAACAGTTCGATTGAGACCTGGCAATAGACTGATACATAGAAAGGAGAAGTAATAAAATTTATTGAGTGCCACCGGGCAAAATTGATCCTTAAATATTGGCATTATTTTCATTGGAGAAATCATATTATTAATGAGTAATTCGTATTGGGCAGGGGGAATTATTTTGGATATTTACACCTCCCTGGGCATGGTTGTGTGTGTTCGTCCATATATTAAATACGTAGTAATTGGCTTCGGCTGTTAGGTATAAAGAAATTATTGAATTCTTCACTTCTCAGCCTTTTTAAGGGCTGGGAAACATTCACCTATCCCGGGTGCAAGGCACCAAAGGGATTAGGCTCAAGTACTGTTTTAATGTTCATTTAAAAATCTTCGTACTATGGAGCACGTATTAATTATTGCGGTTTTTTGAATTTTCATGTACAAATGATTTTCTATTCCTATTGTTTCCAAGCTTTTGTGCAGGTTTTTTGGTATTACACCAGTCGCGGATATTTTTATTGGTACAATTTTAACTGTTTCTTGGTTCCATATTTCTTTTATTTCTTCAGCCAGAGGAATATATTTCTGCATTTTTTTCATTGTATTTAGCCTCTAAATTTTCTGTATTTGGAATGGATACATCTATTAAGTATGTTCTCCGGTCTTGTTTTAATTGAAGAGTTATATCCGGTCTATTGTTTGGGCGAGGACGGTCCGTTATAATACTTCTATTATAATATATTTTGACAGCTTCATTTTCTATTACAGGCAGTGGTGTCATTAGGTACCATGGTTTAGTTTCATGGGAAACATAGTACTTACTAACTAATGCAATATATATTCGTTTGCATATATTATCATGTCGTTGTGTGTATTCCACGCTTGCTAGTACACTGCATCCACTTGTGATGTGTTCTATTGTTTCTGTCTTGCTATTGCATTTTCGGCATTTGTCATTCACGTTTGGTTCTTTAATTATGAATTTACTGTAGTTTTTTGTTTTAATTATTCTATCTTGTATGGCAATCATAAATCCTTCTGTTTCTGCAAAGATATCTGATCTTAACCATTTATTTGATGCCTTTTTGTCAATGTGTGGTTGCAGAAGATGGTTAGCATGCGTCCCATGTAGCGTTTTGGCTCTCCACCTCTCAAGCTTCAAACTGACAGAATCTTTTTTATTATGTTTATATATTATATATTGATATTATGTATTAATATATTTTTATTATTATATTATTATTATTTATAATAAATAAGAAATTATTATTATTAAATTTTGCACCATGGTGAAAGTGGTGAATTGTACCAAAAACTGTTGAGAACCACTGCGCAAAAGAATTGGAAACTACACGATGGCCATCAGCACTAATTCTAATTTCTCCGCTGCGGATAGAATGGACTTGATTCATTATAAGGGTAAACATTCCGATTTCCAAAGCTTATCGATCACTCTTCGTGTTAGTCATCTGGTTCAATCAAGCTAGGGGTGTCCTTGCCTTTAATTACTGCCTGGGTGTGCTAACTTTAGCCGAATACAATCGGGCAATGAAAGCTGTGTCTGTCTCATGAAAATTATTTGATCTCTTTTAGGCTCGTTGCCATGAAAACGTGGTATGTAATTAATTTTTGGAAGTTGACAAATATGGATAACTCACATTAAGGCTGGAAATGATTTCCCCCTCACGAACATTGTTCGTTATTTTTATCTACAAACGATTCGACCTCTTGACAACTTCTACTGTAGATTGGTGGCGCTTAAAAGAGTTTATCTTGAGAATTAATTTTTGTTAGAGAATTCTGTATTTTTACTCTGATAGGAAATGTATCACCTGCTATTACTTTATTTTGCTTTGATAAAAGTTTCATTTAATTACGAAGTTGAATGAATTGGTAAGCGGTAAAAATAACGGTAACCACGTTGAGGATTCATTTATCATACCTTTCAGTCGGTCGCGCTGAGGTGTGTCGACATTTGAAGGTGAAAAGCTTATCGTTATAGTAACTATAATATTATGCCTTAACAATTTTTACGTTCAAAATTAATATACGCTTTGATGGGACTAGTATCTACTTTTGTTAAGTTTTTTTATCGGAAAGTTATTCCATATTAGGCTTTGTTGCAATAAGGTAGGGATGAATTTCGAATAAAAAATTAAGGTCTTGCATCAGGAACAAAATACGTATTTGGTCTTTCATCTAGACTTGTTGGAAAAGTGAGCATATTCGGTCCTAATAGCACACGTGGTTACTTATTACCTTCTCGTCATCATTGGTCGTTCAATCCTAGGATTGGTTGACTACAGCGCTCCACCCTTCCCTATCTAATACTAGTTCTCTTACCTCCTGGTGTCTTTTCCTATGTACTTTCCTCTTTCTTTGGTCCTTTAACTTATTCCTCGGTCTTCCTCTGGGGACTTTTCCCTCTATATTGCCTTGAATTATGTTATTTACAAAACCATTGTGTCTCAGGATCTGTCGAATCTATCTGGTTCTTCTTTTCTGTATGGTGTTTCATATAGTCGTTTCCTCTTCTACTCATCTGTACACTCCATCATTTCTTATTTTTTCCGTCCATTTTATCTTCACCGTGCTCCTCCAGCACCAGGTTTCAAAGGCTTCTAGTCTATTCTGATCAGCTTTTCCAATGGTCCATGCATCCGATCCATAGAGTGCTGCGCTCTACACGAATGTTTACACGTACTGTTTTCTGGTTTGTAGTTCTATCTTCTTTGAACAAAGCAGTTGTCTTTTTCCCATGAACGCCTTATTAGCTTGGGCTATTCTCCGTTTGGTGTCTGTTTAACTTCTTCCGTCCCGCGTGATGGTGCTTCCGAGATAGGTGAAGAAATCCACTTGCTCTAATTTCTCTCCCCTCATAATTTTATAGGTGTACGATTTTAATGTTCAAAGTTGATTTTTTGCTGTAATGGGACAAGTATCTACTTTTGGCAAGTATTTTGTTATTGGAAAGTTAATTCATATTGGGCTGTGTTGAAATTATGGGTGAACTTCAAATGAAAAATTAAAGTCATGCATCAGGAATAGTAAGAGTATTTGGTCTTTCATCTTGCCTTAGTGGAAAAGTGAGCATGCACGGTCTCAATACCAATCGTGGTCCCTTCCTTCTCGTAGCAGGCTTGATTCCTCCCTTTGCCGTTTCGTTTTGTGGTTCCATGACACTTCGTTGCGTCCCTCGTGATGTAGAAATCTCCCGCTGTATTTCGTGAATTTGAGAACCAGCTTTGTTCAGCGTTTGCGGCAAAGATGGCATCGGAAACCAATTACTGCGAAACGGGGTAAAATCTTGATGAATCCCCCCTCTCGTGGCTTTGGAAGACCGGCGAATTGGATGCAGACGAATGGGCCTTTCGCGGCGATTTCTCCTCTCGTTCTGTCGGCGTTTTCTCGAGAAACTGTGGGTCTCTCAGCATTCCGATTGCGTCCTCAAGTCTTCACCCCCCCCCCCCCGTTCACCCCCCCAAAAATCTTCCCCACTACGCCACCTACCTCTATTAACCCCCCTCCTCTTATTGACCGCAATGTCTCGTGATTAATCGGATATTCAGTGCTCACCGTGGGGCTGTGGCCTTTCCATCTTCCTGTCCGGCTAGCGGGGGCCCCTTAATTGAAAGCCGTCTGGATTTCGGCAGCGGTTGTTTTAGGATTCTCCGTTCCTTCTCTCTCCCGCCGTATCACCTCTTCCTTTCCCGGCCATTCCTTGTCTCTGCCTTGGGTTGTTCCTCCTCACTCCCTTTCCCGTCCTGGGTTGACAACGGCTCATGGTAGGACCGGTTTTTTCGGGTCGGAAAAGACTTGAAATGAAAAAAATATATTGGAGAGAAGCGGCCGGACCACTATGGCGAAAAATAAAACATATCGCCAAACTTTCTCCTGCTTTTGCCATGTCCTTCGTGATGTTTTCCCGTCGTTCTTTGCTGAAACTGCCAGCTCCGAAGAGTTCCCAGAGATCCAAAACTATGGAGAGCGCAGGTTCCTGTTGGAGGAGCGTGTTTAACTTGAGGGGGTAGTGCGATTTCCGTCCATATACAGATTTGCGTGAAACTGTACATGTTCTTGTTATCAATATGTATAGACAAGAGTGAAAAATATGCATGGTGCCGATTTGTTCAGGTAGTATGAGCGGAATTCCATTTCACCTAGAAATCAATGAATTTGGTCTCATTTTAAAGAAAAATATCTCACCCTTCCAAAGATACCAAAATATCAGCCCCGTAATGAACTGCGTTTCAAGATTTTGATGAAAATTACCAGCCCTTTCACATATACATCTACATAATACCCAGCGAGCCGCCGCATGGGTGTTAAGTCACCTGCCGTGTAAAGGAGTATGTTTTTGGATATGGAATGGTGACATATATTATAGGAGTGTATGTAGTGGAGCTCAATTTTTATTGTGGTCGCTTATTGTTCGCGGAAAGAACGAGTTCTTGTGCCTATCTGTTGGGCAGTGTATCTCTCTTATTTTATCGCGTCTGTCAGACCTAGAGATGTAATGAGGATCCATGATAATATTCTCTATGTCACTCTGATAAATATCAGTTCTGAATTTATCAAGCAACCTAAGCCTAGCGTGTAGCCTCCGTTTACATGGGTAATGGTACCTGTATGCCCTCTGGAGGGATATAATTTTACAAAATTACGAATTTTCAACTCACAGATCGCGTCAATAAATTAACAGTAACCAATATATCACATAGTTACCGCATTAATTTGTTTTAGGATCATAGAAAACCTTTCGTTTTGAAGGATTTTTAAACGTACCGCGTGAGAAAAATGAGTCAAGTTGAAAACTTTTATGGATATTTTATGTGAATTACTGAGAATTTTAGTCATTTTGAAGCTTATTATTGTAACATCAATAATACAATATTTTATCCATGCTTTTTACAGCTGCTGGAATTCGTGTAATTCGAATATGATCCTCATTATGACTAGGAAACTATCTCGCTTAAGCTACCTTAACTACTTGTAACACGTAGCCTTATGGCACATAACATATATTTCGGTTAAATTCGATTCTTAACGCGCTGGTATTCTTCTAAACGCGAAGTAATACATTTTTCATTATTGTAATAGTGGCTGGCAAATATCAAGGTATCATGCGTAGTAAGTTGAAAACACGCATTTAAGCATAATTTTGGCTTCAATTTCCAATTACGCGGTATGAATCCAAGTAAATCCAAATCTGTGTTTAGATCATAACTAAAATTTTATTACATAATTCATGGATAATTTATATTGCTGTATATATGGTTATTTAACCGCATAAGCAGGAGTACTCAAGTTAGCTTGGCCAAAGTATCATTCCACTTAAAAATCAATTAATTCTGTCTCATTTTACTGAAAAATGTTTTTTTTTCAGATATCCCTTTGATGCATTGTACCCTCTCGCAACTTTAAAGTTGGGTTGCAAACCGTCTCTAGTTTCTTATTATCTATCGATACATGAGAACAAAATTTATTATTTAAATAATCTACCGGTAAAGGTAGGTTTTCTTGAATGTCAGAGATTCTCCTCCCGGTTTTCTACACTTTCTGGGGCCCACCCCCCTCAAGTATATCCTTGTTCATCCCAGCATGCGATCTACCCTTCTTCATCCCGTCCATAAAACCCTATTCTCTTTCTTCCCCTTCCCTGCTTTCCCAACATCCTTCCCACCTAACTTCCTTTCTCAACATCACACTCTTCAGCAACTCATCGCCCTTCATTACATCCTTAAGCCACTTACTCTGCCGATCTCGAATTCCATTAAGAAGTCTCCTTCCCTCGCCCACCATCTCAAACACTTCCTCGTTAGTCTTCCTATCCGTCCACCTCACCTTCTCCATGCTTCTCCAAACCCACATCTGAAATGCCTGCAGCCTATTCTTGTCCTCCTTTCTGAGGGTCCACGTTTCTGGCCCATAGAACGCTACGCTCCATATCAAGCTCTTAACCAGCCTCTTCTTTGTATCCTCACCCTAGACTCTGTTATCAGCCCCCTTCTATTACAAAACGCTTCCTTAGTTAACGTTATCCACTTTCGTATGTCTTTGCTACTGTGTCCGTTTTCTTCCAGCGCACTACCTAAGTAATTAAAATCCTCTTCATTGAACAAAATTATTTTATAAAAATGTATTTTCTTGGGGATGAAATAATCATTTACAGACTGTTGAATCGTTCATATTTCTCGAAGTCGGTCGCTCATTTGCTGTCCAGGCTTCTGGGGTTCCAAGAGAGAGTCTTCGATTTATTCGTCCGATTCGACATCTTTGCGCAGGAATCTCAAGTACCCCCGCGCGTTCCAACCCCTCAACTACTCCGCCCGGCCTTCCTTTTAAATCTGTGATTATCTCTCGCTTCAATGCTATCGTTGCTCTGTCGCATCGTTACCCCCGCAGCCCGACATCCTCGGCGTAATAGGGAGAGAGAAAAGAAACGCATATATATTTGTAATAAGGAGAACCTCTCCCGGTGACGTCTCTGGGAGAGCCCAATCACGTAACTCGCCGGGGCCCGGCCCAGGGTATTAACAATTAAATTATCCTCTTGTGATGGAAGACCCTTTCTTCTTCTCCCGAGAAATAATAGTGGGGGGGAAAATTCTCCTTCCTTTACCCTTAACCCTTCATCCACCTTCGTATTGTCAGCAATTATCCCATTCGCCAGTAATAATAATAAAAAAAATATATATATATATTAAAAAATGAGAATGAACGTGTGGATTTTGTACTGACTCGCTAAAGGCAGGAGCGAGTGATTTATTTTTTTTCGATTTTCTCCAGCCGACTGGGGTAATGCAATTTGAGCATTCTTTTTTTTTAATCAATTCATTCGCCAGGGGGTGGGTTTTTTCTGGGAAGCAGACGAGGGGGAGTAGAAGGAGGGGACGGCCGTAGCGTTCGACTCGTTTTATGCTCCTCACGGCCTGGGCCTTCTTCGCCGTCCTGGCTTGATTGGTGGAAATGCTTGAGGGGAAGAACTTTCCTTCAAAGCGCCGTGAAGGGACCGTGGAGGATGCATTTTTAAGCCCGCGGAAAAGTTCCCCCGAGGCATTTTTCTTATTCACCCCATGCGAGTGCCTATCCCGATGAGGTAGGCGCTATTTTTTTTATAATGAAAGATAGGTATTTGCCCTCTTGCCTCCGTGAATATATATATGCTCCAGCCAATTTCCTGTTCGTTTAAAATGGACGGTGCCGTCAGACCAGTAATGATATCTCGGGCCGAGGATTATCTCTAGTGGTAGCGAAATATGGTGGCAGTCGCGAAGAAGTCATTTTTTCAGTGGAAGAGCCCATTCCTTACGAACTACGTGAGGAATAAAAGAGGATCGACCACGCTTCCTTGAGGAACACCGGATGTGACTTCGACCATATTCTTCTGGGATTCCTAGAGACATTCTTCGTTTTATTCGTCCGATTCGAGTTCCTTGCGCAGGAATCTTAATTACCGTAAAAAGTGAGTAATCCTAATTAATTGCGTGGCGCTGGGTTGACTACCAGAGTTGCCGAGGTCGCAAGTCTTCATTGGCAGCTTCAGAATGCTCGATCCGTTGTTCACATAAACGAAAATGCTCTCTGTGGTTCTTAATCCAATCATTTAAATGGGATTCTTCGATTAGTTGCCAGCGCTAACCCCGTATATGTAACTCAAGCACGATGCAACGTGACGTAACGCTACGTTCAACGCAAGAGCATCAGTATCTAAGCGCATACTGTCTTGGTAATGACACCCTTGATTTGAACCCGCGGTCATTTGCTATTAAATCACCGCATGGGAATACTTAATGTTTTCATTTTTTTTTCAAGGGGATAAGATTCCAAAACTTGAAGCCAGCAAATTAACCTCAAGTCGTCGGTCGTCCTCCAAAGAAAACAACTGAATTTACTTTATTCTTATCGAGGAAAACTCATAAGGAAATGAGATAATTGCTAGCGAATTAACTGGTTGGAATTTAGTCCTAAAGAAATAATTTTACTTCGTTCATTTCTCTCTTTGAGTGACCTCGAAGGTTTTCAGCGCTTTGCTCTCGTCATTTTCAGGAGAATTACAAAAATTTCGTACAAATGAGTATATTATGTACTCATGCATTCCGTGGGGTGCAGTGATTTTGGGGAGGGATTTGTCAAGGGATATGTATTATTATGGAGAAAAATATGTCGAAATCGGTCGAAGATTCTCGAAATAAATCGTGCAATATATACGAAGCGTAATTCTTTGGATCAGAGAGAAAAAGAGCGGGTTTGCCTTTGGTTATGCTCTGAATACGTTTCTTCCAGGTCGTAGAAGACAGACTCTAGGAGAATGTTTATTATTGTTTACTGAGCCGACCCCTGAGATCTCCTTACTCGAAGATTCAAAGTAATAAATCTGAATTTGTGCCCTTAACGTATCTGACAACCTCCCCACCAGTATCATCATTACTAATGACTCCATATACGTATACGGAGGACTTCCATTCCTCTCCTCCCTTCATCATTTTGCATTACACGGTTCTTTCTACCTCCCGCCCCCAATCTTCATTCCATGGCCAGAAGCAATCCTCTTATCAATCCGGCCTTACTATACCATTCCGTTCCCATTCCGAGTCCCTTATACTACTACGTGATCCCAGCCCGAGTCATCCTCTCTTCCTCTCTCCCCCCACCCCTTCGCCAGGGTTCTCAGGGTGGAACCCTTTCCCCCTTATACCCTTGCCATAACCTTTCCCTTCCCACGACTTTTGATGTTTTATTTTTATCTTCGTTGCGTTGTTTCTTTTTGCTTTTCCCGGCGGCCTTATCGTTCCGACCCTCCGCGGCGACTTCTCCTCCTGCCGTGCCAGGGCCGCCTCTCCGTTCCAGCCGCCCCTGCCCCAACCCGGCCCTCACCACCACCACCCCCCTCCCGCCTCCAAAGAATCGACTCTTCCGCCGCCCCACAACCAGCGCCGCCCCCCATCGGCAGCCCCCACCCCCTCGTACTCTGGTCTCCCTGCTTCCTTCGCGTGTCAGGTAATGAATGTCTTTTTCCGACGCTAATAGCATTTCTGTCATTCCCCCCCCACCCTCTCTCCCAAGCCCCCGTTCCGTGCCCGGCCCGTCCCCCCGGGTTTTTGAGCCCGTCGCAGTGTCCCGAGTTGGCGGTATCGTTATTATGCGATATTTTGCGATGCGTATCGTGGACGGAAACTCCGCAGTTACCAACAAGATGCGTCATACCGCCTCAATTTTTCAGTTATAAATTATTTACCGCGAAAATTTAAATCAAAACGAGCCAATTTCTTAGAAAAAGCGCTCCATTCCGCTCCATTGGTCAAGGTCCTCTCACCCAGGTCATGACACGATCCCATAATGCTCTCTGATTTCTCTATTTTGGATGGGACTCGGCGTAGCACTGTCACTCTTCATTGAGTAACCAAAAGTGATTAGCCTTGTTTAATGTAACAAATTCGCTGTTTAACATCGAGCTGATTTTGATTTTAAATTATGAAAGGAGTAGGAAGCTGTACGGGTTTAGTTTTGGTCTAAATTAACGGCAAAATATTTCTAACGACGAAACAAGAAATATATCTCACTTCGTATTTTGGAATAACCTTCCTCAGTGTATTTTGGCGCTCAGTAAATATCTCTGCATGTAAATAAATCACTAACATTTTTCCGTGAATGCTTCCGCGAAGTATTTTTGATGAAGTAAATGGTTTTTTTCGGGTCTCCTTCCGCGTTTATCCATTTTCGATGGATACAATAATTCGCCAGCGTTCCAGCTGGCTTCATCAGGTCCGCTGAAGTATGGATGCAGGGTTTGGTCCGTCATTTTATGTTATTCCGTTTTCGCGCCTTCGGGTAGAGGCGTGTCATGATTGGTCCGTACTGTTGAAGAGCCGTTTCCAAGTGGTGGCGAGGGTGTAGCCGTCCTCTCGGTTGATAATAACCCTCTAACATGTTGCTTAATTATAAATTAGTGTCAGTTGTTTGTTAAATTAGAACTTAAAGGACAAATTTCACTCACAAACTTACCAGACAAGAAGGGGACACCGTCTTAGGATATAAGTACCTTGTCTTTGGTGATGAACGCGTGTTCGTGAAAAATATATACGTGGAATGATGGTATTTTATGTGCCATAATTGTGGTTTTCAAGAACTAACGCAGCCCACCAGCGAAAGGAGGATTTTTATACCCTTTCGAAAGTTGGAATTTAGTGCTAGTTTTCACCATTGAGGTATATGGAGAGGGTACTTGCTATGCTGGCCAATGCTAGAAGCTGAAGCGAGTCCGTCATCTTCGTCAACCCTGCGAACATAAAGTGTCACAACTTTTAGAGGGATTAAGTTGGAGCCCCTAGAGTCTCGGAGGCTACACGCTAGGCTTAGATTGCTTTAGAACTTACGAACTGGTGTGATTCAGAACGATATAGAGAAAATCATCATGACGCCTCACTACATCTCTAGGTCTGACAGAAGCGGTTAAATAAGAGAGATACATTTCCAAACTATTACGCACAAAAACTCGTTCTTTCCGCGCTCAATGCGCGACCACAGTAAAAACTGAGCTCCACTAAATACACTCCCATAATAAATGTCACCATTTCTCCTCCCAAAACTTTATCCCTTACATCTTTACACGGCTGATGTCCAAACTCCCCCTGCCACACGCTCATGTGACGGCTCGCAGAGTAGTATGTAGATTTAGGTACTCCAAAATTCCGGTCCTTGTGTTACAGGAACAGGTGTGCTCCGATCTGAGCTGACTTCAGCGCCTAGAAGGAGAGGCTTGCTAATTTTCCATCAATCAGTCTTTTATGATGTCGATTGCCTCCCATTCTTCCGATTTTTTGCTGTTCGATCATCGTAAGCAGGATTTTTAAAACCATTTGAAAAAAGTTTTGATTCAGTATTTGTTTTGTGTCACACAATGGCGACGGAGCCTCCTTAAGTTAGCGTGAGGACGTCAAATGTATTCCTGCTTCTTCGTCGCACACTTCCCTCGTTCCGCGCGAAGGCTAAGTTTTTTCTTTGGCTTTATTCGTTTATCCCTTCCCGCTTCCCCTCGCTCTGTCCTTCCGAAAGTGGGAGTAGGGATTCGCTTTTCCCCTTTGGTCCCTTCTCCCCTCGAGCATACCCCTTCGATAAACCCCTTTCTCCCTAGACCCCTGCTCCCTATCTCACCAAGTCCTCTTTTTTATCCGAATCAACTCTGGGAGGGCTCGGCGGAGTAGTGCCGATGTCTCCTCTTCTTCGCAATGATACTTGCTTTCCCCCTTCTCCTCCTCCTGGGTTTCCAAACTCCCGAAATTTCGGAACCTTTCGGGATTTGATCGGGAACGGGGAATCGAATATCTCGAGAGTTTGCGAGGATTTGGAGAATATGAAGTTATTTGTTGCTTTGGACATCCTAGCCTTTTTTACTCTTTCCAACCATGGTTTCGACCTGCGAGATCGTTTTCGTGAAAGTGACATTGTATTTCGATCACGTAGGTCGAAAGCGAGAAATTATTTCATGTGCACGTTTCCACAGAGTTCAGATTGAAATTGTAACGTATATTTGTAGAATAATTTCACTGCCTTATAAGATTGGTCATCCGTACATCTTAACTATGGGCCTAACCAAATAGCGGTAGGTTTTCAAGAATGTTAACCTCATTTAACCTTATATGTTGTGCCATGACAATGCCGGTTTATCGGTTAAAAAATGCCAACTCAAAGTACTGTTTGGCTTTTTGTGTCGATCCCACGGCTGCCAGCCAAGGAACTTGTGTCTTCCTTCAAAACAAGAGCGTCCTATTTGTGTATCTGGATAAATTCGCTGATAATTTCTTTTATGGTGATTGTTGAAATATTTTTGTTAAATAAATTTATGGCAACATGAATGTTGTGTCTCGACTACCTGACTAACAACCTGAAAAAATCGAAAAAAATAAATCTATCACACATGGCAGCTGGAAACAACAAATATCTTGCAACCATCAACGTTACTAATCTTTAACAGTTCAAATTGCTAATTACGGGGCTGACAACTTCGATATCCGGGCAGTGTTCGGCTGTGATGTGTAAGAGGGAAATTCGAGTCGTTACCAGGATGCTCGCGGTTTTGTTCTGTGCCAGAGAGACTCCAATTAAAGGTTTTCAAATAGTGATACCCCATCCAAAGACTGCATGGACCCATAAGAAGAACATATCTACGATTGAGGCTTATGGCGAAACCGGAAATATGATTGGAAATGCTGTGATATCAATTTGGCTGAAAAACGTCCGGGAATGCGGAAAAAATCAATAAACACTAAGGTGTTTTAGGTTTAAGGCTTCACATCTTCAGTTGTCTATTGGGGGAAAATAAACGTACTAATACGTAATCTGCATTGGTGGAAAAGGGGAACTTTTCCCGATTTCCCGTCGAATTAATTTTTTCGGGACTTATATGAGCGAAAAACTTCGCGAGAACTCCCGGGAGTCCGGCCAGGAATTTCTTCCGACCTGAAAACCGTCCATTTCGCCAGAATGTTTCCGAATTTCCGGAACTAGGTTTTCTGGGACTTAAAAAAGAATCGTAAAAATTCCTGAAAACCTTGGCGGGAAGAATTTCCGCCCGAAATCTGTACACTGCGCCTGAAATTTTCCCTATTTCCCGACCTACTAAATATTTTCTGGATTCTCGGGAGCGAAACAAAAATCATGAATTTTCTCGGGAATTTGGGCGGGAAGAAGTTCCCGCCCGAATACAGTTCGTTTCGCCCTCTGTCCTCCCCATCCCTTTGCCCTCACGGCTTCCGAACCCTTCTCTTCCCCGCCGAACCCTTTATAATTCAGTTCGCCTCCTCCCCCACCCATCCCCAGCGTGCTCAGGTATCCCTTCACCACCTCCTTTGGGCGCTTCGAGAGAGGACGAGGGTACAACCCTTTGCCTTCTCAAACTAGGGGCCCTCTCTCCCCATGTACCTTGACTCCCACTCCCTTTCCCGGCGCCCCGAGGTGAAGCGGTCCTGCTTCTCCGGCTCGTGATTTTCGAGTCAGGGCCTTTTGCACGAAGCCACCCGTACACCTATCTGCTCGTCGCCCCGAATGAATAGACAAATACATATTGTGTTCCTTCCCTCTTTTACTTGTGCATGCGTGCGCCTTTGTACTGACGCCGAACCGGGGCTCTTTTAGGTGATTGGCTCTTTTACGTGACTGGCTCGTTTTTCGTTCATGTTTATATAAATGTCCCGTTACCAATTTGGATTCCTGGCAATTTTATGCTATCTTAACACCGTCCATTCCCTTAAGCTTCAGCTTAAAATTCTGAACTATTGTTTTACAGAGCGACACAGAAAATATAATTATGACGCCTCACTACATCTCTTGGTCTGACGGAAGCGATACAAAAAGGAGAAATACGTTCCCAAATAGATATAATACGCGTCCCCATTTCACCTCCCAAAACCTTCTCCCTTACATCTTTACACGACTGGTGTCCTGACAACCCCTGTCACACGCTCATGCAGCGGCTGGCAGGGTAGTATGTAGATGTAAAATTGGAAGCTCATCAACATGTATTCATTTTTATCAATTGAGATTAAGCTTGGATGATCGAAGGCACTAGACATGTTTCGAAATAATGCATTTTTATTTGTAAAGATATTCCCTTAAAATGGAATAATACTTTTCATATTACTATAATGGTAGATAACAAAGTATTATAACGAGTAAAAATCACTTATTTACTTATGATTTCGCGAAAATTTCGACGGCGGTTCGTACAAGATGTCTTCAGGTTGATTTCATGCTCGACTTCAATCATTTCCTAGTTGTTATCACGGATTTCCTCCCGAAATGAATTAATTATGAAGGTTCCATTTGGCTTATTCCGTCGGTCACAAAGTTTTAGCTAGTTCATTCACATCTAATGCGAATATTCCTATGTAAACTACCCGGAAAAGAGTGCACTTGGCGGTGATGAAGAATATAATTTAACACAACAAGTGCCTATTTTTATCGATTGGTATACTTTTGATGCGATTTAGTTGAGGTTCTTTTCCCAGCTCAATAATACGTATTCATGTTTGTCATTTGAGATTAATCGCGGGTGAATGTGCTTTCCGAAGCGTTTACTAGACTTGTCTCTCTGTGGTCATACTTTTCGTTGGTAATAAGCGCAGGTTAATTTGCATTCCTCTTCATCTCCGATAATTACTCATCGTATTTCCTAACGTTTCGCAAATCGACGCTGACGCTACATAACGTCTCCCGGGAACTGCAACCGCGATCGCGCACCCATTTTCGGGCATTAATTAGTGTGTCGGGAGACGTTTTGCCGAGAGCGGTAAATTCTGAGGTATCGGAGAGCGCGGTCCGATCGACTTATATCGGAGGCAAAAAAGATTGGATATCCCAATACATCAGCCCTCCCCGTCATGTATTCTTAGGTAAGCACAGTGGATATTTCCCCGGCTCAGTAACCGCACGACAAGTGAGCTGTTTATATTTACGTAATCTCCAGTTTTTGAGGACGATTATTCTCGAAATACGAACTGTGACGTTTTTCCCAGTGCAGCGTGTCGCAGTCTACACGAACAACATTAAAACAGAAACAACAATTGCAGTTTTCTACATGTTATTTTAATGAGTACGACGAGTTTCAGCTCTCGTCCTCCTGTGGAAAAGTGCAATTGTTGTTTCTGTTATAATATACCGAACTTCCAGGATATCTCGCCTGAACCTGGTGGAAATTGTTAATAAAATTCGCTCACAGCTTTAAGAGAGGGAAAATGAAGGGTGTTTAGAAAGGGGTGGCGAGTTTGAGGCGATGCATGAGTGCAACAGAATTGACATTCATGCATGTAAACCAGCCCCAGCGAGTAGAATAACAGTTGGAATACATATGATTGCAGTCCTTGATTTCCTGGTACAATTGACAGTCGCAACAACACGAAGAGCCAAACATATTGGCTCCAGAATTCAAAGGGACTGGACGGAACGATGGGGGAGGGAGAGATTTTCCTTGACGATCGGGAACAAATGCCGCTCGCCGAAAAATAAACACGGGTGTTGGGGGAGGGAGGGAAATCCGCACAATGGAGGGAGCGAGGCCCGGGCCGCCGCCTTGTTAACCCGGCGCCCGCGCCGAACGGTTCATTCCCGGGGATGGCGAACAATGAGAGGGAGAGGCCGACACAACGGGTCTTCAAAGGGATCTTTCCTGTGCATTATGCAACCGCCAAAACAGCGGGGTTTTTAGCGACCTCTATCCTACAGCGTGGGCTGCCGCCGCGGCATACGGTCCCGCGAAATTATTGATACACTGGTGCCTCGACTTGTGAACTAAATTCGCTCTAGTGCGCGGATCGTGCCTTGAAAATTTCGTGTCTCGAAAAGTTCGTATCTAGGAAAGTTCGTATCTCGAAACATTCGCATCTCGAAACGTTCGCATCTCGAAACGTTCGCATCTCGAAACATTGGGATCTTAATATAGTTCGCATTTTGTAAATTTCGTATCTCGAAACATTCGCATCTCGAAACGTTCGCATCTCGAAACATTCGCATTTCGAAAAATTCGTGCCTCGATACATTGGGATCTTAATATAGTTCGCATTTTGTAAAGTTCGTATTTCGAAACATTCGCATCTCGAAACATTCGCATCTCGAAACATTCGCATCTCGAAACGTTCGCATCTCGAAACATTCGCATCTCGAAAAATACGTGCCTCGATACATTGGGATCTTAATATAGTTCGCATTTTGTAAAGTTCGTATTTCGAAACATTCGCATCTCGAAACATTCGCATCTCGAAACATTCGCATCTCGAAACGTTCGCATCTCGAAACATTCGCATCTCGAAAAATACGTGCCTCGATACATTGGGATCTTAATATAGTTCGCATTTTGTAAAGTTCGTATCTCGAGACATTCGCATCTCGAAACATTCGCATCTCGAAACATTCGCATCTCAAAACGTTCGCATCTCGAAACATTCGCATCTCGAAAAATTCGTGCCTCGATACATTGGGATCTTAATATAGTTCGCATTTTGAAAAGTTCGTGTCTCGAAACCCAGTTTACTCGCGGGAGAATTATCCGTTCCCAGGGTCAAACAAATTTCACGTAAGTAAAAATGCATTCCTTTGGCCGAAAAAGCGGGTTTGTAGGTGAATTTGCCTAATGTTTCTCGTGTTGACTACGATCCGCTGCAGCGGGAAAAATGTCTCAGTTCGTATCTCGAGAAAAATCGTCCTCAAAGACTGGAGATTACTAGAATATGGATAGTTCGCATGCCGTGAGGTTAGTAAGCCGGGGTAATATCCACAGTGCTTACCTAGGAATACATGAAGGGGAGTACCTTGAAAAGCTCGCATCTCGAAAAGTTCGCAGCACGAATCATTCGTAACTAGATACATTGGGACCTTAAATAGTTCGCATTTTGGAAATTTAGATCCTCGAAAACCAATTTACTAGCGGGAAAATTATCTGTTTCCAGGATAAAATATATTTCATGCAAATAAAAATGCATTTCTTTGGCCGAAACAGCATCCGTGAGCGAATTTTACTAAGAATTTCAACAGGCTCAGGGGAGATATCGTGGAAGTTCGGTATATTATAACAGAAACAACAATTGCACTTTTCCACAGGATATTGTAAGCTTTAACTCTAGTACCTGTCGATGGTTTCGAGAGCTGAAACTCGTCGTACTCATTAAAATAACCTGTAGAAAACTGCAATTGTTGTTTCTGCTTTAATGTTGCTCGTGTAGACTGTGACACGCTGCACTGGGAAAAACGTCACAGTTCGTATCTTGAGAAAAATCGTCCTCAAAGACTGGAGATTACTTGAATATGGATAGTTCGCATGCCGTGAGGTTAGTAAGCCGGGGGAATATCCACAGTGCTAACCTAAGAAAACATGAAGGGGAGAATTTTTCAGAAACGCCCGAAGTCTCAGAGATGGAGATGGGAGAATGAACGGTGGGAAAACGCAGAAAAAAAGAGGACGTGTTTCAGGAGGAAGTACGCTTCTGGAGAGACGAATGGATAGGGCTAGTCAGTAAATACAGCGGAATGTTGAAGTTCGGAAACAGGAGGCAAAATCCGCCAAAATTGCCTATGACTAAAAGCACCTGTTTGCGGTGAAAATTATTGCCTGGTTTCATTAAAAAAAATTTAATTCGGTATATTTTTTGCTATTTTTATTTCACTTCGTCAATAATTTCGCTAAATTTTATTTCCGCTCTTGATTGCATATTTGCAGTGAAACGTATTGATAGCATATTTGCAGTGACACATCAATGTTTGTTTTTACACAAGTACACGAAACATGAAACATGGAGATACATCTGATGAAAACACGTACTATCCCTACCACATTAATAAACTGCAGCACAAAAATAAATCACAAAAGACGATACCACTGAATGCACCGATGATCTTATAAGACTTCATGCACCGATCAGCAACGATTTCTGACGCGCGATACACCGTCGCACATTGATATATATCGAAGTGTTGTAGAATCGATTGTCATCGATTATCGGATTTTATTGCCGTAACTCGAATCGAATTTCCGCCGTTAATTTCAAATGATGTGATTCCACAGTTTCATCGAATCTTCCGCGATATTGCTTAAAGGTAAAAAGTTTCGCGTTTTTAGCCAAATTTGTAAAATTTCACAAAAACTTCGCGATTTAGCGCTTTGCGGAAAACAGGTGCTTCAACCTATAACTTTCTCGGCATTTGCCTTACTTTCGCTCCATTTTCATCTCTATTATAAATCAATAAACCTTCCAAAGGTAATTAATCTTTTTTCTCAGCTCAGCTAACGCTCATTCTTTCTTCATCAAGTCCCTAATATTTTTGACATGACACACGAACATACTTGCACATAGAGCCCCTTCTTTTCTGGTTTACTGCAGTCAAAAAAAGTTTTGATCCTGATGATAGGCCTGTACATTATGAATAAAAGGGTTATACTTTGTTTTTCCACAGTTCATTTTTATATCACACAACTATGGTTTCGAAGGGTAACGTCATCTACAGTGATCTTTTATTTGAATTATTTTATATTTTATTTAAAGCACAATCCTTTGATTCAAAATGTAATTCAACTTTCATCAAGTCACAACGGAAACCACCAACGGTAGGCCTTTAAGTAAGGACTATTTTAAATTATTTCCATCCTTACTGCTCAATTATTGTATACCTATTTTATTTCCTTGACCCTCATACGATACTTCTTGCACACCTTCATGTTATAAAGGCTCCTAATATTCTTCCCCTTAAGAGTCTCTTCCACCTCATCTATGACTTTCATATTCTATGCCTTCCTTTATCACCATTACGTCCTCGCCTGTGAGGTCTTGATAATCTATTTTATCGATGATTTTCCATTTTCTTCAACTTCTCTATGGACTTTTTTCACTGCTATGTTCACCCATTTTTATGACTTCTTAAAATCCTGCTATTATTGCCTCCTGTTTCCGAAGTTCAACATTCCGCTGTATTTAATGACTAGACCTATCCATTCGTCTCTCCAGAAGGGTACTTCCTCGTGAAACACGTCCTCTTTTTTCTGCGTTTTCCCACCGTTCATTCTCCCATCTCCATCTCTGAGACTTCGGGCGTTTCTGAAAATTTGGCAAAGTCTCCTGGGATTGCACATAACTGACTATCGGACAATATTATTGAAAATAATCTACATCTACATTCTACTCCGCCGAGAGACGCCGCAATATTGTGTGGTAGGGGATATTAGGGCACCAATCATGTAAAGATGTACGAGATAAGGATTTGGGCGGTGAAATGTTGACGTGCACTGTGGCATTGTATTGAGTGGAGCGCCGTTTTTATTGTGATCGCTTATTGTGCGCGGAAATAACGAGTTCTTGTACCTATCTTTTCTGCAGCGTATCTCTCTTATTTTTTCTTTTCTGTTAGACCTAGTGACGTAGTTAGACCTATGCGTCATGATAATATTCTCTGTGTCGCTCTGAACCACATCAGTTCTGAATAATAAATGTGTAGTTAGAGAATTAAAATAAAGGAAAAGTTCTCACCAGAACCTCAGATAAAAGAATAACTTATTTCATTTATTGATTCTAACACCTTTATCGCATTGAAAAAGAGGAAGGTTCTCATAACATAAATTAATTGTTTACCTGACTATTTGTTCATCTCATTGGGTAAAATTGGAACTTTTAACATCGGAGATATAAAGCGAACTTGGTTAATTTTAACAAGGATTGAGAGTTTGAAAATTCGGTAGTATTCGGGGAGACCTCGCAATGGAAATTGGCGGTGTAGTGGGAATTTCACGCCGTCGGAGAATTCGTACCCTTCCTCCTGCAAATTAGAATTTAGACTCGAGATAATTCGCTATAGAACGTGCCGCGGCTTCTATTCTAAGAAGAAACAAATGGATCTTCATTCCCTTTGCGTTCCGCGGCGATGGATGTTCGTGGTGTGAAATAACGTGCGCGACCACCGGGCTTTATCTCAGGTTCCTGGCGTGAATTACTTCGTCCCTATCCCGTGCACTTTCTTGTCCCCGTGAGCGTGGCGTAGGACGCCTACACCGTGAAGCGCCGGAATCTCTGCGGAGTATTTTGTTTTTGGGGTCCCGGTAGTTCGCTCGCGTCGCGCGGGCATATTCTATGCACAGTTCCCTATCGCTTATCGGGGAGACATTACTTTTAAGGGTCCAAACACGTACGTCAGCTGGCATTGTTAGCCTTACGCGTTCACTCAGGGGTACAACCATCCCCAAGGACCCTCGAGAGAGAGAGAGGAGAGGAAAAACAGGCAGGGTTCATGGGGGTTTGTGTTGGGGGAGTGGCCCTGGATATGCCCCAGCCCGGCGGCACAGGCACCCTTTTCCCCAGGATCCCGCGGAATAAACACCTCGGTCCCCGACACTCTTATTCCGACCGTAAATCGCGCCTCTCCCCAGGGTCCAACCTCATTTTGCTCCGTGCATTTCGTTCCATTGTCGCAATGGCGAGGTTTGTGCCGAGGCGAAAAACGGTCCAGCGCCCCACCCATCCACCCACCTAATCTGCCTCTTATGTCTCCCTTATCTCTGTCCCCCTCCAACCCCTTCCCGTGGACTCAACAGAACACCCTCCCAATTTCTCCCTCACCCTCTCTGTCTACCCCGTCATTCTCATTTCTCCCTCTCTCTCCCTTGCCTGTTTCCCATTAACAAAATCCTTTCGGTCGCGTGGGAGTTCGGATAGGGTTGCGCGAGAATGGGAGAAAGACGTTGAAGTTTGGAGGCAAAAGGCCCTACTGAGGGCCATAAAACAGGGCGGGGAGGTTGGGCGGAAGAAGGACCTTCTATGGTCCATTTGAGCGGGAGGAGAAAAAAAGGACTCCCTTTTTTAAGGACCCTATCTCATTAATCGTAATTGAAGGCAAAAATGTAAGGGAGATTACAACATGAAAATACGTAAGACGGACCCCAAAATCCTAGTATGAAGAAGAGAAAGCTGAATGCAGAGGTCACCCTGAGAGGAGAGAAATTAGAGCAAGTGGATTCCTTCAACTATATCTGAGGCACTATCAAATGGGACGGAAGAAGTTAAACGGACATCAAGCGGAGAATAGCCCAAGCTAAGAAGGCGTTCATGAGCTAAAGACAACTGCTGTGCTCTAAGAAGATGGGACTAAAAACTAGGAAACAGCATTCAAAAATATTTGTTTGGAGCGTAGCACTGAACGGATCGGAAGAATGGACCATTGGAAAAACTGACCAGAAAAGACTAGAAGACTTCGAAACATGGTGCTGGAGGATGATGCTGAAGATCAAATGGACGGACAAAATAAGAAATGGTGAAGTGTACAGAAGAGTGGAAGAGAAAAGGACCATTTGGAATACCAAAGAGAACATAAAAACCAGATGGATTGGAGAACCCTGAGACACAATGGGTTTGTGAAGAACATAACTGAAGGTAAACTAGAGGGAAAAGTCCCCAGAGGAACACCCAGGACCCAGAACAGAATAAGTTCAAAGACCAAATAACGAGGAAGACTCGGGATAAGTGATGCCAGGAGGTAAGGGAACTAGCATTAGATAGAGAAGGGTGTAGGACTGCAGTCAACCAATCCTAGGATTGAAGGAATTATCTCATCTCTTGCTCTCGGGTCTTGTTTTTGCTCGTTCCCATTCGTGGAGGCCGCGTTCCGTATTTCGCCCAGTTGTTCGATATGCTTTCTCTCTCTCTCGAGGACAGGGTGAAAAATGTAACGGCCCCGAAGCCCATGAACATCACTCCGCCGCCGTTGAAATTTTTAAGTTCGGAGATAAAAACGAAAACGCAACGTGGTTGTGCGGTTGCGAAACTTGTGCTCATAGTTCGTGGGGAATGAACGCATTTGCCCCCGACGAAAATTGTACTCGCGCGAAATTCTTTTGTTTGCCGCTATCGCGCGATCGAAATGTTTTCTTTTAGGTCTTTCGGCATTCCCGTTGCAAAAGTAATAATAATTCGTTCCTCAGTATTTTTTTGGGAAACACATGCCACATTGGCATTACGAGCGTATGTTGAGGCAATTTTTCATCAGATAAATTTATGCGAATATGGCGTGCGAATAAATCTTCACGAATATAACGAGGAAATACATATTGCTCTCATCTATTCCTTTTCCAGTCTGACATTTTGATGCTCCCTTTCAAAGCAGCAATTTGACCCCGCACATGAATAAATTTTATAATCCTTGTTGCCACTTATGGCAGATATCGGCTGGATAGGTGACGAATATATATATTTTTCTTTTAGAAGATTCTACTTTTTATGTTTTCTAATTTGTACACTCATTTTAACATAGTAATTCCAAGCTGCAAGAACGACACTAATGTATTCTATAAAGTTATGGGACCCATAAGTCATGGCAACTATTTAATAAGTGTTGCTGAAGCATGTTGGTAAATTTATTGGTTTCGTAACTTACAGCATTTATTCATGAGTTTCATAAGTAATCAAGATGGCGGTTGCACAATGAACCGCTTGGAGATCTAATTACTATATTTAATAGTTGTTTTGAGACAAATGACCAGTTTTTTTACTCATACTGACTAATTATTATGTGCATTATTTATTATTCATAGCCTAAACTTTCATAAATTTTATCCGGCGTAAGTAGATAGATCGAATATTTATTGGTTTCGTAACTTACGGAATTTAGTTTAGAGTTTAGAGTTTCATAAGTAATCAAGATGGCGGTTGCGCAATGAACCGCTTGGAGATCTAATTGCTATATTTGATAGTTGTTTTGAGACAAATGACCAGTTTTTTTACTCATACTGACTAATTATTATGTGCATTATTTATTATTCATAGCCTAAACTTTCCTAAATTTTATCCGGCGTAAATAGATTATATCGAATATTCGAAGCAATTGACTAATGGTAAATAAGTTACGTAACTAGTTGACGTGTTCTCGCAACCCGAATATTTTTATGAGACCCATAACTTCATGCATCTCATTACTATTAATTTCATAACTTAATATTCTTGCAACCTCCAAAAAGAGCATAAGTATTCTTTTAGAACAACTGAAAGTAACTTCATTTAGGAGGCAAAACGGTGTTTTTTGTCTGATGATTGGATTATAGTTCCGTTACCTTTTCTGTCTTCCGACTCCTTCGACGTATCATATATGATGGTATTATTTTCAATGTGTAATTTTATCCTCAAGGGATATGATGAGAACTTGAATTTTGCAGAGGGACCACATTTTTCAGGCCGCACCAAGTGAGGGTTTAATCATATTTCATTTCATCTACAACACATATCCGCTTCGTATTGTCTTAACGATTCGTCTGTCTGCCTCAGGAAACATTGAATGCGGGGACTCGTGAGCTTCCCCGAGCAGTGGGGTTAGAAAGGAGGACAAAGGAGTTAACGTATCTTGTTTTCTTGCACCCGGGTAGTTTTCCGGCACCGCCTTCCTCCTGCGAGGATTATTCGAAACATATCTCGCGCCTCTTTGAACTCGCCGCAGACAAGTTTATGCTTATCGGAATGGGCTTGACAAAATGGCGGTCGCACATATGATAAACGACTTGGCGACTGGGAGAGAGGGAGACAATGGGATATTCCCCGGATGATGGCTCTTGAGAGAATTTGCTACGGCACGCCGTTAAAGGGGTGTTTCCCTTGAATGACTGCTTGTTTGTGTGGGAGACTCTAATTCTCCTTTTTTTTTCGCTCCCCTGTGCGGAGAGGAAGTGTTGTTTTTCTGCGGTATCTCGCGAAGAGGGGGGAGGTGGAGTTAGGGTGAGATGGGGGTGTCTTTTTTTGTGGTTTTGGAATCGAGAGCGTGCGTCTCTCCGGGTTGGCAAACCTCGTACCTAGTGTTGCAAACTTACGTGTCTCTGAAGTCACTAAAAATCTACCTGGAAGTATAATATAATGATTCATTCTTCCATAAACAAAGAGATTGATACATTCATTAACAAATTCGGAAGTTAGATATCCCTCTAGGCAATAGGTCTGTTTCTAGGGTACCGTCAGTTTTATTAACATACATTGCTGAGTAAAACAAAAAATTATATACATACATAGAATTCGAATAAATACATGAGCGTATGGGAGGAAAAGAAACTATTTTTTAACAGGAAAGAAAACTTTTTTTTACAGAAAAACAACTTTGACTTTGGTAGAAAATAAAACAATTTATCTAAACGAAGCACAATTTTGACATTTTTGCTAGACATAAACCATTGTTTAACTACTCTAAGGAAATTTGTACAATTTGTTTTATCTTTTATATTGTTCGATAATTGATTAAATAATTTCGGTCCCATGTAGAAAAAAGATTTTTTTAATGGAGTTAAATATGTTTTAGGCACAAGGATCCAGCTGCCTCTACGATGATTAAACATGGTTTGACTGTCCACAGTTTTTGGAGCATTGCCGATTCTTAGATAAAAAATTTTATTACCTTATAGCAGTCGCTTTAGCATCTCATAAGTCGCAAGAAAGACGCTCAATGTCAAAATGTGTTCATTCCAGCAATATAAATGCAAAAAAATAAGTAAATAATATTGAGGAAGGTGGAGAGGGCGCTTACTATTATGTCCAATGCTAGGAGCTATAAGGTGGGTGTGACCTATGGGCCATCTTTTTTAACTCTGATTTTCCTTGAGTTCTTCTTCTTATTTTTAAAGATAAAGGTACGATAGCCGCTTTTTAGTGTTTTATTGCAAGAAAGCACAAATAAGCAGTGGACTGTCTGAGCGTTAGACGAGGCGAGGCAAGGGAGGTCATTTATTACAATTCAAAACAGAGGTGGACCAAGTACTGACCCTTGAGGTACACGCCAATCCTCCAATCTTGAGATCCAATTGGCAGGTGAAGTAGTCAACATATAATTTAAGGAGTTACATCACTAGCAATGATTTATAACAATTCAGAATATATGTAATTTACGTTTTCGTTCTGAATACTGCACATAGACGACGAAAATTTTCAATGCCAAAGAACTAGAGATGGGAAACCCATTCCTTTAAGGGAACCCGTTCACTCTGGACCGGTCCGTTATGAGACCTGTTCCTTTTCACTATTCTTCTTTATTGGTAGTCGTGTATTTTTATAATCAATATATTCAGGATATTTAAAGAATGTAACAATAAAAACACTAGCCAGTGCAAGAGAGAGCGAGAGAGTCAGCCGGAGCCGAGTGAGCGGTCGCGTGAGAGATGCGCAGTGGCAAATATCAAACACATAGTGGTAGGTAGTGACTCTATCTACCGTGAAATTTAAAAAAGCTCTTAACATTACTCATGGGCTGACGCGCTAATTTTGAAATTTTGCGAAGTTTCTCATTGATAACTTGATAAAAATCAGCATGCATTTATTTCTTTCATCGGGCAAGGGTCTAGCCTCATTATAACACCACTTCCCGTAAGATCACTGAAGCTAAGCAATGTTGGGTTCGGACGAGGGTTGGATGAGTGACCATTCATACCTTCACCGTGGTGCTCTTGTCCCCTGTCTGCATGTGGTAGGCAGGTTAAAAATGGGGTTGGCACAATGGACCACTCAAGATCTAGGTGACTGAGCTCCTGTCGATGGCTCCCCCAACTAATTATTTACATATAATTCTTTCATCTATATTCTCCTTATTTTCACATTTTTATTTAATTAATAAGTTATAATCTGCATTTCCGGTGCAAACTATAGCAAACTGAGCAGAATTTATAGCACTCATTACATGCCATATATTTTTATATTCTTACTTTCTTTAAATGATGAACAGACGGTATATATTCCTGCCTTTTTCCCACTTATTGTCGTTCGCGCCGTCCGAAGGAAAGTAAAGAAAGATTAGGGATAACCATGGCAGTTATTTGGGTTGTCAGGCTAATGTTTGATGACGCAATGATCTCCATCTTCCTCAATAGTTCAATCCATCTGGTCCTTCTTCCCTGTATAGTTCTATGTAAGTTTTAAGAATTATAAAATCGTTTAAAAAACCACCCGTTGCTAATTTTTTAACGCCAGATGAAACCAAAATATTCTTGATTTAGCTACTAGTCCCCAAAGTTGGCAACGCTGCTCGTGCCTCGTGGGAATAGGATGGCACGTTTGGGGAATTTTTTTTCATTTCGGAGGGGTTGTTGGGAGTCGGGAAGAGGGTTGGAAAGACGATAAAAGGGGTGGGAGGGGGGTCGGGGTGAGAGGTTTTTGGTCATCCACGTGTGTGTTTGTACGTCTGTGCCCGAGTCTGCTCGATGGGGTGGAAGTTTAAAGATCGTGGAAAAAAGGGGAGTTTTCGAGGCGTAGGATTGGTGTGTATATGTGTAGAGGGGGGTTGAATTGGTTCTTTCGCTCCCCTGGTATGCTCGGTCTCTTTCTTCTTTTTCCGTTCCTTTCATTCCTCCTTTTATCATCTTCCATCCCTTCTCTTCCTCCGCTGGTTCGCTTTTCTTTCCCTTTACCCCCTTTCTGCTTTTCTTCCTGATCTCATTGTGCTGAATGCAGCTTATCCATCGCTTAGGTCTCTTGTGCTATAGAGCGCTCCACATGTATTTTCGGTACTTTCTTATGAATAGCGTTGTTGCCAAATTCAGACTTCAGTGTGCTCACCACTTCGGCAGTCATTTTCACCACATCGCTGAGTTCATTTGTGTTCTTTAATGAAATGGTTTTGGTTAATTGGAGGATTCCTTAATGCGCAGTAAACATGCGGAAATAGTACAATGTTAATATTCATATGGATACTATCAACATATATCCTTGGGCTTTGGCAGATTTACACAGGAAAAGATTCTCCATAAGATCCCATTCTGACAGCTATATATGGAACGGACTATATTGTTCGAATCGATCCCGTGGATAAGCTATAGAGCTGTCGATAACGATCTTATGAATTACGTTGTTGCCAAATTGAGACATTCGTGTGCTCACCACTTTGGCAATCATTTTTACCATCTCGCTGAGTACATTTGTGTTACTTTATGGAATGATTTTGATTCATTGGAGGACTCCTTAGTGTGTGGTAAACCTATGGAGATAGTACAATGTTAATATTCATGTGAGTATTGGCAGCATCTATCCTTTGGCCTTAGGAGATAGAAAAATAAAACTATAAAAACCTGGTGTGACCGCCTCTTTACTGTATCTGATTGATATTGGTCGCTGTGTATCTTAATAGTCACTCTTCGTATTTAGATACGGGAATTCATGTGTTATATAGGACGCGCGCCATGGTATTTAAAATTATTTGTTTTATTAGTAAGTAAGGTACTTATAAAGTTAATAATCAAACTGATAGTAATAATAAATCATCCTTTGTATTGGTTCTGCGGTATAGGGTTCGAATCGGTGCATTTTTCGAGCCCGAATGACAAGGTTCCCCAAGGTCACATAAATCATAGTTGCATGGACCCCAAATAGTGAAAGAGAGATGCTACTTCGCTCTGCTTAGGTCACGCCTCGCATACGCCGCGAGAATTTGGGACCCTGGACATAAAGATTTTACCAAAAAAATTAATAAAATACAAAGGAAAGCAGCGCACTTCGTTAAAAACTGCTACGAGCGTACATATAGTGTCTCACAACTTTTAGAGGGATTAAGGTGGGAGCCCCTAGAGACTAGGAGGCTACACGCTGGGCTTAGGTTGCCTGAGAAATTCAGAACTGATGTTTTTCAGAGCGACGCGGAGAATATTATCTTGACGCCTAACACATCCCTAGGTCTGACAAATGCGATAAAATAAGAGAGATACACTGCCGAACTGATAGTCAAAAACTCGTTCTCTCGGCGCACAATAAGTGAACATAATAAAAACTGAGCTCCACTAAATACACTCCCATAATAGATGTCATCATTTCACCTCCCAAAACCTTACATCTTTCCACGGCTGGTGACCTAACACCCCCTGCCACACGCCCATGCGGCGGCTCGCAGGGTAGTGTGTACATGAACAACGTCAATAGTGGTGCTTCAACCAGCGGAGTCTTTTTTAGATATTTGTCGCCAGTATTTCGCTTAGACTAACATACATTTTTAAAAATACTAGCCGTTAATTTCTTGGAAGTCCTACTCAGTTCGATCTACATCCACACAATACTCTGCCAGCCGCCGCATGGGCGTGTGGCAGGGGGTGTTAGGTCACCAGCCGTCTAAAGATGTAAGTTTATGGGAGATGAAATTGAGCTACACTAAATGCACTCCCATAATACATGTCACCATTTCACCTCCCAAAACCTTACATCTTTACTCGGCTGGTGACCTAATACTCCCTGCCACACGCCCATGCGGCGTCTGGCAGCATATTATGTAGGTGTACATTATTTAGGCAAACCTCGCGGTGATTAAAAAAATGTTTTCTGTGACCAGGTATGCATGTCGCAATGTTTTTTCACCACTGCTGTTAAGGGGGCGGGGAAGGTTTGTTCCCAGAGTAATATGATTGGCTGTTCTATTCTATTCCCTCGTCTCTTTTGCCCTCTTCGCCTCTCTGCCCCTTCCCCCGCCCCCACTTCCCCCGCCCCCGAATTCCCCGTGGCATACACACGGACACACGACCCTTATTCATTGCTCTAATTTCCGACCTCCCCCGTGGCCATCCCTAACCCTCCCTCCTTCCCACCTTCCCCCCCTCCCCCTCCGCGCGCCAAACCACCCCTCCGAATCCCTTGCGGTCCTCGCTCGTTCTTTTTATTTTCCACTCCGTCCATCTCGCTCGTCCTTTCTCATTCACCGGAGCCTCATTCGCTCTCATTCCCGCTCAATCCTCTCTCTCTCATCTCCCCCCCTCCCTTTTCTCTCCCATCTGCTCTCTGTCCTTGTATAGAGCCCTCAGATAATTCACATTTTTCCGTCGCGATGGGAAAATGGGTGTATAAATGTCGTATGCAGTCCATGGACTGCTATAAAGGGTTTACTTTAATGTGGAATAATATGATAATAGTAGTGCAGGTTTGCTACAGGCCTGGAAAAGCTGGAATACCCGGAAAAGTCATACGATATGGGAAAATAGCCTGGAAATTTGCTTGCCCTAGCTCAAATCTGATCGTTTTCAAGTACCTATTGGCTATTAAATACATGTCTAAATGAGCCAATGAAGCTCCTATTCGTTGGTAAGCGTATTCATCATCCCCTGATATTAAATTTCAGTTTCTATTCTTTGCCAACCTTATGTTATAAATTCCTTATACTTTAAATGATTAGCTTCTGGGGTGTGTTCAGTAACTATTCCCCTTGATAAATCGCCCGTAATTTTTAGCTAATATCTCAAAAAGTATCATGTTAGTGGTTAACTGTTTGTCATATTTGGAAAGTTGAGATATTTTTTCTTATTATGAGGCCAAATTAATCAAATTTAATGCTACGTGATATCTCGCTTAATCTACCTTACCTTACCTACTCAACCATTTTTATAGGTCATTAACTCTTTCTTTGAAATGTGTCAAGGATTTCCTGAATAGGATACGTCTGGATTTTGGTTCTGGCATCTAGATCATTTACGACGATAGTACCACTGTTTATGGGGATGTGGAAGGACTGTGAGAATCTCCTTGAAGCGCCTGCTTCTGGAAAAATTTCAGTCCAGATCATTGGTCTCTCTCTCCCCCCCCGTTTGAAAACGACCGTGGGAACTTTACCCGCTGCGCCGTCCGAGGACGGTAGGGACGCTTCCATCTTTGTCATTTTATGTCGATGGTCTGTGTGTTTTTGTGGGTCTTGGTAGAATTCGAAGATGTCGGACATGGGCCACATGTTTGCAGGTTTTCTTGGGTGTGTTTTGGCCGTTATTACTCAGTGAGCATATTAATGGCGGCCGTATGGTGGAAGCGGTTTTAAGTAAAGCCTCCTTAGTTGCAAGGACCCATACCGATAGATCTACCTAGAGATGCATTGAATCGAACGATCCTGGCGTATATTGCAGGTCGGTTGCCATCTGTTGACGCACATATGAACTACTACGTCCAGGGATTGAATCATACGTACCTTAGCGTCGCCTTTTATATAGTAGAGATAAGGCCTTCCTAGAATTTGTTGGGTGTGTTTACTTCAGCCGGCCTATAAGAGTAATAAGTGTAAGAAATGTGCTATTTCCACCTTCTGAAACATGTATAGATCGTTTCAGAATGGAGAACGTTCAAGTTCATTTCTCGCATTAAATTTGTGTGGTACACTACAAACACTTCCCCAAAAACTCAAAAATGAACCACTCATGAGTGTATGCAACAACGGCTGACATTAGCAGTTGCATTTCAAAGATGTTTAAGATTTTTGAAAGAAGTCACGTGATCCATAAGGGAATTTCGTTGTCAAAACATCAACGCACGGTATCACATCTCTAATCTACATAAACTCTACATCTAGGATCAAATCTTACTTGTTTATCGGTTCCATGATACGAAAATTATTTCGTATAAATTCGAAATAAAATCAGAAATTTTTGAGGCAGATTACCGTATTGCTGTAAGCGACGCCGTTTTGTGACGTCGTCGCCCGGGATCCCGATGACGTAGCGTTTTCACGCCACAAAGCGCGGATAAATTTTCAGGTGAAATATTTCCGCGATACAAAATTGTATTCGATTTAAAACACGTGCCGTGAAATATTCATCCTACATTCTTCAAATAAAAATGTTTTGATGTTCCCGTTGCTCAATATGAGGGAACGAATTTCAGTCCGAAAAGTGAAGGCAGAAAAATAATTTTTCGGGCTTCGACGCATTCCATCGAAATGATCACGTTTGATTAAATCGGTGTTTGCGCGATGTAATATTTCTACAAGGCAGTGATTTCTTTTATTCATCGACTGATACGCTTAAGCCAAGGCTGGGCTAATATATGTATTTACTTTGGTGGTTTTTACGTCTGGAAAAAACTTGAGAGCTCTTTGGTTTTTTCAAACCTCCCGTTATTTTAAACGTATCCACTCCACATTCTTTGATGCAGTCGTATTTTTTCACCGAGTAAATTTTAATTGCTCCAAAAATTAGATTAACTGATTAAAGTTCAAATTTTAGCGACCTATTTAAGTAATATTGATTTCGGACTTTTTTTAGGTTTATATATTTTTTGCAAATTTTGCAAATGCAAATGCAAAAAATGCAAAATTTGACTGCAGTGAAAAGGTTGATTTCAAAAAGATATTGCTTCGAGAAATATGGATGAGTTGCTTGAAGTTATGCAGGACAAAGGTGAAGAGGTAAGATTGAAGTAACTGGACAGAGGTTAAGGTGCGCCAGTAAAGTTGAGGAGTAGCTTGAAATCATAGTCGAAAAAGGGTGTTAGTTAAGTGAGGGACAAGGGACAGACATTTCAGCATGAATGGAGAGTAATAAAAATTTATGGCCGCGTAAAGAAGGAATTGCGCCTGGTCCAACTGTTGTCTTTATAGTTCGGGGAATATTTCTGAGGGTGGTAGAATGGTAACGGATTTTTTGACGACCTCATACTACCCAGCTCTTCAATACATTCGAGGAGCTCTCAACTGGAGGGAAATTTCTCCCCTGCTGGGAATCCAGGAGGTTTAGAGAGGCTTCAGTACAACTTTTTAGAAAAGTTTGGTGTCCTGTGGGTAATATAGAATCACTAAGTAATAGATATTTTAAATCTATTGGGTGGCGATCGATAATTTTTAGTGGGTGCGACAGATTATATTCGATTCTCAACTATACTGATTACTTTCATTTGCGGGATTCATTTCTATATTATTTAACAGGTAGTGTTCCGCAATTTGAGAGGGATTAATGTGGGAGCCCAAATATACTCATAGGCTACACGCTAGGCTTAGATTACTTGAGAAATTCCGAACCTGTGTGCTTCAGAGCGATACAGAGAATATCATAATGACGCCTCACAACATCTCTAGGTCTAACAGAAGTGATTAAAAAGAGATTAATGTGCATATGCCATTTTGGTGCATATTTTGGTGTATTCTCTATAAGCATAGAATACATTGGTGAACCTTTTTGTTGATTTGGTAGTGCATTTAATTTCGAAATGGCCACTTGGGCCGCATGTTTACAGGTTTCTTTGGGTGTGCTATGGCCGTTACTGCTCAGTGAGCACATTAATGGTGGCTGTGTGGTGGAAATGGTTGTAAGTAAAGCCTCCTTAGTTACAAGGACTCGTATCGATAGATCTACCTAGAGATGTATCGAATCGAAAGACCCTGGCGTATATGGCAGGTCGGTTGCCATCTGTTGACGCAAATCTCAACTATTACGCCCAGGGATTGAATCATACGTACGTTCACGTCATCTTTTATATAGTAGATTAGCCCTTTCAAGAATTTGCTGTGTGTATTTACTCCAGCCGGCCTATAAGAGCTTGGTAATTATTTTCTCCTTGGAAGGATTCAAGGAAGACGACATTATATCGAGCCCAACTCTCTTTTGAGCTCTAGAATATGTACAATTCTCTTCTGGTCTCCCGTGTTCGTTATCTTGTTTCATCCCCATTAGTTTTTTAGGAAATGGTTGCTAGAACTAGTATCGATAGAACTATATAGAGACGTATGGAATCGAACGACTGTAGCATATATGGCAGCTCGGTTGTCATCTGTTGACGCACTTCTAAATCACTACGCCTAGGGATTGAACCATACGTACGTTCGCGTCGCCTTTTGTATAGTAGATAAGCCATTCCTAAAATTTATTTGGTGTACTTTCTTCAGCTGGCCTATATGAGTAATAACTTCGCGTGGGAATTATTTTCTCCTGGGAAGGTTTCAAGGGAGACGAAATTATATCGATCCCAACTCTCTCTTGAGCACTAGAATATGTACAATTCTTCTCTGGTCTTCCGCGTTCGTTATCTTGTTTCATCCCCCATTCGTTTTTTTCATAAATTTTCCCATGACCCTCCTTTCAGTGTGGGCATTCCCTCTTCCTCCCCCTCCCCCCCACCCACTGGCCTGCCCCTTCCCCCACCCCTCCCCCTCAGTTATTCAGTGGATTTATATGGGCCCGCCACACCTGATTCATCCTCCCAGTTCCCACAAATAATCTCCACGCCTCATTGCTTCGCTTCTTCGTTCCTCCCTCTTTCTTCTGTCTCTCTCTCTCTTTCTCTATTCTCTCTTCCTGCCTCGCGTGTTCAGTTTACTCAAAGGGACTTCATATTGTTATTATTATCGTTACGCAGTTGGTATAAAGGGCAGAGTTGCTGTCCCGGTTTATTTCTGGACCTTGGGTTATCTTTTTGCCATTTTCCCCTTCAGGTACTCCTTTTGTGTTCCATTTTCGTTTTTTTCGTTATTTTATTTATCTGAACTGATAAAGATGGGGAAAGTTGTGGTGGGTTTGAAAATTTGGAGAGATGAGGGGATGTATTATCTATGGAATCCAGAATCCTTAACTCGACTGCTTCGTGGGGAGCTTTTCGAGTATACGACTCTGGTTCTGGGGATCGGGTAGTAATGGTGGCTAGAGTATTCGCTAACTATACAGGCGGCCAGGGTTCTAATCCCTGCAGAGGAGGATGTTTTTCAAAGGAAACCCGATCCCTTTTTAAGAGTCTCGTGTAGGGCACTTCAAGTACAAAATTTCCGTCTTGTCGGATGAGACGTTAAACCGTGGATCCATTGGCGCAGGAAATTAAGAGCAGGATATTGCCGACGCCGGGTTTCAATACAGTCTTCCTCCCTTACCTGTCCCCTATGGCGCAAATGATCTTAGATATCGGTCGCCTCCCCAAAATCCAAGCCAATACTCTGTGTACACTTACATGCAGTTCTCCGTAGAACTCTTTTCTACGAATGGAACGTTTCAAACTCTGGTTCCGTCGCCTTCCTTCGTTTTGGGTTGACTAGTGCCAACGCTGGGTTTCTCTCTACCCTTCCTCGATTTCCTAGTAGGCAATCGCATTCTGATTAATCCATCCTCATTATATACTCATACTCATGCATCCGTATTTGTGCGAATGTCGTCAGTTGTGAGTCGCTTGCCCAAATTGCCGAGTCATTTTAGAATCGGCGCGCGTTGTTAATCGCTCAACGCTTTTGTACATTTATAGCTCTTTCGTTCAATTGTGTATCATGAAAAATCCACTGCGATAGGAAGTGGCTGCGAGTTTAAGTTGGAACCAATGAATAACAGAAGTGCATCACTTGTTAATGCTGCCAGACTTTGGTTCAAGTTTAAAGGACTTATTTCATTAGGTAGGTGTAGAAGTTCTGTTGAATGGTCTCATTTATTTCGCCAAAATTGCATTTACTTTTCGTTCGTCGCGGTCATAAAAATACCTACTCTATCCATGATTATTATTTATTGAGCGTCCAAATGATGACCCACCGCTGACAGAATGTCTTCTATACGGTTGGTGTATTTTCCGAAAAACATGGTTTCATCGTCGCATTTATCTCGCCAAAAGCTGCCATATCGCGTTGATTTCGCGATTGCTATTAATACCAACAACATCCATGGTTGTTATTTATTGAGCGTCCCGACTTGAGCTTACGCTGACATATTTTCTCCTGCGCGGTTGGTTTGTTTATCTTTGTGGATTTAGATCATTTTCTGCCAAGTTGTCCTGTTTGATTCACCTTTTTATTTACCTCGGTGACATATGAGAGGGGAAAATGGCGATGTATCGCTGTAGTCCTTGGTGAATTACGGGTTACGAGGTCGAATTTTCAGAGATTCCAGCGAGTAATGGTAGAACTTTACAGTCTTTTTAAAACAGCATGTGAAATTCTGACTTCTGCAGTCTTGTTGCAAAGCAGAAAAATTATTGATTTTCTCTCGTCTATAGCATGACGTAACCCGTGGGGTTGAAGAGTTGCGTGATGCTTGCCGTCGAATTTTGAAGGCTTTGCGGCTCGTCGCGCTAAATCTCCTTAATTGCGAGAGTTTTCTTTTGCTTAACTTTTATTGCACCTTCAAGATACGGTTGACGATTTTTCAATTAGAGGAGAAACTCCACGCGAAGATTCCCACATTGCTTCCGCAGAGCGTGTAGTATCTCGTTGTCAAGAGCGTCACTTGTGAGCGTAAACGTAAAAATGTTGGAATGAAAGTTTTCGGGGCGATATTAGCACTGAGCCAGTGTTCATCAGACCGAGAAAAAAGTAAACTCCAGTGGCGTCTTCAATATAGTTTACGAAAGAGACGGAACGTGTTTCTCGGGATGGAGAGGCGAGGGTCTGCATGGGGACAGGGGAGGAGGGCTGTTTGTCGTGGAGCAATAAGTATTTCTAATTCCCTCCTCTCCGCCTCCTTCTGTTCTCTTTACGCCTTCCTGACCACACCCCCCCAGCACCCTATGGGATTGCCCCAATCCCTCCCCGTCCCTCGCCTTTTTACCCCTGGAAAATCCTCCAGCCCAACTCCTGATACCCTAGGCCCTCCCCCCTCCTCCCCTCCTCACTCGGTCGCTCTCGTTTTTATTGGCTTCTCCTCGTCCGGAGTTTTTGAAAGACCTTCAATCACTGTGGGGCCCCTCGGCCGAAGTTTCCGCTTCGTGGACTTAGCCATAGATTGAGCTATCGACTTGAAAATCGTCGCAGTTTTTCGTGTCGAGAGGGCGGTACGGTCGACGCGACGGCTTCGTGTGCAGCGAAGGTCAACCGTCATGACTGTGGTCGTCTACTCTTATCGTCTCTTCTCTTTCCTCCTCATCATCAACTGGTATTCTGCCTGCTGGCAGGTCTCAAACACCAAAGCTGTCTCCAATTCGTATTGTCCAGGGCCTCTTTCTCGGTTTCCTTGTAACTTTTTATCTTCACTTCGTCTGTCATTTTAAGACTTCTTCTTCCTCTTCTCTTTTCTCCCTCCACTGTTCCCTCGACTGCTGTATTTAAAATCCGCTTCCCTCTGAAAATATGTCCGGTCTAGCGTCCCTTTCTCTTCTGTATTGTTTTCAGTAGTGTCCTTTCCTCCTTAACTCTTCCCAGAACCTCCGCATCCACCCATTTCACTCTCTCTATCCTCCTCCACACCCACATCTCTAAAGCATTGACCCTAACCTTCTCTCTTCTTCCCAAGGTCCACGTTTCGCATCCATAACGCTCCGCACATTACATTTCACCAGTCTCTTCCTCAGTTCTAGGTCCATACCGCTGCGTAATACATTTCTATTCTTATTCAAAACTTCCTCTCCCATAGCTATTCTTCGCTTAATCTCTACCTCTCTCGTCCAGTCTTCCGTCACCATGCTCCACAGATATCTATACCCTCTACTCTGCTCTATTCTTCCCTCATCCATCATAGCTTTCACATTTCCTCCATCATTCACTATCATAACTTTCGTTTTCCCAACATTTATTTTCATGCTCATGTCTTTTATTCCTTCCTCTAAACTTTTTATCATTCCTTGAAGTGCCTGGTTGTCATTGGGAAGATCACCATAACCTTCTACCTATTCCTCCCTTAATCCATTCTTCAGGCTGTAACTAGTTAAGCATAAGGGTATTCATTATCGAATACTAAATTTGATGCTTGTCGCAGTAGCCTCGCCTCTCTAATTACAGCTACTTCCTTCATGCTAGCATATGAAGTCAAGGCCGTCTCACAGTTCATGTTGCTTTAGAAAGCGGTTCTGGACATTCCCATGGTTTCTTTTCTACAAGTTTTCCTTCAGATACATTTTTACGTGTTTATTATGCCTAAGTACATACCCAGTCAGTTTTTCTCTTTTAAAGCATAATAATATAACTCATTAAATATTTTGGAAACATAATTAGTTAAAAACACTGCAAACAAATGTAGTTAATATTCTTAAATGGCATCATCGTTATAGAGGTGCAGTTTGAAAGGTGTGGGTTGAGAGTAAATCACAAGAAAACGAAAGAAATGAGCTTCCTTAGAAGCAAGAATGCCGTAGGAACCGGAGAGAATGGATTTGGGATGGACAACAAGGGACCCAAAAGTTCTGGGATGCACCTATAAGACATTTGTACTTGTGTTTACATTGCGTAATATTTTGCTGTTATTGACGAAAATGTCACCGTTCAAATCGCCAACTGACGATGGGAGCAGTCTTGCGCACCGATCTTCGATAGACTAAGTTAGCAGTTTAAGGACGAATTTAGGTTTTATTGAGTACTCAATTAAGTTGGTAGATGCAAGATTGCATTATTTGAAAGCTACCAGTCGGTTTACTGTAAAGAGCTAAGTGTTGCACCACAATACATGCTGTAATTTATTTTGTGTTATGCCGGACGAACTCGAAAATGTGCGTGAATTTTTTCAGCTCAGTGTACTGCATGACCTTGTTATGTTCTCCTATTCTCTACGTAAGTGGTCCTTTTCCATCTCTGTCTCTTTCTTCCTCTCTTCGTATTCTGTTTTCCGTCTGATTGTCTTTTCATCGCCTTCACTTCACCGCCTCGCCGATCCCTTCTCTCTTGAGTGGCTTAGCGTGCGACTTGAGGCCGCGGGCCAGAATTTCGTCGTCTTTCTCGCGATATTGTTTTCCCTCACCTAAAGAATGCCCCTAGGGATCTTCTCTACTGTCCTGGCATATTACCCCAGCGCGGAATCCGCGGAATAAGGCGGTGAAAATCTTACGCTCGAGTGAATCAGGTGCTTTTTCTCATCTGCGGGTGTGGCTGAAAAGAAATATTTGTTCGCGACGAAATAAAAAACTTTTTATTTATGATTTTGGGTGAAATCGCTTTGTATTGTCAAGAGCCGTCTGTACATGTGGCACACATCCTCGTCGTAATCTATCTAGTGTCTTCGAGAAATATTTTACTAATCAAGTGCTACAGCTTATTTTCTCTCACCGCGATCCGTTTAGAGTGTTCAATGAATATTTTAACGAACTTCGCGGATATTTTCTCTCATAATTTTGAATATTTTTTATGTTTTTCATTTGTGCGCGTGACTTAAAAGAAATAATTATACGCCGCCAGAGAAAAATTGGTGTTTGCTCGTGATTTTGGACGAAATCGCTCTGTGTTGTCGAGATCCGTTTAGTCATTAGGCCCATCCTCCTCGTAATGCATTTAGGATCTTCGATAATGATTTTAGGTATTGATCAAGAATATCAGGTGATTTTCTGTCGTCTAACTCCGTGTATGGTCTTCAATAAATATTTTACCTCTCTTTGCGGCTAATATCCTCTCATAATTTTGAATGTTTCGGGGTTATCTCAGAGATCTTCCCGTTAGACTGGGTCGTTGAAATGGTGTAGCATATAATGTCCCACAGGTGACTGGCGAAGAGTTTACCACTCTCTCCTTATGATACGCTTAGTATTTTAAACACTTGACATCTATTGCTACGCTAATGCTATGCGTAAACATAGCTGCTTTCCATTTTGTACCTCTTTGTCGGCTTCTACTATTAGCCTTTAGATGGTCTTTTCAAGTTTGAAAAGGCTTTGGTTCACCGAATGCTTCTTAGTCAGCATCATGGATCTTCATCTATAAAATATTTGGATCTTGTCGTAGCAGCTCTTTCCTTGGGGCATTAATTTATGCCGTGCCCATGCCCTTGTATGCCCTCGAGTTATTTTAACGGTTTTAATTGAAATTAATATCTCATGACTGTAAATTGAAGTATTATCTTAGTCACTCAAATTCATTTGATGTATGCATATTACGGATTGTCAGTTCGATTCAGCAATGCTCGATACCATGTTTCAGGGTACTGGTAAGTAACAACAACACTTCTAATGATCAATCCGTGCCCGCACTCTTGTGTGCCCTTGAGTTATTCTAACAGTTTAATTTAAATTCATATTTCCATAATTATAGTAAATCGAAGTGTTATCTTAGTATTTCCGGCCCCTCTTTACCAGTAAAAAAACCTGCTACCCGTAGCCATGAGGACGAAACGAAAGCCGCTTTCCGTTAATACGTATATGAACGAACTAGCCTTTTTTAACTCCGAAGAATGGCTAACCTATGGCTCTTTTCTTCCATTAAAAATGCATTTGAATCGTGGAAGCCGTTTGTGGTCGTTGGTTTCGCGATCTCTCGTGAGCGAACGAGATGGGTGGGTCTTACGCCTCTAGGTTTTTGTTATACCGCTCGTGAAACGAAGAGTTTGAGTTTTGATCGCCCAACTGCGTTCAGAGAGGAGGCGCGCCCGGTTGATGGGATGGTGGTGGTGCGCCCGGCTGATTTTATCCGCTGACGAAGCAGTCGAGAGAGGCGGTCGAAGAAAAAAAAATACCCAATCAATCATCACCGCTGGGTCGTCCTCTTTATTATTCGTCATGCCGCGGGAGCCTCGACCCATTTCGGGGGGCCTTGCTTCATCGTCCCTCTGTCTCCCTTCCCACTTGCGCCGTCTCCTTCTGCACCGCATCTGCAATCTCCCCATTCCTTTATTCCGATTTCTGCATCACCCTCTCGCCTGTCTTTCTCTTTCGGACACTGTCAAACCTCCCAACAGCGGACACGTTTGGGCCCGGAAAAATCGTCCGCCTTGCAGATATGTCCGCTATTCAGAGGGGACCGAAATTGCAACACGCTTCTCTATGCAGTAACTACCCCGGTGCATTAAAATTTAAATGTGTCAATATATTTTAGTTATATTTTATGTCTTAATATTGATAAATTGAACGTTTCAGCAAACAAATGGAATCAAATCATCATGTATTTTTAATCCATAGAGCAGCTGGTAGCACATCACCAAGATTGTATCCGAATTGCTAAGATAAGCTTTGGTCTGGAAAATTTCCCGAGTTCCTTCAAGAAATGAGGTTTATTGTTCAGGAGAGGAGACATTTTTACAGAATTACTCTTCGCGAGTGTCCGTTAATGGAGGTAATTGAAGGAAAAATGTTTCTTTTCTGCTGTCCGCGTCCGTTATTGAGAGTGCCCGCTATATTGAGGTATTATTTCCATAAGTTTTCATGTTCTGCTGCCGGGAATTGAAAAGCTGTCCGTTTTTAGGAGGTTTCCGCTATTTAGAGGTGCCCGTTTAGGGAGGTTTCATTGTACTCTAATGTGAAACTGACTCTTATTCCCCTCTTTTGCGTAGGCGTAGAAGCGTTTCGCAGCTGTTCACTTTTCGCGGCGAATCATCATATTCCGGGGTCCTGTTTAGTCTCTCAATCTGCGGGTCGTTATTTAACATAACTTAGTATTTGTTAAATGTTTGGGTTGCCAATACTCAACAGAGGCGACCAACAACTGATGCCATTTGCACCATTGAGGGCAAGTTGATAGCTAAGGTTGGTATTCTCAGCCGTACCGTGGTGGAATTTGTGAACATTATAATGATAACTCGTGACTTTGTAATTCCACATATCTCTATTTGAAACGACCCGGGTTTCGACGTTCAAATTCATCTTCAGGTAAAGATTCCATCCACTCCATCCTCGCGCCTACCGCATCCCCGCCCCCACCTGAGCTGTGTATGTATATTGATGGATAATGTATAGTCTTTACCTGGAGATGACGTTGAACGTCGAAACCCGGGTCGTTCCAAATAAAGACATGTGGAGTCACAAATTTACGAGTTATCAGTATAGGCAGATAAGGGATGGCTCTTTTTGGGGAACGGAGGAAGGGCGGAGGGAAACCCAGTGTCGGTATTTGCTAGCTCTTAACGAAAGGCGCCAAGGGGACCACGGTTTAATTTCTCATCCGACAGAGTACTGGCTTTGAAGCAACCTCCACGAGACATCCAAGTAGGGATCGAGTTTCCTCTGAAAAGTATCCACCTCCGCAGAGATTGAACCGTAGTCTTCCATATGGTAAGCCAGTACTGGTTCAGTCACCTCACCTACCCGATTTATATCCGAGGTGGTTCGTGTGGGAGGGTTGCGTGCGCTGAGATTACTCGAAAGCACGGCGGCACGCTCTGCATAGCCTAACGCTCCTGCCCATTATTCTTCCGAAGAGAGGCCAATAGCTAAGAGCGTCTCCGCGCTGGAGATATAGTGGAGACGTGAGGGATGGGACCCAGGGAGAATGCAGGGGATCTCAAGATTTCGAGAAGATTCGCCAGCAACGGCTAAAACTCCGAACCCCGGCATTAGTTTATGCGTTGCCCGAGACCCTGGAGGATCGCACTGATTAACATTAATTTCGAAGACCCAGGAGCGGTGCGGCATCTCTTATATATATATCCCTCCCGCCCGTCCCCGCTCCATTGCCCCGGGATACCCTACCCAGCTCGCTCCTCGCTGAAAAACCACTCCCCGACGGCACGGAATCCTCCGCTGCCTCAAGGTTCCTACACGGAAAAGCTATCGGAGGATCCTATCCTAGTCTATACTTTGAATGCATTACTCCCGGGCCATATTGCACCGAGGTTCGTAGTGTGTCGAGCGTTCACAAGTAGGCTGCTCCCGTTCGTATTATTTTTTTTTACTTCCATCCCTCCCTTTTCATCTCGTCTGATCTCTGCAAGTGCCTCCGAACTCTCTCGGAGCATCATACGTGTGCCTTTGAGTTCCCACCGCATTGCTTAAGTAGGTTGCGTCACAACCAAGTTTTGTAGAAAAAAATTTTGAGAGGAAAAAAATATCTCGCGTCGAACCTTGGCCCTTGAGTCGGAGAGCAAACAAATCTCTTTGCTCTCCGCCTCATAATTCATTCCTCTCATTGTTGGCGGTGTCGTGTGCAGCGCCCGGCCCCAAAGCGTGGTCCAGTTTGAGAGTCAAGAGGCGCTATTTATATTTCGAAAAAAGTTTTGCCTCGTTTGATAACCCGGCTCTCCCCAGCCACATTCACGGTGGTCCCTAAAACCATGGTTTTTCTGTGATACTTCCTTCACTGCTGAAGTTCATTAACTTTTTTCTGTGATATTTCGTTCACTGCTGGAGTTCATTAACTTTGCTACGTTATATTGAAAGCATCCGAAAAATAACTGAAGGAAAACTACGTTAATTTTTTGATACAGTCATAATTTCCTATTTCACCTCTTAGTTCATTCATTGAAACGTAAACATTTACACCAAGTGTCGAAATTCGTCATAAAAAAATCATTTGACTTGATTTCGTGTTAATCATTTGACTTTGTGGTATTAGCTGATCAGGAGATCACCTGACTGGCAATTGGGAGATCCGGGTTCGAATCTCGGTCAATTCAAATGAGTTACTTTTTACATGGCGAATTCCGGCCCTCGGTGTATATGCACCCGTGCGAGTGACTTCGTACCATATCATATGTCAATGCAATGATTGGAAATTCGTAAATATTTCCGTAAAAACGTAGTGCGAAAGTATGCTTCACCAACTATCCAAAGACGGTATAAGCTGGGAAATGAGTTCTATTCTACACTGAATTGTTTCGATGGCTTTCATGGTCTTCTTGTAGTATAAAACTTTTCACGTTCTTCCCGCATTGCTGTGTATTTGTTGACAATCGTTTCGTCGGAAATACAGTTGGCATCATCAGGTCTGTTCTGCATATATTATGGTTGTCATGGCGAAAGAAGTCCGATGTCAGCTCAAAAGGTAAAAGGGTGTAGGAAGTACTGAAGGGTCCTAGGGCCAATATCTGAACACCGTGCCACCCCATCCCCATACCGACTCTAACAACGTTGCCAAACTCCTGTAACTTTTTAGTCTCTCCCTGAACAGTAGCCGCAGTGATGGCTCTCTCCCTTTATGACTTGGCAACAACGCCTCCCCCCTCAGGGAGAACTTCCTTCAATTTTTAGCTAACCTTAATCGGGGGTAAATAAATAGTTATGGAGGTGTGCCATGTCATTATGGTATAGTTCGTTGTAATGCTGCAGCTTCGTTGAATGATAAGGCCCTTGCGGAACTTTTTTATGTGAGGCGCATTGGCTGCTTGAAAAACCTAGTCTCCAACATTTTCGTCACGCCATTTGGTAATCTTTGCATGGCGATTTGTGTTTTAGGAGTCAAATGGAACCTAAAACGCCCTTTAAATAGCGGCGCATTAAATACTTGAGCTCAATATACTCTTCTGGATTTTAAAGGAATTTTTTTGTGAGCATGATTTCGCACTCACAAATTTTGTATCTTCAAAGAATGTTGGACTCTTACTAACCTCTTAATTTCAATCGCGTCTGTTGCTCGTGAAATTCTAGCCTCAAGCATTCCTTTGTGACCGGAGATGATGATCACTCGAGTGATGACGTATAAATATAAATATGCCAAAGGTAAGCAGACAAAAAAAACACAGAAACACTGGCGAAAAAATACAAGTAGGCTCCGAATATTTCGACAGCCTTGGTGTTTGTCTTTTTCAGAGGATGAATGAAAACTGATAAAGCGAGGAATGAGAGTTTATGATAGATTCTATCACTGATGAAAGTGCGGGCGACCCAGCGAAAATTTTATAATTTAATGAGTATTCCTTTATATGTTCTGCGTTTTTCTTGTCACCCTGTAATGAGGCTTATTTTGTTGTGGCTACGTTCGTGAAAATTTCTTATGCTAGGATCTAACTAAAAACTGGAGATGAAGATTTCGTGAGAATGCAAATGTGCGTTTTTTAAGATTGGACGAAATTGTTAACTAAACCCTCGCCGAGTGAGAGGGGGCAGGCACTGAACCCATATCCCTCTGGTCAGAAATAATTAACTTCCCCGCCCTTTCGTTGCCGGCCTGTCTTCGTCCATCTCTTCTCTTCCATCACCCCTGTTCCCATTTTCCGCCACACCCTTTCATTCATTTTCTCCGTCTCTTTCTCTCATCCCAATTATCTCTCACGTGTCTCTTTTTTCCTGATTTGTTCTTTTTTTCGGGAGGAAAGCTTAATTTCTCGGTTGAGCTGTTCCCCCTCTCTTCCCTCGGTGAGGGAGAGGCGTGGGGGGGGGGGGGCTTCTGAAGGGGAGGAGGGGTGTTTCAATCTTCTGATGCCGGGTGTAATCTCAAAAAAGCCAGTTATTTTTCCTCTCTTGAATTGTTTTCTATTTCTCATCTCAATGATGATGGCTATTTGTCAAGTGGAGAGATTATGTTTCATTTTATTACGTACTGGAATTTTTTTAAAGCGATGGCTAGCCTTGCGGTAGTTTTGGCAAAGGATTTTGAAGAGACCTGATTACTCGCTACCTCATTAAAGCTACGTCTTTTGGACTTCTTCTCTAGGGTTTATTTTAATGTAAGCTCTTAATTTCCAACCGTATAATAGGGCAACGATACAGGATTAAGTCTTAATTCGTGTGGATATTCCTCAGAGTTTTCCCCCGGGTTAGCATTTCCATTGTCTACTTTTCGAAGACTGACTCGGCGGACATCGTCTGGGGGATGATTCAGTTGATAATTCTATCTACCGTTCTATTTTTTTTCGAATCTCTATGCAGTTGTTTTTTCCGTCAGCTTAAGATGCGATACATCTCGACTGAAAGTGGCGGCGATACCCACTTCCATCGGCGTTTTATGTCTGCCACTCCTATTTCTTCCCTCTTATTGCCGCCTAAAATTGATCAGACATCGGAAAATGATAATGTATCTCATTATCAGTATATTATTGCGATTAAATTACGGAGCTCACTCTTTTCCTTCAACGTAAATTATATACGATAGTGAAATCGTTAGCAAAATTCAATAGTTTAAGCCCTAACCCCCTATGGACGGAATTGTGAAACATCAGCTTGAAAAAAATACTGCTGCGATATTAGTTTTTTTAAAGGTGCTATTTAACCATTTTTCAAAAAATTACAATTGATTTGATAATAACATTCATTTCGAAATGCGACGTATTTGTTTTTTTATGTATTCAATTTAAAATAATACTTTGCATGATAATATTTACGCAACGTATAGGGACTTCAACATTCATAACGTATCTTTTTCAGACTTTCCCAATTTTTTCTTCTCATGACAGCTGAAACTATTTATTTCGGAGCTCCACCAGCCACGCCATCGTCAGTGAATAGCGTCACACATTTATCTGTTCAAATCGTTTGACAAATCGCCGAAAGAGACGCAACTTTCCACACACTTAATCCAAAGCGTTACAATTCTGTCTATCGGACAACTAAATGGAAAAGCCTCTCTGAAAGCAGACATTTTAGTGATTATGAAACGTAACAAATTAGACTCGCTGGTCCATAGAGGGTTAACTTTATAAACTACAATGCTCAGGAATTAACAAAACTTCGAAAATTTTGCGTAGAATATTTATTGGACAACCAGTTTCATCGAACAGTCCTGATGCGGTCGACTATTCGATGAAACCGGTCGTCCAATAAATATTTTATGTAATACTTACAAAGTTATTTTAATTCCTGAGCATTGTGAAATCGTGAAATTAAAGGTGAGATTTCGTCGTATCTGTGTTTGGTATAAACATATGTTTTTAATTTCCAAGCATAGAGTCTGTCTTACATTTTTTGACATTTACCTCCTGATTTTTTCCTACTCTGCCGTCTTAAGATGTGGCATTAATTTTGGTGTATAAAATCCTCTGTCAAAATTTCCGGCATGCTCATTTCAATTTATGTTCGTTGGCTCTAACTCTCTCCTATGCCACTCCCCGCCGTAATTTGGCCGCCCAATAATATAAGATAATTCAGCTCACGTAGCTTTTGCGAATAATTTTGGTCGAATACGATATTAGGTCGCCGTAAACGTGAATTTTAAGCTATTGTTAACTCCTACGCTAAAGCTATGGATTACTCTCCTTCTCATGGCTTAGTTTTTACACTTGTACTCTATAACATAAGGCATAAGAATGTGATTAGCCTGTGATACCTCTCTTTGTATTCTTACACCGTGGAATAATTTCTTTGTTGACCTCCTGTCGCTCTAACTTGTCCAGGCAATTAACCCTCTACTGCCTACATGGACGAATTCGTCCACTAATACAAACATGCTTCTATATTGGACACTCCAAGTTTACTCCAATAGGTCGCAAACAATTGAAAAACGGTAAATGCCGTCAGACGCAGGTAGAATACAACTATCGGTCGAAATCATCCGTTTGGGAATTGAAAGACGCGTGTCCAATATAGAAGCATGTTCGTATTAGTGGACGAATTCCGCCATGTGGGCAGTAGAGGGTTAATATTGTACGGAAATCATGCACCAATCCGTCGTGAATCATTTTGGTTACATTACGGCGCACGATCTCCGCTTGAACGTGATTTTTGCGTGACGTTTATTTGACGGCTGCGTTGTATTTAAAGCGGATTTCCGCTCTATCTGTCTTTCAACTCGGATCATTGAAGGTTGAACTCCTTGCAATCCATTTCCGCATCTCTTCAGTGTAATATCCAGAGGGGCTTTGTCTCTCCCTAGTGTCTCGGGTATAGGGAAGACCACCCCTCATCCCATTTCCCTTTAAGAATCACAATACTTGTCTCGAGCGACAAAAAGAAGTGAGGGCATTGCTTCCGCGTTTACCTTTTCGGATCCTTACGACGGCGGTGAATCAATTTGTGTGCGTGTGTGTGGAGTTGAAGTAACGAAAAAGAAACGAAAAAAATAATGCATCGAACAAGATGAGTGACATGAATCTGAATGTTGTTTTCCCGTGTATTTTTTCCTCACATCTCTTCTTTCTCTTTTCGTTCGCCTCAGTCATCGTCCGCCTAGGGGAGGAAGTTTATTCCCGCAAAAATGAACGCTCCAGCGAAAACCCTTTTTTTTCGCATACACCCCCAGCTCGGCAGTCTTCTTTTTTGTCTTCGTCTGGATACTTAGCAGAAAAGAAAGAACAACGAAATAAAAAAACGAAAACTCTGTACGGTGATCACTCGCTTAAATAAAAATGTCAAAAGGGGTCGGCTTTCATGTGGGCTCTCCTCTTTCCCTTTACTCGTTTACTCCGTGCTTCTTTTTAAAATAAAAAAATGAATGAAAGAAATGTAAGACAGCGTTCATATCCGTGCCGACACAATTTACGAGGTTTCCCCTCTCTCCTGTCTCTGTCAATCCGCTTCAAACCTCTCAAAGAGAATCAAGAGTAACGTTTACATGCGGGAGTTCTTAACGCGACCTCTCTCTCCTTCTCCTTATTCCTCTTACTCCCGTTTGCCGGCTCCCTTAAAAATATTTAAAAAAAAACATAATATGCGAGAGGTAATTTTAAAAAAACCACACTCCCTACCGTGCGTCTTCGAAATCGCTTTACTTTGATGATAAACGGTTTTTTTTTAAGGAGAGGAGGCAGGAGAGTAAGGGGTCGCGTGTGGGGGACAAAAGGGTGCCGTGATAGGGAGTGTGGGGGTTTGGATGCGGAAGGGATATCGAGCCCTTTCCTCCCCAAACCCTCCCCCGCCTCTATTCCCACTCCTATCCACCTTTCCAGGGGTTTTCAAGAGATGGCGGCCATGAGCGCCGCTCATCCATCCTTGATCTTGCGGTGCATACGAGACCCCAAAAAGGGTCCTTTTGTATAACCTCCTCCCCTCACCCCCCTCGCTCATTCAACCTTCTTACCGCTCCCTTTTACCCTGTTCCGTTCCCCCTCCCCCACTTCCGCCGAGGAAGGACTGAGAGAAATATGGTGGAGGCGCCGGGTAACATGCAGTCCAGCAGTGAGGGGGGGAAGGTTGGCCATGCTGGAAGGGTTAAGGGATAGGGTGAGTTTACTGGTGGTTTGAGTGGACCGTGGGACGGCATAAAAGGGGAAAAGAGAGGTGCACCCATTAAGGGTTATAGGTAGGGCTGCCAACTCTCCAGGATTATCCAGGAGACTCCCAGAACTGAACTTTATAATTTTTTACGTGAAATGTAAACCTTTTTTCAAATCTTTCGCCGCCCATCCATTGAGGTATTCTCCTCCCACTTTAACTTTCAATTATATTTAATCAATAATTAGTTCGATAGCTGCCTTTTTCCGCGATTGGACACTTCTGCTCATCTAATGTCCCTTACTAATATCATGGAATACGTTAATTCGCCCCTGCGTTTCTTAAGGTAGTTTGAGCGAGATAGTTCCCTAGTCATGGAGTCCGTATTCGGATTATACGTTTTATTTATGAAGCTTTAGGAAGCATGAATTAAATAGTGTATTATTTATAGTGCAATAATATACTTTTATGTTTCTGAAATTCTAGTTTATCCAAAAAAAAATGCCGACAAAAGTCTTTAATTTGACTCATTTCTTTCACTAGGTTCGTTCAAAAACTACTTCAAAATGGAACTTTTTTACGATTCTGAAAAAATTCTGCAGTGACAAAATAATTATTTTTAAAAATTGGCTAGAAAACATGCAAACTACATCCTTTAAATTTTGTGACGAGATCTAAGTGAAAGAAATTTCTCATTTTCTAAATAAGGTCTCTCTGAAGAGCATACACGTACCATTTCCCGTGTAAAAGGGCTGGTATTATTTGTCAATTATCTCAGAAAGTATTCCGGTAAGGAGCTGATATTGTGGGTTTTTTGGAAGAGTAAGATATATTTCATAAAATAAGACCAATTTCATTGATTTCTAGGTAAAAGATATTTCGCTCAAACTACCTTAATCGAAAAATGTTCTCCAGAAAAAGTATAAATAAATAATACATTCAAATTCGCGAATTTTCTCCTAATTGCCTCGTGTTTCTTTAAAAGTAATAACAAATAATTTTGATGGTATATGCCTATGAAAATTACAATTGAATTTTCTCTTGTAGAGAAAACAATTCTCTCCGGTTAATAATATTTAAAACAGGGCCAGAAAAGTTACTAGAGTGTCTTTACAATAAACACGACCGTATATCGGGGCAGTTCCTGTATTTTACAGTATATGTCAGTTTTCTTCCTTGTCAAAATTGAAAATTAACAAAAATTTGCATATTGATATTGTTATTGTGTGATAAATAAGTGGTAATTTCTGGTACTTGTCAATTTATTATTATTTCATTACCTCTCTCGAAATGCTCCGTAATTTCTTACCATGAAATGGGGCATCTCCTGCTTTCTAATTCTTCACGAGTTGGCAACCCTGGTTATAAGAGGAGGAAGAGGGAGGGTTCGAAAGGGAAATATAGTGAAGGCGCCGGGTGACAAGGACCCGGCGGGGCGGAGGATCGGAGGATGGCGGTCGTTCTGGAAGGGTTGGCGAGGAGGGTGAATTTTGTGTGTGGGTGGTGTAGACCGTTGGACGGCACGAAGGGGTAAGGAGGTCTGTAGGAGGGAGGAAGCCCCCCCCCCCCTCAGAGGGCCATAGGGGAGGGAGGAAGCTGGGAGTAAGAGGGTGGTTTTTTGGGGGGTTGGGAATACGGCCCGTCGCCGGCGAAGCGGCATTCGAGCAGAAAATTAGGGGTGGGAAAATATTTCATCCCTTGGGGTGGGGAGGGGGGTTTGGTTGCCCGGCCCCCTCTTGAGGGTAGGAAGTTCTCTTTCGCGATAGGGTGGGAATAGTCTAAGCGCGATAAAATCCTCGTTCTCTTCCGACATCCCTCTGCCTGTCCCTCATTCTCTATCTCTTTCTCTCCGTTTTCCTCCTTTGCTTTCTCTTTCCTTTCCCTTCACAATTTAACCCTTCCATTATTCTATCTTTTCCTGTCTCCGTCACCCTCCCTAGCCCTCCTGTGCCCGACCCAATGAAACCGCGTCCTCTTGAGATTCTCAACGACCCCGAGCCATTTCGATTCTGTCACGTAATTGTCGCTGGAAGCGCTCATGTCGGACGAATACGGTTTTAGGTGCTCGAACTGCCAAATTGCAGCGTCGAAGCCTGAGACGTTAATGGCTGAAATATATTATGCAGGCTATGATGTAGGAGCTGTTCCATAATGGAGAATAAAAAGTTTTTCTCTTCTGTTATTTTATTTAACATAGAGAATAGTTTATACGGGTGTTCATAATTTCCAGTCCATTTTTTGTGTATTAAAAATTATGCTTGACCTTTGCAAGTAGATGTGAAACGAAGTTATCATAGCATAAAATTTCTGACTCCGCATTCTTCAGTGAGATAGTTAGACCCGTATTTCTTTTTGCAAAGGAAATATTTACCGTGAGGTGTTTTGTTGAGTCAGTTGTTGGATTACTTATTATATTGAACTATGCTCACGATCTTACGTTTCTGTAAAGCATGTTTTTTTAAAGGTATAATTTAATAGAAACTGTTTTATTACCTTTGAATCGTTTTACAAAGTTTAAAGAAAAAATAGTCCTTAATTCCATTTTTGCAACCATTTGATATTCAGTATATTAATTTGCAATATTCAAAAATGAAATTCTATGCGTATTGTGAAGCCTAATTTAAAACTCATTTCTACGTTGTTATCTCTGTACGCAAATCGTGGCCACATAAATGTTGTGTTCAGTAACAGATAAATTTGGTTCATGTCATCTTTTTCAAAGTTATCAAAGTACTTATCATTTAAGTTATATTTTGATCAAGGGTTGACACGATGGGATTATTCTGGAGGTGGCGGAAGTGCTGTGTGGGATTTAGGACAAAGGACACGGCATTTTACGCGCAAGAGCAAAACTGATGTAATAAATTAGTCATCTGACCACCCTAAAAGCCTCAGCCCTAGAGGGTGTAACATTAATGATGTTGACACTGAGGTTTGATCAATGAATTCCAATGCTTAACCGCTGCTGCAGTATTTACTTGCGGCTGGCCTTCCGTAAAGAGAATTCTTCCGACGTCATTTGATGGCGTTGTAGTGAGAAGTGGTCACGGTGCTTCAGTTTGTTTGCCCGTCCTAGTGAAATCCTTGTCCCCTCTCTCTTATCGTTGAATATTCTACCTTTTCGTGAGCGACATTGACAATTCAGCCTCTCTTCTTCCATGTTCCTAATGATGGAGGCCTCATTTTTCATATGCAGCGGCCTAATAATGATTCTGATAAGGATATAATTTCATCCGGTTAGAGTAGAATAATGTATTGACATATTTGCTCATTGAACTGATGGACGCGACTCATTATTCGAGCCATCATTTGTTATCCTCGACCCTCTTAGTCTCTTCGTTCGAGCTGCACGAAGTTCCAATTTTCCATGCACGAAAGGACAAAAACTCCGTGAACTTTTCTTTCCTTTTTCCCTCCCAATGTCTAAGATGTTCCTAATTGCGCTCTTGAAACTCTCTCCAAATCTTTCCAATTACGGGAGATGGGAGTCGATGTATTATCCTGCATTTCATTTTTGTGGAAAACGTGGCTTGTTACTTTCCTGGAGATGGAATCCAAAGTGACATTTATTAAGTAAAAGTGCTCCTCCGTTGAATTCGTGACAAATTGGCGTTTTGCCCTACGCTCTTGTATACGAACCACTCAAACAATGTATTTTTTGTCTGTAAAAACGTCAGTGGTGAAATAAATTACTTCTTTAATTAGTTCTTAGCATCTACAACGTTTTATTTTTTTTTTTGGAAAATGATAAATAAAGGTAGTAGATGGTTTGATATTGTAGAGCTTATTTACAGCAATTTGCATTCTATAATTGGTATTTTATATCGAGTACAACCCTGACATTTTTATTTATGGCTTAATACTTTACTTTTTTCGTTGAAATTCCTATATTTTGCTCCTTTTTAATGGGGATTTCAAAAAATCAAATACCGATTTTCATTTATCTTTTAATTTGACGTTAGGTACTTGTAAGTGAGCTCCTTTCTATGGAGAGTGACTGCTCGATTCTTTTTTTATGCCTGCTAATATGTAATATCCACGAGAAATAATTCCTTTTAAGCAGAAACTTCTTTTTTAAGAAGGAGGAACGTGGAGGAGGGGAGATCTCTCCTTAAAGGAAGTTGAAAACCCAAGTGATTTCCTCGAAACAAAAAAAATTATGAGAAGAAAATGCCTCCCTCGCGCACCGATATTAAATGCCCCCAGATGTAAACGTAAAAGTCACGGCATTCTGTGTGTGTTTTTCGCCGCTTGACGTAAAGTCGTTCCTCGCCGTCGTCTTCTTTGATGCCCAGGTTCCTCCTCTTCTGCCTGAGCTTTCCCCTGTGGCCCCGTCTCCTTCATCTCCCCCCCCCCTGCTGGTTCCCTCGGCCAGGGCAAAGTTGTCCAAAGGGATCGACTCTCTGGCTTGCGAAGCGTGTGCAATCAACCGACCCTGATTGGTTTGCGGTCGGCCTAGCTCACGGTATCGCTTCGCTTCTTTTTGCTTCCTCAGTTCTTGCCTTTTGGCCGCTCCAGTTCTCTCAAGATGCATGCGCCTTCCTCGATCCCTTACCATACCTCCTCCCTCCCCATCTCCTCCTGGACCGGCCCAAGATATTTGAGGGAATCACTATCAAGAAGAGAGTCTTATCTTTTGACCTCCCCTTCGCGTGAGTGTGTTGGAACGTCGTCCTTTTTAACGTTCGTTATATTTTTTTTCTGCTTCCTTCTCCTACTGCCTCCCCCATCTTTTAACTTCTTCGATGTCTTCGGTAGAAATGCCTCTTATTTTTAATTCCAGATATTTCCTACCTTGAATATTTCCCAAAAATAAAGAGCTTAAATCTTTTAACGGAGCCCTCTCCCCGTTCTCTTTGTGGGCGGACCCTTGCAAAGTCGACAAATAAACACTGTTTTTAATTTTTTCATCATCTTTGACATGTGCGCATTTTAAGTTCCTGCTTGAGGTCAGAGAGGGCGTTTGAATTCATTAATTCATTTTTGGAATAAGGGTCGTTCAGTTAGTCTCATCCTGGCGTGTGTATTTCAATTTTTTTCCCTTGAAATAGTTTTAATTATGATTATCATACTCGACCAATTGCGCCGTAACAATCCTAGCTTTTTTAATGTGTCGTCTCTCGTAACTCTCCCAGTTATAAATTATTTCATAGGCTGAAATAAAAACCCTTTCTTATAAAATCTTTTTAAAAATATTTTTGCAGTAAATGCTGATCATATTTGTCGGTCCTTTTTTTCTGTGAGACCATAATATAATAGAGATTATTCCACTATGATACCTTCACTTAATAGTTTTAGCACCCATAGCAAGCGTATGTCCTTATTAGGCAAATTTCAATCATTTCCACCACCGTTTTGAGTAAATGAAGAACAATTTGAGGCTTTGTTTAAACCATAGTTGTGATATTTTCGTTCAAAATGGCGGATTTTATTTGTGCAGTAATTTTCACTTTAAGTCGTAAAAGTTTCATGGCCTTAATTAAAGTGTTTATTATGAAAATCGATTGTTTTTTCCGTTTTCATTCATTTAGATAAGCGGGTGTAAATGTTATCGCAACATAATTTTAAAGAATTTTTAAGTAGTTCAAGTATTTATTTCTCATCCCCCGATTTTTTTTGCGATTCTAACCTGCAATATTTTGCGTCACTCGTTCCGCTTATATTTAATTCAAGGGTTATGATTGGTTTCAGGTGCTTTACTTGCAAATGTCATGACAGCTAGGGCAGGTGGTTAGAAATTTGGGATTTTTGGGAGTTAGAGATTTTTCAATCCTAAGATTGGTTGACTTCAGCCCTCCACCCCTCCCCCATCTGATGCTAGTTCCCATACCTCCTGGTATCTCTTCCTATGTACTTTACTCTTTATTTGGTCCATAAACTTATTCCTGGGTCTTCCTCTGGGGACTCTTCCCTCTATTTTGTCTTCAATCATATTCTTCATAAACCCATTATGTCTCAAGGTGTGTCCAATCCATCTTGTTCTTCTTCTCTGTATGGTGTTCCATATGGTCCTTTCCTCCTCTAACCTTCAGTACACTTCATCATTTCTAATTTTGTCCGTCCATTTTATCTTCAGCATCCTCCTCCAGCACCAGATTTCAAAGGCTGCTAGACTTTTCTGGTCAGTTCTCCCAGCGGTCCATGCTTCTAATCCATAGAGTACCACGTCGTGCATGAGTTTTTTCTAACAAAGTTGGGTTTTCCTTGGTGTTTTCCATAAGTTTTCTGCCAAAAATGGCTTTTATTATATTTTCCTGTAGTCGTTAAGCCAATGGATAAACTATTCTTCTGTGTTTTCCTTTCAACTAAATCCTACCTCTCCATCCCTTTGTTTAAATAATCAAATTTTAAATGGTGCGTTTATTGGAAATAAACGATCAAAGCTCTGGTAAGGCGATACTTATCTTCCATGCTTGAATGTTATTTTCTCCAGAAACGGATTCGCGTGTGAATCGAATGGAAATAAATTCTAGGCTCATGTATGTCTCTATTTTGCTGTTATTTGATAATATTTTTTTGACATTGCAGTCTCTTTTTCTGTCTTTAAGTCTTCTTTATTAATACTTATTCTTAGAGTATGGTATGGTGGATGGTAGAAAGGGGTGGTCATTTCTTGGTAGAATACTGAAAGGATGGGTGTGGAATCCTCACTTGGATGCTTATTGGAGGGCTTTTCAAATGCAGTACTCCGTCCGTTGGTTAGGACGTTAAACGGTAGACCCCACGGCGCTATTATTTCGCGCCAGGTTTCTCTCTATACATTTTCTTAGCCTTCAAGGCTTAGGAGGAGCAACTAGCGGCTCTCAGGGTATGGAATACCTCGCAGGAAAAGGATAGTCTCGTCCATGGAATTGTTTACTAACTATGTTCCAAATGGTGCATTTTAATTGGTTTGGAAACAAAATTTTGCCTTTAAAAAGAGCTAGTTTTTTCTGAATACGTCTTTCCTTTTTAGTTACCACCGAACTTTGACTGATTCCAAAATTATCTTGATTTGCAATCGCATTAAACGGACGTAAAATCTCTTACGGCCGCTTAACACGGTACATTTTATTGTACAAACGAATGTACGAATTCTTTCATGAGGAGGAATTGTACCGTGTAAAGCGGAAAATTTTATTGTTGTCTGAATGACTGAAAGGAAAATAGAATCGGCTCTAATTCCATTCATTTTCTTGTACAATCTATAATACATTCGTTTGCGCAATTAAATGTACCGCGTAAAGCGGCCTTTATTGAGCATAAGACACCCGCCTACAGTCGTATTTCCCAGCAAAAAAAATAATTTAGACTTTTAGTTTAAGGTCTTCATTCATAAGACGCAACCTATGCATAATACCTGTTCTATTGCGAGTCTTCCCCTGAGAAATATTATAGGCCTCATCTCTTAATTGGAAGAGTGAATTATATTCGTGTGAAATGTCATTCTTGGTTAAACAAATACGACTCTGAACTTTATCTTGAGCCGAAGGTGTCATTCTTTTCGAACCTCCCGCAGAATGAGTGATATTTAAAATTTTCAGTCTTTCTTTATTGGATAAGATAGAGGGCAACTTTTACTAAAACCACTAATCTTTATTACAAGACGACCTGGGTTTCGATGTGCATTCACATCATCTTCAGATCACTCACAGATCATTCACATCATCCTCTTCATCTAGTAAAAGTTGTCCTCTTTCTTATTTAATGATGGAATACCACTAAGTGATACTGACGGAAGCGAGTTTCTTTATTGGCCAAATATACAATAGAACCATTCGTGGGTTTTAGGAATAACATGCATGAGGGCAGTCCTTTGTAATGCTCTCCCCACGTAAAAAAAATATGTTATGTATGGGGCCTCCAATGGGAAAAACGGACCATAGCTGTCGATCGCCTTCCTAAATAATCAAACCAGTGGCTATCAGCGTTATCGACTGCAGTTATTCTTCCATTAGTTGGTTTGGTGCCGTTTTTTGAATCATTATTCTTTGAGGTAGCCTTCCTTGTGCAGTTTCTTCATACTGTGCTATCCCTCAAGGGTTTTCTTCGCGATTTCCATTTTCTGTTGTACTCGACAATTGTTTCCATTCGTTGTTGCTTCAGTTATTGTTTCCAGGTGGTTGTTAAACTGATGTGAGTTGGTTTGTCCTAGCCGTCTTATTTATTTGTTCGAAACAAGTATGTTTTGGATCTCATTTTTAATTTCCAGTACCCGAGAAATTCCGTCAGAGGGAGAGCCGTTGTATATTTTATAAACGAAACGAATGAAAATGTGGTCAGGCAAATCTTCTCCTCGAAAGGGAAGACTGTTATCATTCTCGCCGCCAGAAATGTAATCGTTTTGGTTCTCCCGGTGGTGAAGGGTGGGATTCCATCTTGGCATTTTACGGCGCGAGAGCACGGGTTATCCCTCTTTGAGGCCCACGACGCCAAGACTTTGAACGATGAGACGGCGGATGGGAGTGACGTCACAGGTGATGAGCCGTGACTTTGAGAGGTCCTCCCCCCTCCTCCTCCTCCACCCCTTTATCCCTCATCCTCTACACCCCCTCAGCCCCATTCCCACTCCGCAGGCAAATGAGGAATTCCGTCGGTAGGCTCCCGGTTGATGAATTTCGTCTGTGGGGAATCGGAAAGGCTTTCATTCATCCACGGTTCGCCGAATGTCTGGAAATGCCTCCTCCTTGTGGGCCTCCCCTTCTGACTTTATCCTCCCCTGCCGTTATCCCTCCCCACCTCCCTCCCCCTTTCCATAATTGCGGGACATGAATCGCATAAAAGGGGCGTGCCGACGTAATAATCGAACCCGCTTAACCCCATCCCTCTCCCCCCCCCCCAAATCTCCGGCTTTTGAAAAGAGCCCTCCAGAGTAGTCACTTCCATTCCGATCCATTTTGCAAACTAAGACTTAAGGGCGGAGGTAACATTTTTTCCCCCTCATCCCTGAGCCAATATTTAGAGGTATCTTGAATCCGTCTACATATGTGAATATTTTTATCACTGTCAATCGAAAAATGTGTAGTTTTTTTATCGTACCCCCACCAATGAATACTGGACTCATTTCTGACTAACTGATCTTATTAAGCCTGATGAATTGAATTGCTAGCTCTCATAAAAACGCTGGGTGAAAACAAATTTGATTTTGAAAATAAATCGTGAAACAAAATCTAATACACCTAAATCTGTTGTACTTTATTAAATAATATTTTAAAATATAATTCCACGTTCTCCACTTTGAAAATGAAACTATTTCTGATATTATTTGTGCTGAGTTTGTATGCTAAAAATGATAGTATTTTATAATAAATCTAAATAGAAAATCTGTTAGTTTAATGTTTTATAATCAAATTAAACTGAATTGCACTGCTGAGTTCTGGTCAATATGTACGGTTTTTCGTATTAATTACCTCAGAATTTACTCGTTTAGGTTCCGCGTTTATTTTAGCCATGGCACAGGGAAAATTTAATTCACGCAGAAATATTATTTAGTGGTACATGCCGTTTCTAAATGAATATTTTTCAGCTGTACTCCTGTGCATCGAATTGAAAAAAATGTGGTTAGTTTATTTATTTGTAGTTTATATGGTTAGTAAGGTTTGTGGGTCAGTGAGATTCAGTTGTTTTTTCAGTGTTTTATTTGATGGAGTTAGATACTTAAGTATATATTTAAGCATAACCTCAATAGAGTAAGATACTCAAGCATATTCTCAATAGAGTTAGACACTTAATCAAGTACTGATTATACATAACTATTATACTTAAGTATAACCTCAATCTGGTGTAAAACATCAACATTGGTTATGTTCCAATATCCATTCCTTTGAAAATTTAAAAAAAAATTACTTGCTTTTTAAACTTTTAATGGATTCAGGTTAGATTTTACAAATGTTTTTCACCGAGAAAACCTTAAATCTTTCAATGATTTATTTCTCAAAATTTTTGGTACAGTGCTGTGTACAAATATCAATGAGCTCTCGGCAACCTCAAATGTCTGTGTGGAGACTGCCTTCCATAAATGAAATTCATCGCTGGCTTTAAGCAGAAATACTTTCAAAAGCATGTACAATAATTGACAAAAGACGATTCAATTTTAGGCTTATTGTGAACGAGAAAATAAGAGACAGTTATAATAATGATTCATATTGCTTACATTCGTATAAAACACTAATTATTACAAGTTGTAACATTGGTTACATGTACATTCATCGCAGATCAGGCATAAAACATCGATATTATTATATTCCAATCTCCATTCCCTTGAAAATTCAAAAAAATTTCCTCTTGCTTTTTAAACTTTTAATGGTTTCAGGTAAGGCGTTAAATACTTTAGGGGCCCAAATATACAAAGGATATCTTAAACAACGTGAGATTTGGTTTTGAAAGCCACATGTGCTTCATGCACTTAGAAGTTCAAAAATGCAGTTATCGGAAATTTAAATACGCTAGTACTGGTCCTCTAAATACTTAAAAATAGTTACTCAATAAATATTTAGTGGACCATTACTAGAGTATTTTAATTTCCGATATGGAGAGGTTCAACATAGTCAATCCTGAAGTTATCTCCATGGGTTACATCGCAAGTATTTGTAGCCAGCTATCAGTACCAAGTAGCCGATGAGAATGCAGGCATTAGGGAGTAAGTACTAACTACCCACACACTGGGCCCAAGTATGCAAAGGATCTCTTGAACAAGTTTAGATTTGGTTTTGGAAGCCACCAATTTAGCTTCCTTCAGGCTTTGTCGAAAGAACCATTATTTTACCCCAAAACTTGGGAGGCATTCTTTGAAAAATCTGGTCTCGGACCGGAGCACTGTGCCCACTCGTCCTTAATCTATAGAGGTCACACACATGCGCGTGTTTCCTCCCGGGATGGTAAATGCGTATTTTCGGTGATAATGGTTGGGTGGGTAAGTGAATGGGGTCTCGATAAAATGTGAAGTGGTCCCAAGATAAGGGAACGAGGTCGTGCGTCCTGTGAATTTTTTTCGACGGTCTTCCCGTCCCTAACCCTAGCGGGCAGAGATGCTTCTTTGGGTATCTCGAGGCCCATCCCTTTTCCGTCTACAGCATCTCTTATGAGGCCCTTCTAAAGACCTATTGTAGTCTTTAAAGTCTTTCGTTGAATAACGAGTAAGAGTTCTCTTTTTAATCTGAAGGATCAGTTAGCTTTACGGCGATTTTCCACTGCAGCGAATTTTTAAGTGCGGTCTACATCTGTATACTACCCCACAAGCTGTAGCGGGGGCGTAAGGCAGATGGTGTCAGGACGCCAGGCATGGAAAAGTAGGGTGAGAGAGGACAGAGGCGAGTTGTTTGTGAACGATGTGGCTTATAATGTTCAGGAATGAACAAAAATTTTGTTAGGTTTACGTAGAACTTAAGCTTACAAAGTTTTTGTTATTTCCTGAGCTCCATGGAAATGTTTGACAAGCTTATGGCTGAAACTATTGAATTTTATGTTGCTTATGCTAGTGTCTCGCTGTTAAAATCGGTATAGGTACAAGGAAAGAAGGAATTTTGGTACTTACCTATCATTTCAGTAGTTTCATCATTACCATTGGCCGTTCAATCATAAAATTGGTTGACTGTATCCTTACACCCTTCCTATATAATGCTAGTTCCCTTCCTTCCCGGTAGTACTTGCTTAATCCTGGGTCTTCCTCTGGGAACTATTCCCTCTTTATGTTTCCTTCAATTACATTCTTCACCAACCCATTGTCCCTCAGGGTGTCCAATCCATCTGGTTCTTCTTTTCTACATGTCGTTCCATATGGTCCTTTCCTCTTCTACTCCTCTGTACACATCATCACTTCTCATTTTGTTCGTCCATTTGTTCTTCAGTATTCTCCTCCAGCACCAGATTTCGAAGGCTTCCAGCCTGCTCTGGTCTGCTTTTATAGTGGTCCCTTCTACCGATCCGCACTCTACCACGCTCCCCCCGAATGTTTTCACATACTGTTTCCTCGTTTTAAGCCCTATCTTTTTTGACACGGCAGTTATATATTTTCCATGAACGCCATCTTAGCTTAGACTATTCTTCGCTTTACGTCCGTTGGACTTCTTCCGTTCCACGTGATGGTACATCCGAGATAGGTGAAGGAATCCACTTAACCGAATAAATTATTCGCTGGTGTATTTATTGTATTTCGTCATTTTCATCAGCTACAGTGGTTAAGTGCGGGGTGAAAGTTATATCATCCCTGGCGTACTGACACCCTCCTTATCGGAGTTTTTCATGTGATATTAGTAAAGTTAATGGTTGAAGGCGTAACTTTGAGGAAAATTGTCACAGACATGACAAAAAAAAATATCTTAGTATACTCAAAACTTTAAATGAGGTTGGCAATAAATATTAAAAATGTGAAATATAATAAGGTATTTTTTCGTCTTGTAAGTGATATAAGCTTTGCATGTAGCATCCGAGACTAGAACGGCTTCCCACCTAGTCCTTAGATCGGATATATGACACTTATCGTTTACTTGTAGCAGTTTTCGACTTCCTTTGTATTTTCCTACTCCGCGCAATTAAATCTTTCCGTGCAGGGTCCCAAATGATCGCGGTGTTTCGAGATGGGTTTCAAACTTATTTGTTATTCAAAATTATGTAACTTCATGAATTGAAAGCTCTTTTTTTTCTTGTGTCGTAAATGCGAAACAGAAGTACGACATGAATACTCTCGTTTTAACGATCCAATCTAACACGAATTTCGCCTGTTTCTGTATTTTTCCAGGGTCGGTGCAATCGTGAGAAGCCTCCCTGCAAATATTTCCACCCACCGCAGCACCTCAAGGACCAGCTGCTCATCAACGGACGTAACCACCTGGCGCTCAAGAACGCCCTCATGCAGCAGATGGGGCTGGCGCCGGGCGGACAACCGCTTGTGCCCGGTCAAGTTCCAGCAGCCGCTGCCGCCGTGGTGAGTGACCCTTGCGCGAACCCACGGAAGCGGGAAATGGAATTCCCGCCCGCAGACTGTGCGTTTGTCTCGGGCGATTGAGTTCCTTTGCCCTAGACTTGTTCACTGCCGTCCACCGTCCGCTTGGTTCGGTGTCTATTTTGTCCGGTGAATTGCTCCTGCTCTTCTCGGTGGGGCGTGTCGCTCGCGGTGTTAACCAAACGTGGTTTCTGTCGGGAAGAAAGGGTAAAAAGAAGCTCATTACAAGAGTGCGCACGGAGGAAGGGCGTAATGAAAGGATCTCGTAACGTGCCCGCTCGTGTTTGTGTTTTATTTTTCAAAGAACTCTTTCAAAGAACGATGGAGCAATCGCGATTCAGCGCTCATTCTAATTGTTCCCGTTCCTTAAAAATCGCTGCTCTCAAATGTGACCTGTGTGTAATAACTGTGACCGTGAATAGTTATGGAATTTTCACGTTATGGCTTGCGATAGCAGCTACGCGCAGTAATGTTCTCTGAACCCTCCTCGAATCTTTATATGCGTTCAGACTTTTTCGTGGCGTTTGTGAAGTTAGCTTTTTTTTGCTCTTTATTATCAGTGAAATACTCTTCCCGCGGAAGGCCAAACAGGCTTTCTTCTTCCCTTGAGGGGGTTACAGTGCACTAATGGCTAGAAGAAATGGAAGGATCGCGTGCTGAAATTTTTAATGAGTGTAACTCGACGCTCAGTGATCGCAAATAATTTTGCTTGATTCAGTATGCAAAGGGCTTTTTATATTACATGTTGTGATCATAATCCAGTTTTAAGGATAAATTGGATGCGTTTGAGATTCCGTCCAATCCTATTACTCAGCGCAACAAGTATAAGCGCCAATTTTTGTATTCTAATCCTTTTTTGCTGATTCGCTCACTATTACGTTGAAGATAACAAGGAAATATCATTTGAGTATAGTAAAAATTCTGGATATTTAACTATAGCGGTCTTTGTGAATGAAGTGTTAAAATTTGTCTTGATTTTATTATGTTTAAAACTTATTTTTGCCAGTGATCGTTAACATTTAGGTATTAGAGGAATTGCAGGTGTTGCATCTTTCTTTATATTTTTTTGGCCTCGAGAATGTACTGCAATATATGCAACCTATGGAGCCGTTTGTTAGATTCAGGCTCAAGTTGACTCAATGTTTGAATCACTAGCTGTAACGTTCGTATTGTAGTTTTTAGAGAAGAATGACATGTCGAGAAATGCCATCTTCTTTTTCCATTCCATTAATTTTCCACCTGGTTTATATCATTTTAAGGTATTTACATTGCTACTAATTTCTTGTGAATGTAGTCATAATTAGGACTCTTTAGTCCATAAATTTGTTTTTTTTCCTTGGTGCAGTAGATTCACATGATTGACCTTAACTAATTAGCTAATGAGTGTTTGCATTTCACGAGTATTTTTTTTTCGTTTCTTTGGCATCTTTTTGCATGGTGTTACCACTACTTAAATGTTCTTAACAGATTTTACCCAATTTAAGATCATAGTGTTGGTTTGTGGACAAAAATTGGCAAATAAACCCAACATCAAATCGAGGTGATCGTTTTGAATGCATTTCAACAAAAAAATGACGGTGTTTTGCTGTGATGGACATTTATCTCTATAGGCATAGACGGAGCAATAATAGATTTTTCACCGTAGCAGTTTGTTTTTGGCATGAAGTTGGCGAGAATACTCGCTTTAATGATAACTACGGGCCTGTAAGTTTTTTCTGGGTACGCAATCTCTCATTCTTGGACAGGATTCCTCTTATTACCTCACTGTGAGATCTCAATCAATAATTCCATTAAATCTGCAATAGTGTCAGTGTGGTCGTAATTTTTCAGCTAGACTTGGATTTCGCGTCATATATTTCATTGGTTGTGACTACCACTAGAGTTCATTCTCTGTCTTGATGAAATATCATGAATCGTGTACTATTGTCACTCGTTATCTATTGATCAGCCAAGGCTTCAACAAACTAGTATCCTTGTCAAGGAGTTCAAATCTTTGTCGACCTATAAAGCAAGTATGAAAGTAGTAAACAGCTAATCATGGTTCTTAATTAAAGCTAGCTACTTTCAGTCTGTGACTCCTCGAGCTTCTGGTATACCGTTAGTTATATATATATATATATATATATATATATATATATATATAAGATATGTCACTGAGTGGATTGTTGAGAACTGGATAAACAAGAGGTAGAGTACTTGACAACTTAAAGAAATTTTTTTGTGGAATAAGAATGATGGTGATGAGCTGAAAATTTTTAGTATAGCGTTAAAATTATAATAATAATAATAGAAAATTATTTTCAGCTAAACTGTATCCCTCAATTACAAACTCACGATGAGGAATAAATAAATTACAATTTCGGAAATCAATGAGTGCAGCATAGGGGAACTTGATCCATCCACCGCGGGAACTGATTCCCGCTTTCAGTCGTGATGTCTGTAAATTTTTCATAAGTAAACATCCTCACTATTAATGTAGTATACATGTTAGCTTCGCAGTAAAATGGTTGAAATCGGGATTTGCGAAAATATCTGCCGAAAATTGGTTGGATGGCGTCATGACTACCGATGCCTATTTGGGTTCATTTGCCACTTTTTGTCTCTTTTGTTATTCGTTATATGTACCTCGCTTTTTTCTCTTTAAATTAAAAAAAAACAATTTGTACCTATCCATCCAAATTATGTAAGTAGATGAAAGAAAAAAAAAGTTTTTTTTTCACGGTTTCATGCAACCACCCCTTTTTTGTTTTGTTCTCCACCTTTTTCTTTCGTTTTTTTGAGGTTGGCGGCAAGCTGCAGTTTGCCACTTCTCCACTGACGCTTGGGCAGCCTTTGATGGTATCTGGTTTGGCTTCTCTCCCTCACTCACACACGCTGGGACAATGCTTAAATGTAATGGAGTAGGGACGTGGTGTAATGGATTCCTCCTATTCCCTCTCCCCCTCCAACCCACACTGAACCCTGACCCCTTCCTACACCCTACACCCATGCCTGCACAGTGAGAAACCGAGGGAATCACAGGAACTAACGGGCGAAATATACCGGGACCCCATCTTAAGCTCTGCTTTGTGAAATTCTATCGTTAAGTAAGGGTAGTTTCACTTAGTGATGGAAAAATCGATTTCGATTGAAATCGAAAATCGAGTTTCAATAGTCAAAAATCGAGGAAATCGAGATCGAGCCATGATCTTCGAGTTTCGATCCAAACTCGATTCTTCAACTTCGATCATGACCATTTCATCTGATCTCAGCATACCGTACCGATTACTCTCGTACCGTTTCGCGATCAGAGTGCTGAGTATGATAACGTCATCCGTCCCACGTGAAAGACTTTTCTCTAAGGCCGGCAAAATTGGAAAGGCACGCCCTAGATCGTCAAGAAAGCATCTCAATCAGTTGATCTTTCTTCAAAAATTTTAGTGAAGCCGAATGGTTCCAAGCGGTGATGCCCAAACTTTAATGTGCGTGCATTTGTAAATTTTTACTACTAATAATTCAAGAATGTATTCTAAGTAGATTTTTAGGGATTTTTTATACTATTCAAATATGTATTACGAGCGTTTTAAGAATGAATAATAAACATTTTTTTGTACCAACTGTATTTTTTTCAAAAAAGAACCGTTAATTTTTTCGATTAATCGATCTTTTGGTTCAAATTTCGATTTTTGTTGAAAAGTCGAGCTTTTCATTTCGATTAAAAATCGACTGTTCGAAAAATCGATTTTGACCGACATTTTTCCATCACTAGTTTCACTCTGGATAGTCACTTCCTCAAATTTGACTGGGAAACTGGTGAATATGGAAATATCTCGCTCAAACTACCTAAAAGGTTGCTTTCAAAATGACCGCCCTCAAAAGGTTCTTGACGTCATTTGCTCGTATCCCTCGATATTCCTCGCCCTAGGCTGAATTCGCGTTAAGTGTCCCCGGTGCCTCGATTTCAGGTATATGATGTCACAAGGCGCATCACGCTCTGCTATTATCTTTGGTATTGTAGTGATGTTCAAGTTAGTATTACATTTCTGTGGAACACCACATAAACTTATGTAATCCTCATTTTATTTTCTACACGTTGATATGGTTTTTCGGGAAATTTTTTTCAAAATTATACATCAGATTTAAGATTCCACCTGCAATAGTTTCAATCCGCCGCTATAAAATAGGATTCAAATGATGGTTCATTTTGACATTGATCCTTAATTTTTAGTACAGTTTAGTTCAAATTATGGTAAAGATTATGGTTCCTCTTGAAATTTACTCTGGTTTCCTAGTCGTAATCTATTTACTTGAACCATTTTTTATAAATAAATAAGCATAAAATTTAATTTTTTGTCCGAATTGCTAAATAACTACGAGAAGAAGAGCTAGAAAATCTGCATTCACTTGCAGAAGTTCCAGATAAGCCGTATGTAATAGTTTCTATGATTCCGTTTGTTTCCTTCCTGTTCCTGTGAGCTGCCCTAGCGGTCAAATACCCACTGGGATTGATTGAAACAATAACACTGGTTATTAATGAAACAATAACTACTTGCTCAGAGGGGGTTTTTTTATACACTTGACTTACTTCTCTCCGTTCCTTGTTAACTTGAAAGTGCAGTCACTCCTTGTGCACACAGTTGAAACGTTGCTCCCTTGATGCACCCTTAATGTGAAGAAAACCGTGTCTGGCATGCTGGTTATTGCATCTCTAATAGCCGTAATCAACTCGGTTCGGAATATTTCCGCGAGAAAACTCGATCGGGAAGACTGCGCGAGATTTTTACGAGAGGATTCAATGCACCAAAATCTCTGATTGTTCCGCGTGACTCCTTGGTTACCTAATCGGAATTATATCGAACGGTTCCAACACAACACCCTGCCGTTCTTCAATCTCGAACACATTGAGGCCAACATTGTAGTCTTCTGAGCTGAATATCCAAGGCATGGGATACCCAGACTTAATGGATATGATTCCCGGTGCGTTGTATGATTGAGTAGTCATTCAGACTACTACTTTTATCCCGCGAAACCAAAATTATAAATACATCGACATTTCTCCGGACAAGTTGCGATATCTTCAAATGAGTCGGCTCTTACGACTTTGGTGGCCTAGCTTTGACTATTAGGAACCCCGGATGATTTACTAGGCGAGGAGACTTGTTCACTTGTTTATTCATACCTGTGCGAATCCATCATAAACGCTAAAAAAAATGAAAAATTTTCAGTTCCGGTGGTAAATTTTTGTTAAATTTGCAGTATTAAATTTCGCAGTAATTTTTTTTCTGTCCGTACACCTAAAAGTAAGTCTCTTGATGCCCGGAAAGCGCTCCTGTGAAACTGGAAAAAACAGGAAATCAGCATAGGAAAACTAATTAAAACTTGAAGTGCAACTCAAGGCTATCACAGTGCTAATCGGAAGTCTAAAATAGCACGATTTCCTGTACCGTTTTTCCATGTCTCGTAGATATTTTCCCGCATCTCGCAAGAAGCGGGCGTGGCTAATATACTTTCATTTCTTTGGGTTGGCAACTTTGAAATAATTTGCATCTTCCAGCGCGTTTCCGTTCCACAAAATACTCCAGTAACTTATGTTTAAGGAACTGCTTAGTATCAATAATGCATAAGGAACTTGATAGGGTTTGGTTTTGGATATTCGGGGAGGCGACCGACTGGCGGGGTCAGTTAAGGGAGGAAAGGTGGAGAGAAACCCGGCGTCGGCATTAGCCTGCTCTTAACGAAAGGTGCCAAGGGGACCACGGTTATACGTCACATCCGACGGACGGATTACTGCACTTGAAGTGCCCTCCACAAGACACTCAAGTTGGGGTCGAGGTTCCTCTGAAAAATATCCTCTGCAGGGGTTTGAACCCTGGCCTCCCGAATGGTTATCCAGTACCCTAGCCTCCACAACAACCCGACCCCTTATAAGAAACTTGCAGCATTTTTTTCATAGACGTTTCCTCTTAACTTCTCCTTTCAAATACACAGAGTGGGGAAAAGCAAAGAGAATGAAAAATACAAGCAAATAAAGCCTAATGTTCGTTTCACATGGACTACAAACAAGGGGGATACTGTGTATTGAAAACCCTACCCATCCCAGTGGGTGCATGTCTGCTCCAACCCATGCATGTTTCATGTACAACTAAGTTAATAATAGAACAACCATAGCACAGTTATTAAAGCAAAAGTTGTTACAATGTTTTCTTAGCTTGGTCTTAAAATCTTGTATTGTCTGCTTATTTGTCACAATGTCATATTAAAATAAGGCCTATTATGCATCAAATCATGTTTTGTCGCAGTACTTTTACTTCCATAGTTATGTTTATTTTCCATCTAACAATTTAGTACTTGCAATATTACCACGTAAGTGTGTGTTTGTGATTCCATATTGTATGCTTGCTATGCTCCATATACAATTATTTCCTAATCCTTCCGTCATGTTTACTGTGTTAATGTTATCTTTTTCAGTTTAAGCTTGTATCATTGATAATTTAGGTGTTTGATTTCTAGTTTTAATTATTTTGTGCGTAATGTTTTGTCTCTTGCCCGGTTGAGTTAATTTATACTTCGCGTACTGAATCGGTGTGATATCTGTTCTTATAGTTAGTTTTTCTGGATGATAATATTTTTCTACTTTATTATTCTTCAATTGTTCTGTTAGCAACGCAGACGAATTTTTTATGCCTTTTTAGCGAGTTCTGAGATTAAGAATTTAGCCCTTTCCGCAAAAATTTGGACTTTATTGTATTCCGCACGCTTGGCTATGAGGGTTTCCTTGTAATGTTTTCTGTATGGTCGTCTACTAGATCGCGGGTACACTGCTGTTCATCACCACATGATTTTCCGCTTGTAATAGCGCTTTGGATGGGCATGTCGCGAAAATAATTTAGGAGCATAGAACAGATTTTTCCGCAATTTTTTTAAAAGTATTATTCAAGCGCAGGTAAATTTGAAGGACTTGGAAAAATTTTTGACACTCTTTTTGACGCATAGGTGTTATTCAGTCAGCTGTTTTGATTGCGATTGATGGGCGAGGTTCAGTTATACCACACGTGGCTGGCAATCGTACTTCTGAGCCCATTTGTTTTTTTTTCAGAATTTAGTCAAAGGTTTTATTCGTGTCTCCGAAATATTCGTCAAAAGAGCTTATGTGTAAATTTTCTTTCGGAAGAAATATCAGAAGTAGGTTCAGTAAGCGTTAGATTCTCGGTAAATGTTTAGAGTACCCGGAACTTGCGTAAGTTCCTTGATGAAATGTCTGGAGATTATTAGCAGTGAGACTGAAACGAGTTATATGTTCAGGAATCTTCCGTGGCATGTAGTAGAATCCTAAAGCAGTCTTAAAAATGGTTTCGGAGGAAAATAGTGATTAAAATATGATAGATACAGGGTATAACCTAAAGATACGGTCTAATTTTCATGTCACATTCCTCATATGGAGAATGGAAAATATTTCACGCGGATATGGATGCAAAAACGCTTTATTTCCACGTTAGAACTCATTTTTAAATACAGAATCGGTGACAGATAATAGTGAAAACTGCTTTTTTTATTTAAGTAGCCGATCAATCTTTAGTGATTAGGTTATTTTGTTCTATATACTTCTCAGTCATATAAATCTATATAAAAATTAACGAACGTTGGGAAGAAACTATTTTATAGATCTAATAGTCTCAGATTTAAGTTTGAAATGGATTTAACGTGTGGTTGGTGAGGTATCGCTCATTAAGATCGACCGTTTTTACACTACGTTATTCGGAAAATCAACGTGATCCAGTGCTTAATTTCGTGTAACTGAATGGATTCTGATCCAGATATCTCCAAAAAAAAACTACGTAAAAAGAGATTAGATTTATTTCAACCAAACCTCGCAAAATCTGGACGATTAATCGCGTTTTTATTTCAAATTAGTGAATATATAGCTAAACTTAAGCGTAAAAATACGCAGTCAAGTTCAAAATACGGCTATACTACATGAATCAATAGAATTGTTATTTTTCTAAGTTTTAATAAGCTAGATATTTCATTTAAATCCAGATTGAAGTAAATTCTGAACATAAGTAACTTTATTAATAGTTGATAAATTATATTGATATTTGCCGTCTGATATTTATAGTTTATTATGACTAGCGTAGTAAGCCAATAGCTGCCTTAAATACTCTTTGCTTCTGACCCGCGTAGCTCTTTATTCCTAGCCGACTGAGTTTAGACGTTTTATTCCATATGAATGACTCTTAATTGTGGTTAGCTATTTCTTTAACCGGAAAAAATATTTAAATTGTCACTTATGCTTTGGAAGGGGGACCGAGGCTTTGTTGTTTCTTACGTTCGTTCAGTTTAACATTTTCGCTCGAGATCATATTGATTATTTAGGGCTACGAATCATTAGAATAATCCATGATTTTAGAGTGTTATGATGATTGCTACAAGTCATCCTTACGTTTTTGAAACCTATTTGTGTTTTGACGTCAGTGTGCTAAATTTTAAACAAGATGAAATGCATGTGCGTGTCTGGGTTGCTTTATTTGGTGTGGGAATCTGACTTATAACCAACATTTGGTGTTTTCATGTATTTTCTGATTATTTTTAACCAGTCCCCCTCTCCACTAATCATTAATCTCTTTCTGGTTGTCGCACATTCTAGTCTCTTTACGTCTGAATGAATGTTAAGGACTTTTTGATTTGTTTTATCCGATTGGGTCTCGTTTTCTAAGATTAGTTAAACCATTTTTATGTTACTTATCACCGCATTTCATATTTAAGCAAACCCCCGGTAATCATGTACTGTCGCAAGCTTTACGATCTTGATCACCTAAGTACTTAAAGGAAGTATTTGTCTCTCTCAAGGAAGGAGTTCTCTAAATCAAACTGGAGGCCATATTTCCTTTTCAGTTTAAAATTCAGACAGTTATATCATGATACGTTATGTTAAGTAAATAAAGCTACCTAAACGACGCAAAAGCTTATTTCATATAACCGAAATTCTCTGGAATTCACTGAATACACGTGATAAAAGGTTACTCGGGCTTTCCACCGAGTCAAACTCTCCATATTGGCCGACGTTTCGATGAATGAGTCGTCCGTCGTCACCCAGGCATCTTGTTTCGCAGGGCATCAGGTTTCGATAGACGATTCGTTCATCGAAACGTCTGCCAAGATGGAGAGTTTGACCCGGTGGAAAGCCCGAGTAACCATTAATAACATCATACGCCGGGAAAGCCTTAGTTCTTTCGTCACTAAGTACAAGTGTTTGAGGCTTTAGTTTGACTTCTCTGTTTCACGCCGTGCGCCGAAAACGCCGTCATAATCTTAGGTTTTGTAAATATTATTTTTTCACGAGTTATGAATTTGTTTATTAACTCTTATCGGATAATGCGCTGGTTTAACATAGCCGGAGTTTCGATAGGCGTCTAGCGTACCATCATCTGGTCTATATGACGGTAAGTGATACGCTTACCGAAATGTTGACAATATGTAAACGCTAACGGGAGTGCTACCTGAGAAAAAATTATAAATATCATTCGCGGGAAAATAATTAGTTATTTTTATGAATTATTTTTTTTGCAAGCGATAAAGCATACGGGAAGGTCGCTGTATAAATCTCTGACGTGATCTTTGTAAATGTTATTTCTGTGGGTGATATTTTTTTTGCATTCGAGAAAACATTCAGGGTGCGCACTGTTGAGGTTCTGACGCAGCCAATGCACTATGCGAAATCCCTCCATTTTTTTTAAATAATGTGCCACCGGAGCGACAGCTGCATAATATCTCCCATGGAACAGAGCAAGCTTTGTGGCGAGTTTTTCGAAATGTGGCACGATAATTGGCTAATATTTTAGTATCGCTGGCAAGATAGGACTCTTTTTTTCGCTAAAATGAGACCCAATTCGTCTAGTTTTACGCAAATTGATATCTCGCACGAAGCGCCTAGACAGAGTTTCAGCTGTCAGAAGCAGCGTGGATCCTAATTGGTCGAATGTCAATTTTTTCAACCTGTAGTTTTTAATCAATAACAGTTCGCATGTGGAGACTTAATTAACTAATTGATTGAGGGGTATTAGCTAAACAAATATGGGGGAGTTGACGTTGTGACATTCATCGTCAATTAGAAGCGTTTACGTTTTCTTGTCACTTGAAAGATTTATGTATCTATTGAAGTTTTGCGGTAGAATAATTTACTAAACTGAAATCGTAGCGCGCAGTGTGCGTTGCCAAGCTCAGCGGGCAGACATTTTGACGAGTCTTTCCTCGGCAATTACGAAAATATTTCATGTATTTTCCAATCCTTACATCCATTATGAACCTTACGTCCCACTACATCCATTCAAATTTTCCAATCATTGTTATCTTCATTTGTAACTATTTCATTTGCGAGCATATGTACTGATCTACGTCACCCCTTGCTATTTATGATGTAGGTTATGTTTCTGTTAGGTCTGATAGCCGCAAGGAGATGAAAATATTAACTTGAAAACTAAAGAGGAGTATTATAGATTTTGAGTGAGAACTTGTTTCGTGATGAACAGATCAACATTGCTGTGAATGAGACGGAGTGAGGTGAATGACTGAAGTGCGTATATTTCACTAGGTTTTGTACCTAGCGTATCATACGTAAAGATTTTTAATTACATTGATACTATTGTAGGTGTTTAAGTGAGGTATATTTTTTAAGTCGATTCACGGCGCTGCAATTGCTGCTTCCGAGTCGCAGCAGGCAGCCATGTTAAATATTTAAAGAGCGTTTCGCAGGAAAACTCTCATATTGAAGTGAGCTTTTGATCGAAATTCTTAATATACAACTCAGATTATTTCAACATGCGTTAGTTCTGTGGAACGCAAGTCTTCCCAGATGATTTTTGTGAGCTTTTTACACAATTTCCTCCCAAAAATCGTAGAATGCGTCAAAATGTTTGAGTTCGGATGCCGACGGAAGCAACTTTTACCTGTAACTTTATATTCTGCATTACATGTTAGCTTTAATTCTTATCTGGAGTCGATTACATTTAACTCTCGACTTTGTTGTCAAAGACTCACTTTTTCCATAACTCTTGGACCAAATCTAGTAAAGAAAAGCTGTCATTTCTCTCTGCGAATATTTTGATCCAGTTGGCGATCAATTGTTCCGCTCTTTTGAGTCAATCAATGGCAAAATGAATTACTGTTAATTATGATACATTATTTGTAGCATGCTCAGTTTATTTTGTCCGTGCGTGATTGTATTTTCAATTATTTTGTGTAATTTGTTGAAAACCTTCCACGTTTTCATTTGTTACTTGGTAAATGTGTCTAAATGGTTAAAAAATGTACCTGTTCCTCTGTGGAGCAAGTAAAGTTGTTCCCGCATCACCCTAATTTCTCTTGTTTTGTTCTCATTCTGGCAGATGCATGCGGAGGGTCAAACCTACGGCCACAATCCGATTTTAATCACAGTAGGTTGAAGTCCGAATTTTTACTGATCTCTCTAATGCAAATAAATTATACGTAGTTTGACCCCATCCAGGCGAAATATTGTTTTGTTTAATACTTTTTTGTTTAAAATTATTTGCATTTCGCATGGCGCTGTAATTCCGAGAGTAAGTCATGCCGAGGCGGCCGATTTTTTTTTAAAACTTTGTTTTGTTCATCAGCTCGTGAAGGAAAAAAAAGCTGAAATGAAAAAAATGAACTTCTATGATTTTTTTATAATCCGATGGAAAGTTCCTAGTTCTGTTCATTAAATCCTCTAAAACCGAAGGCCTTTTTTTCACTGTAAATAATGAAATCGTCAATGCCAGGCAATCGGAGTTATTCTCAGAATAAGTTGGTTTTTTTTTCAATTGCAAATTTTTTATGTGCGCTTAGTTTTCATGTCAACACACGCGCTTAAAATATTCAATATTTTGTCATTAATTGACCTAAATCCTTCCTTTAATGATTTTTTTGTGGAAATTGAGGAGGAAAGAAAAATAAAATCGCCATCTTGTATTTTGAATAATCTTTGAGTGTGGATGGCTCTTCTAAGATTTCATGTGAACTCCAGTTTTTACGCTTGAGTAAGTTAAATTAGCGTTTCTTTGTGCATTGCATGGCCTTTTCTTTTGCGGGATATCTTATAATAGGTGTGGATCTGTTCTCTTCTTTGCCTCTTACGAATTGCTTAAGGGATTGAAATATATTTGGAGTGTACCTTGTGTGTGTTTATTGTAGCGTCTGCACGTTGAATGACGTAGCGCATTCAAGAATGATTTCCTTTAGGGGTCGTCAGGAAATCCAGAGCTGGTATCACAAATATTTTCTCAGACATGTAAGTGGCGCTCATGTGCTTGCCTGTTCGTGCGAGTTAGCATCGTCATTTTTTTCGCCCATATGCCTTTGCAATCAAATTCACCAGCTGTCTCAGCCGTGTTTGTTCGTGCTCCTTTTAAAGATGTAGAGGTTAATCGCAGGGAAATACCAAATCTTTTATATTTATCCGAAGTAATTTGATATTTTTTTAATCTCGGTAGATGTCATCATCTTGCAGAAACTCGTTAGCTCATCCGCCACTTCGAAAAATCTTAAAAGAAGTCACGGCTTTAGATAGTATTTTAGTACGTCATCCTCGCATATTTTTAACTGACAGCACTTTAGGATAAAATATGTAGGAAAATAAGAAAGTTTTAAGCTTCAACAACTCCGGGGTTTTCGGCAACACTGGGAATATAAAAACACAGCTTAGCCCGCTACTCCAAAAACTGTAAACAAATCATGTCCAGATATTAGACTTTTAGACCTATTTATATCAACACTTCAGTTTTCTTTGGGATAAGTCTCGGGAAATAATAGATCGTTATTAGCTTATCGTTGACATTTCAAAATGGTATAATGCTTCTACATCGGGGCTTCAGATAATTTTTTTCTTCGAAAAGTGAGTTTGGTTATTTCCTTACAAGTTGTTTTAATATTCATTCATGATGAATAAAACGCTTTTTAATCCTCCACAGGGTATTTAATTGACACTATACGCTTCACATCTCTGTGGCATAAAGCAGTCGGAACAATCCACGTAATTTTATAAGAGGTAGGAGATCAAAGTAGCCGGGGCACCAGGGTAGTGATTACGTTGGTGAAAAGGGCGTCTACCATTGAGCGAGAGAAGTTAATTACTAGCGTTCTTTATTAGATACGCCTGATATATAACCCAATTAAACTCTGAAAATAGCCTTTTTATGATTCATAAAGCGAAGGTGAAACAAAGAACGACGAATAGTTTATTTAGGAGCTAAAGAAAGGAATATTTAGGAATTAAGTGGTGATTTTATTGCTGGGTAGAATTTTAGAAAGCCCTCTGGCCGTGAAATAGTTTGCAGATATCCTCCATAATCTCACAATGCGATGATCCTTTCCAAGCGCAGATTGACAGTGGATACAATTTTGTTTCATTGACCCAAAAAATACCCATTATCTAAATGGATTCAGAATGTTGATCACTCACATGATCGTCTTTTGTATGCAAGTTGCGTCATTAGTGATAAAAAATGATGGAAGTTGTTGAAGTTGAGGTTTTCAAACATTTTCTTTTAAACAACTGAAGTTTTACATGCCGATCACTGTAAATGCTTTGGAAAAATTTTTTTCCGAGTCATACTTGTCAATATTTTTACTCAATTCTTTACGGTTACGTGATAGTCATTGAATTCGAAATCGTCAATTGTTATTCACACACCTGTGGGAGAATAATTCAAAGATGGTGTCCATATCTTGCCCTAATGTAAAAACAACAATGTAGGACAATAGTCGGGTAAATAATTTTATTTTAGCCTCTATAAATTCATTGCCCGCTAATTGCCTATACTCTCCTAAAATTGATCAACAATACCTCTGCAAACTAATGCCAAAGAAAATCGGACAAAAATCAGATAAAATAGAGAAAAAACTGATTGAAAAAATGAGCTGGAAAAGAGCACAAAATCAGTTGCACAGGAGATAGTTTTACCTTCAGTTGTCGACCTAATAAAATCATAGCTTAGTAAAATATCTGACCCATTGATGATCTCAACTTCAACCTTGATCTCAGAAATGACCCAATTTGAAGTGCAGCGACAGTCATGTATCGAGACCAACGTATGAAATTCGTTTAGATGAGGTGACTTTTCTCTCATTTGGACCTTGGTATCAAAATGGTATCGCTTTTTAGGGGACAACTCTAAAATTTAAAGATTGTTCGAAATTTTCCGTTGAATGATACTTGCCATGAGGCGTATAGTGTTCAGTTAATTAATTTTCACACTTATCCCCGCCTTGTAAAGTTATTTTGAATCAGTATAGCTCAATCTGGGCTCGGTGATGTGAAATCGTATGTATTTCGTTTATTTTTTCAAACTTAGTTGAAGTTCCTACCTCCATAAGGTGAGCATGTGCTCATTTATTTTAGACCGATCATCAAGAGAGCCATAATTTTGTGAAGCAGTATTATGTTCTATCTCTACGAAAAATTACACCTTGTGGTGCAATAATCTTGTACTCGATAGAGTGAAATTAAAAAGGGCAGAGATGCGTACTGTTTTCGTTCCCTGCTCTTCAAAGTCAACGAATCTTTCGTTGTTTCTGTCTAATTGCGTTATTTCTTTTTGGTACAAGAAAGGCAATTTTATGTCCAAATGTTTAGCAGCGTTATTCTGTCAGTGTTGCCTGCGGGGAGGATAGACAAGGTTATCATTTTTGCTGTCAGGTGGCGAGTAGAAGCAATCATCAGAATCCAGCTGCGACTAGACTTCCCGATAAATCGTATTCCGATATTTTTTTCTTCTACCTGAACGTAGCCAAAAGTATAGATTTTATGTATCATAGCAGGCTCAGCTGTAGTCTCCGATCCGTAGAGATGCTCAAATTGTTTCTTAAGGTCCTGATTTTAAGAGAATGCGAGATAATTTGTGTAGAATCCCTTATCTAATGATGTTCCAGTCTTTTCCTGCATGAGCCTGAAATTTGGGACATTTACAAATGCAAAATACTTCGAAAAAAACAATATACGTCTGTCCTTTTGTTATGCCAAATCCGTTCAAGATTTCGTTATGGCGGAACTGACATGTTTTCAAGGGAATTAAGTTAACGGCTCAGGTAGATGACAATTTTTGTGTCAACATTCTTTTATGATTTGCACTCTTGCTTCATAGTGGTGCCAGTAATGTATATTTTTGCGAAGTGAACTAATCCTTTGCCGAACTTCGATCATTCGAACTTCCTTCAGTCGATATATCGGTTAATCGAATTCATTGTAACAATTTCCTATTACTGTTCTGTGTATCTTTCATACGGAATCAGTGTATATCTTCTGTCAATTCATTTTTTTTGTTCAAGAACCCACTAAACGAAGTTCTATTTTCGGTCCAATTACTGTATAAACTTATTTTTTTAATCCCCGATTAATTGATCGACTGTTTGTTAAATTAATGCTGATCGAATTTTTATTTCGATATTCCATGACATTTTGAATGCTGTTGATGTACCTCTCCATTATTTGAATTTTTATGAGACTTTTCCCCCCTCGAAAGTTGAATCGATGTATTGAAGTTCGACTGTCATCGAAGTTCGACTCCAGTAACAATTTTTTTTAATGGCGCTCGCACCTCCTTTAGGGGCAGTGCTTGGTGATAAATTTCTTATGTGTGCTCCCGATATAAATGTGATGTGATTTGTACGGTACGCGGGCGTGACATGACACTGTATATCTTGTTCGTCTGGGCGTCGCAGGCAACAAATCCCTACCTCACGGGGATGCCACAGGTTGGCAGCACCTTCAGTCCATACTTCACGCCCGCGGGCCCCATCATGCCTGTGTTGCCACCGGATCCTGCCTCGGCTGCGGCAGCTGCCGCTGCGGCTGCAGCCGTCGCCTCATCCTCGTCGCTAGCTGTCGTTCCCCAGACGATGGTCGCTGCCGCACAGAAGATGCCTCGTTCAGACCGGTTAGAGGTATGCCTAGCAACAATCCTCAACCCACAGGCTTCGGCAAATGTTGGTTGGACTCCATGAAGTAAATTAAAGGAAGGAGAACATTTGTTTATAGTGTGATCGAATTTACTACGCGTGCGCGGGGTGGCCATATTGTTAAAATATTATTGTCGCTACGTATTAGCGTAATGTTAACATTTTTCCGGTTTCCGCAGATCTATCATTCACAACTTTTTTGTGATGAAATTTTTTCACAAGGTTTGAAGGATTCTCTTTGATCTACGTATTATCTCTTTTGAGTAATTTTTATGTAAATTAATAGGTTTATTTTTTATTTTTGGCAGTAGTTATTATTTTTGCATATAATCATCAGAAAACATCAGGATCTTTTTTTTGTACTAAATATCAAATGTTGCACAAGCTGAAGATACTGAGATCAATATTTTTTTCTTTAGTTTTTTGCATGAGTAATAAATTGGATAGACAAATAAATATTGCCATAGGACATTGTGTACAAGTGATAAAATTGTAAATACTTCAGAAGTTGAGAATCAACATAGAATTTTTGAATGCTCACCTTTATATTGGCCTGGCAATGATATCCTTCACTGCTTTCTGTTTGAAATTTTTGTAAACTCACTTTGTATGGCTTCTTTTACAGGTGACGAAACAGGGTAGCTATTTGTAGATCAGTATATACATTTATATATATATATTTATGAATATTAATTTGCATATACATTTCTGTTTCTTAGTTTTTTTCTTATTTTTCCCTCCTCTCCTGGAATTGCAGCCGCTTCTTATTATGTAGTTATCAGTACAGCAACGATTTGGTTTTGCATCCACCAGCTTTTACTCAAAACTAACTTATTTTTAATTGTTTCATGGATAATTTTCTTGGGCTTTCTTTTTTCTTTTCACATGTAATGCTAATTTAAGTTGGAATGCTTGTTTTTAAGTGGTGTAGCACTCAAGTGATTTTTTTACAACAGTTACTTCAAGCTGCCATTGTAGCATATCTTGTGATTCTCATACATTATTTTTATTTTGGTAGCTGATTGCAGTAATGTTCAAAAATGTGTTCTAATTCTCTAGGTGTAGTTTTCTCTTTAACATAATATTTTCATTTCAGTTTTCTTTAAAATTGAAATGCTACATGACATGTATTTATTATGCATGAAAAAAAACTGATGTTTTCTTTGACGTATGTTTTTTTGCATTTTGTAACCATAATAATCATAAAAAATTTTGATTAGATATCGGAGTATTTTTGCCTCTAGGAAAGGTGTTCTTTTTCAGCAACACAGTGAAGAAATAACTGTAAATTGTCTTACTTAAAAGACCTAAGTACTGAAATATGTAGGCGAAAGATAATTAAAATTGCTAGACCATGCCTCAACCAGGAAAGTCAGAGCTAGTTGGAAAGAATCTACTGGGTTATCTGAGCTAGTTCTCACAAGTTGCGACCATCTCTCTATCTAAAATGATGAAAAATAGAGGCCCAAGATGATAATAGGAAATAAACTAGTGTCTCCAGCTTTCAAGTGTACAACTCTTGACTAAATACATATTTTTTCAACACAAAATATGATTGTCATTTGTGAGGAAAAGAATCTTAGGCTCAGAACTAAAAAAATATTATGTCTATATAAATGGAGTACTTAAGGTTGAATGCGTGTATTTAGAGCAGAAATTAGGAAATTTCTGTTTCATTGGCGAATGCCATCTCTTGTTTTTTATTTTTTCCAGTATTTTCACTGCCTTCAATTTTCCTTTTCTTGTTCTCTTAAAATACCTTTGTAATGATAGCTTTCTTTCTTTAAATAGCTTTCTCACAATATCATAATCCCCCCTAAAAGCAAATGTGTTTCCATATTCGGTCATGTAAGCCATTCCTTACAAAACATTTTATATTCCTCTGCCGTGATTATCTGGTATCATTTTGGAGATGAAATTTTTCGCGTGAATGAAACACCTCGCTTGATTAGAGTACAGCAATCGTGTAAGAATGCTCATCTCGTATATCATTTTCAACGGACGTTGTAACGTCAAGCGACGCTAAATTAAAATAACTCTCACGTGGTTCTTCTAAATCTGAATAAATAATTGTTGAAACACTTTAATCTAAACTGAAGTGAATGTTGGAGTTTTCAACTTTAGTGCTTTGGTGTCTTAACATCATACTCCCTTCATAGGAATGCCTGCAACTCTTCCTTTAAAATGTTAATTGGTGTAATCTTCTTATAATTCCATGTATTTCCCCATAATGCAAGCATATTTATATGTATTTTAATGGAGACATGAGAACAAATTCTAATATTTTATTTTTGAGAAAGATGGATGTTTTGAATGGAATGGTTGTATGGTCAATAACATATAATTGACTGACGGATCCTGCACAGCTTCGTCTTAACTTTTTACATCACGCATGAAAAAATATATATCTTTATGCTTTTACATATGACACACAAAAACTTTCCTCTCGCTGCAAAAAAAAACTTTTGCAGGGATATCTAAACTACCAAGATTTTATTTTCTCTACTTGTTCTACCCATCCTCCATTTTCCTTCATGGCTTATTTACGCTGCTAATTTTTTTTGCGGTAGTCTCAGCTTCATTGCATATGTATAATTTGTATTGACTAGATATGTACCGTAGATTCTCTAAATTTGCAGTTCAAAACCATTGACCTTGAATATCCCTTCGGGAAAAATACTATGGGGCTACTGTTAGATTTTTGGAATGTTTTTTTCCCAAGGCTGTTATAGTTTCATAGTTATTTGGAGCAAGCACCTTTGAACTGGGTGCATGTAGTGACTGCTGGACTCTAATAGCTATTTCTATGCTTATTTGAAATGCTTGCGGCGGTGATTATCCGACTATAAGACTCCTTATAGTGATATAATCAATATCTCTGGTGGTTTGTAATTTTCTGATCAATATAGAGATTGCCATAATTGTCCTATCCATATTCTTTTAATTGTTTTATCACTCTAGCCAAAGTCTTATAGTTACTGTAGGCATTACCATGAGCGCCAAATACAGTTTTATGATGATTGTTCCAAATAACTGAAGAAATATATTTCACAATTTTGACCAATTTCTATGGTCACAATAATAGTTCTCCAGTACATTTCTCTCAGTGATTTATGGTTTAATCTGGACCTAAATGTTCGCTTATGAATATTGTACTCTACGCTAAGGCCATCAGGTTTAATCGCGTTTATCCCTTCTTTCTCACTCGCAATAATGCTCAGAATATACAGCAATATTTCTTTTTCTCGGTTCCTTCGTCGGACATCGACCTGTAGCATTAGGCGCGATATTTTTTCCATATAATCTTCCTACCCCGCAGGTTTCCTCTTGCAATCAAATTGTAACTCGGCATTTTCCTGTTATTTTCTTCAAATTACGTGTCGTTTTTGCCCATCCATTCCGTTCAATTGCCATACAGTATCCTATCCACTGTATTTGTAATTCTGTCTGTTACTTGAAACGAATATTAGCGACGAAGAGCTCAGTAATCTTCCGTGAAACTTAAGAATTGATTACAAACATCCCCTACTATAGTCTTTAACTATTTTCTGTTAGAACTCCGTGGCCTAGGAAAGAACTAGGGAAAAAATTTCTACGCGGGTCTTAGTTGTTATGCAACCGGCTCTACACGACAGTTAATGGGGGTTGCGGAGAGCCACGGATAAAAGGGGGGAAAAAACAAAAGAGCATGTCATGTGCATATTTTCTATGTTCGAACCGTAAGACTTTGTTTCGATAAAATTGTGACCCTTGGAAACACAAATAAACGGGTACAATGCTGTAAATTATTTAATTAACATGCCTTTCTCAAATATGTTTCCAAGTTTGCTTATATTTTAAATTCTGAGCATCATTGACCCCTCTGAAATCACTATCTGATTTCGTGCAGACTCATAAAATTAACCTTAAACGCATTTTTTTATCGATCATGTAATGAATTGGTGGTCTTACACAAATTTTTGTTGCGTTAGGTAACTCCTGGTCCATCGTATGAGTTCAGTAGACATTACAAAGGATTTCATCAGCCTCACGTACCTGACAAACACAATGTTGTGGATTCAGGGGCTATTCTGAGCATCTCAACCAAACCCGGTGTTCCCGATAAATATTCCAGCTCACTCTATCAATTGGTTCCTAAATCATGGCCTTCCTTGAAGTAAACACCCTGTGAATTTAGAGTATCTGCTGTATTTTCCTAATCCTGTAATTTATTTTGCATACCAACTTGTTCAAAACATTTATCTGCCAAGGCAAAACTGTTAAGTCTCTGGAATGTCATGTTATACTTGATTAGTTAAAAAAACAGTATAATTTGATTAACCTATGTGTAGAAAACTTGCATTCACTTAGTAAGTTTAACCCTTTATGTTGACCGATTAACCTCAACCACACCCCTTACCTGTGCCGCAATTCTTTTCTATTATTATGGCTGAAATACACAGATGAATGAGATGTTGTTACTTATTCACTTTTGCATAAAATATAAAGAATATTAGTTTTTTTTAACTTTTTTATTTTATGTAGCTTGTCTTTATCTTCTAAATTGTATGAAACAACCATATGTCGTGTATTGTAGTGATGTGTCCATTTTCTTCTTCTGTGTCACATAGCAAAACTTGTCAGATGTTCATTATTGACTTGTATATTTGATAACCTTAAGCCCCACAGAATATATTCCTTGCCTTAAAATACCTTTTAGTAAATGCATTGGTGGGATTTTTTAAAATTTTGATTTTAAGTTAAAAGCATTACAGTTTTGCTCATGCCTTTGATTATGTGTTTTTGAAGGATTATTAGTCATCAAATCCTTATTTATCAGAGTCATGTTGTAAAAAGCTGATAATTGTAGTATCTTGGTAGTCTAAAATTAATACATAGTACATAATCTGTTCTCCCAAAGTTATTAGTGAAAAAAAATACATAATGGTGAACAGTGTTTTACTCTTTACAACAATAGACTAGTATGTGTTTGCCTCTTGTTTCTCCTACATAGACTTAATTGACTATTAATGCAAAATAATTCGCTCATCTGTTTGTGAAACTCAAGTATTTTCAAGTGTACTTTAATACTCCTTGACACTCACACGAGGTCACCCAATCATAACCCACCATTTATCATCCATTTCTTTTTCATAGTTTTCTCCCTAACTACCCTCAGAAACATTTTTTTGTTGATATAAGAATTAAGCAATGGCTGTATTTCATGTAGGATTCCTTTTGCATGCAAATAGATATCCAGTGGGGCTTAAAAATATTACATAAATGTTTTTAAAAAGTCTGTAAACCTATAAAAAGCCTTACTACTATCAAAACAGTTTCCAACCTCAGCCTTGTTCCTAATCCCTATAAATATATGTAACTATTATGATATATCCTCTTCATTATGACTGTATTTTTGCTGTATTTTATTGCAAAATGGAGGATATTGAATATGATTTCCACCCCCCACTTCCTTTTTTACCACCACAGTTTACCTTTCACAGAGTCCAGATACCCGTCACCTTTGCTCAGCATACCTAGTCATACCTCTTGTGGTAAATGTGCATCCTTTTTTGAGTAAAGTCTTGGTGATAGCTGTTATAACCATGGCCAAAAACCTTCGTTAACCCATCGTCCACTCTTTTAAGCTATGACACCATATTTCTAAGTGCCTCCAATTGGGCTCTGCTTTGGTGGTATTCTTTTTGCCTCTTCTGCTCCCACCTGAAATGACCTCGATCCTCTGGTAAGCCCTGATATTTGATAATCCTGCTGCGATTCTTCCTTTACTTTCCTTTTCCCCCTCCGATGTGTTACTGTGTATACCCAAAGGGAGGGCAGGCTGTGGTGAAAATTCAGCCTCGATATTTTAGCCAAGTTACCAGCATTTATCAGTATGAGGTAGAGTATATCTGCAATGGTAGGTTCTTGATTATTCAATCTATCCACTGGCCATTACAACTTTCGTTCATTGTCTGAGTTCTTGATTTCATCTGTGGCTGCATAAACAACACATACCCTCATTCAATGGTATTTCTTTTACACTTCCTTGATTTCTTCCAGCTTTTTGCTTATAATAAAAGAAAATTTTTATGGGAAACCTAGCAAATTTTAATTTAACGAGACTTGTTGTTATCATTTTGATGCCATCATTATTAATTCAGAATTCTGGGTATGTCTAAGACAATTTAATGTTCGATATGTGTCTATATTTCTTAAAAACAAATGAGAACTCAGTCATATGCCCTGGTCCTCTATGGTTGGATAATCAGTGCATACCCTTATTCAATGATAGTTCTCCTGCACTTCCTTTATTTCTTCTAGCATGTTTCTAGAAGAAAATGTTTTTGGAGAATCTTCCAAATTTTTATTGATTATATTTTTCATAATTTCCTTGATGTGGTCATTGTTCACCTACGAATTCAGGGTATGCCAGAGCCTATTGATTGCTTGATGTGTGTGCTTGTTGTATACAAATTAAAGATCGATCTCATACTCTGGGATTGTTGATTTACAATCTTGTGTATCTCAGTTTCCAAAAACATATCAACTTATAGTAGAAGTCTTTCTCTCTTTCTCCCTTCTGGTAAACACAGTATATCTCTCTGTACCTGCTACTAGGTCCCACACTATTTTGCCTTGCCCAATAAATGAAATGATACACTCTTATCTACCCCAAAATGCCTATGCAGTAGCCTTTTGCTTGATCTCGTCTCTGCCCGTTCTGCCCAACCCCTCACCCTTCCCATCCCCTCTTCCCCCTTCTCATTGTCACCCGTCCACCACCTCTCTCTCTCTCTCGATAACCCTGAACCCTCGATATCCCTTCACCCCCCCCCCTCCCTCTTCCCCCTCGTCTCCCGACCCCTCACCCCGCCTGCCCACCTTATAGGTCTGTCGCGAGTACCAGCGAGGTGCGTGCAAACGTGCCGAAAGTGAGTGCCGCTTTGCCCACCCTCCCGACACAGTCGTGACGGCCAGCGAAGACGGAGGCATTACTGTCACGGTCTGCATGGATGCGGTGAAGGGGCGATGCAACCGCGACCCTTGCCGCTATTTTCACCCCCCACTGCACCTACAAGCCCATATCAAGGCTGCCGCACAGTCACGGGCCAGCACTGCCCACGTGGTAGGCAATGAAAAAAAAAGAGATTGACAAAAAATTTTTGATCAAAAAAAAAGGAAATAACAAAAAAAAAAGAAACAGCATTTTAAAAAAGTAAAAAAAAGATGAAATCTCACACGCGCTCTGTCTATCTATCTCTCTTATCTGTCTCTCTGCTCTGGGCTGTTTTGTGTGTCATTGTCATACCAATATATTTTTTCTCAGTAGATACGGTATAGTTTTTGCCCTATTTTTTAGTAGTTTTCTCTCTCTCTATCTCTCTCGTAGTCCACTACTGTTAGTTTTTTCTCACTATCTCTCTCTCTTTTTCTCTCTCTAGCTGGAAACTGGGTCTTTGATTTTTCCTGGTCAATTTTGTGATGCCATGAGCAGTACATTGCCTTGATCAGTCAACTCTATTTCTTTTGGGGTTTTTTTAGACTAACATGATTAAGCTTTGAAAAAAAATACTAACCCAGCTCTAATGGCCTTTTAACTTTACTTTTCAAGACTAAAATGTAACTTTGAATCGATTAACATAAAGATGCTAAGCCACTTACATGCATTGGCTAATATTGATTGTGTATAACCTCTCGGGAATCTGGTCAATACTGATTGCTGAATCACTTTTCAATCAGAGTCAGTTTGAAAAACAAAATGACATTGTTTTGTATGGTATATTGATGAGAGGCCTGTTGTTGTTTTCTTTTGAAGAGATGCTAATGTTTTTTAGTCAATTTCCATTATTTTCTCACACAAGTCTCTCATTTTTTTATAGACCCCAAAAGTAGTAGATATGTAGCAGCAATTAAGCACATCACGTTTCCCTGATCCTATGTTATGCCAATCTATTTTTTTTTTGCCCACAATGCTCCACCCATAGACTCCAATGCTCCCTTTTCCATGCTGACAAGCCCTGCGCTATACAGTTCTGCCAATAGTCTCTTGGCCCCTATAGCCCCTTTACAGCCCCCCCCTCTTATGCCAATTGTCTTGTGACTTATGCTGCACCCTATTCTGTAGGGAAAGCCCCACTGCTCCACCCTTCTTGTGTGCTGGGACCTGCTGGAACGTTCGCTGCTCAGAAACTCTGATGCACAGCTATCTTTCACTCATTAATCGTTTGTTTTTTTTTTTTTAAACCCTCATGTTCATACTCCAGATTCTTCTTTCCCTGGCTTTTATGTTACTGCTCTAGGAGATGCACTTTTCGTTTTAGTACCGATATATATATAAATATAGCCCCTCCTACAATTCCCCCCCCCCCTTCTAATACCCCCTTACCGCCCTGTATCAAATCCTTTTCGCATATTCAATAAACTTTTTACCCCCATTCCCCATCCCCCCCCTTTGGCTGAATATTTCATTTGTTAAATGAAAGTTTAATTTGTAACATGGAGGCACTCCATGCTTTAAAATAAATCATTTTTTTATTTTGATCCCTCTGTCAATCCCCCCCCCCAATGGGTTACACTCAATACCTTGATATTACCTCTTGACTTCAACCTGACATATAAAACATGATACTTGATATGATACCCGGGTCTACCTAATCTTCCTCTTCTCCTTTTTATCTTTTCAAAAACCTCTTCTATTGTTCATTTCCTCACGAAAGATTTGTTTTTATTTTTATTATTTTCAAAAGACCTCAAGCTCTCTCTTTTTATGAACTGAAAGTTTGAAGCACGTCCTCGGAAAGTTCCTAGATAAAATTACTCTATGATAATTATTTCTCAGCGCTCAGGAACCCTGCCGGAGTCAATAGAACAAAACTACTGCACTTGATGGGCCTCTAAGTGATTTTTTACTAAGAAAAAGTTGACAATAAAGATTAGAAAAAGACTTGTGTTTTGGTTTTTTTGTCCCCCAAAATGGGGTCACCAGAGGAGCACAAATATTGGGCTTGTTAGCAATGGATTTCCACACATAATGTATCTAAGTCATCCATTATATGCCGATAATGACTCTGATTTGTGCTAGATGGGGGTTTTTTCAGGAACCTTTCCTTTTAGCAGGTATATTGGAGTAAAGCAGAAAATTACACCAAGGAGGAGGATTTACAGTGTCAGGTCAGGGAGTGGTGAGGTGCAAGGACAAACAATTATTTACTTCTCAGGATATAATCAGTCGGCCACTGAAAGAACAAAAGAGAAAAATGACAACAGAAATTAATATGTTCATTTTTATGTGACTTCTCCTGTCGCAAGCATAGTGTTTTGGACTAGGAATTAACATAATTTCACTTTTCAGGGTGGTGATGGAGAAAAATTAAATGTACTACTTAACTTTTTTTTTAAATTAATTGTGTGAAAAGTTTTTATATGTGACTCTCCATGTGAATTTTTGTAAATAAAAAAATTTGGCCTCTTTGTTTGTGTTAAGGTAAGTTTTTTGAGAAAAGAGTACCACTCACCACTAAATGGTTTTTCTTACTCAACTAACCTTGGTGTTTTGTGAGCTTTCTACTGATGGAAGTCATCATTACATTGCAGAAGAGGATACTACCCCCCTTCCCCCCCCCAAATAGTGATCGTCCGTCGAGTGTATCCCTTTTTGTGCTTTTGATGAATTGTTTCCCAACCAACTGTATGCACTTTGTCTCCCTTCAAAATCCAGTTGGTGCCATGTATATTCTGTTTTTTGCTTCTATAATTTAATGCACAGTGCTTTCATAAATGCTATTTTTTTATAATTCAAGAGAGAAACATGGATAGTGTTTTTTAACGATTCTTTCTTGAAAGCGCTGGAAAGTTGCTACTTGATTGAACATTAGTGAGATAGTAAAAAAAAAGAAGACATCCAATTGAGCAGTAAAATGAACGGAAAAATAGAAATTAAGGTTGCTTTGGTTGTCCATGATTGTTCGTCTGTCATTGTCGATGTTGTCGTGTTTCCTTGCTTTCCAGGTGTGCATGCTGCTACCATTACTTGTAGGTTATGGGCATCAATAAGTCATTTGATGACTAAAACTTCTTGCCCTTCCTCTCGTCCTTACCTTGCCAATTGTGACCTTTTTCTCCCTTTATTTTGACATAAGGGGGCAAACAGATTTTTATCATTTGGCCAACATGTTCTCTCATCACCATAGAAACTGAGTCAGAATGCTACTTCCTTCATAGCTGTATTAGGCATTAGCCTCTTTAGAATTATCTTAATGAGCACTGGACTGCTTTACTAAATCCACTCTCTAGTTGAACATTTTAATGCCGTCTTTACCCCTTCCCCCTCACTGGACGCAATGTAAATTTGTTTTTTTTTTTTTCAAGCATCACTATTGATCCCAAAAGTGTTTAGAAGGATGTATTAATTGAATTTTTTCTGCTGCACAGTAATCTTAATGGAATTGAATACCGTGACGTTGACATTGTTGCCTTTATATCAAAATGTTACTTCCCCTGCGCACTCATCATAGCATCAGTCCTGCCTTTCTCTGGATGTTCTCTGTAGTGAATCTGATAGCTTCTATGTGTCTACATTTACCCATAAAGCTTTAGCCATGCTTTCATTTCTTTTTTTTGTGAGACTGCCTAATATATTGCATCATGGGAAATAATTGCAAGTTCTCGGACATATTAGGGGCAGTCAACTGTGCGGTTGACTTGCCCTTAGAAACAAATATACTATTGGACTGTATGTGGTGGTTAAAAATTTTACATAACTGCGCAAGATATTTTGAAAAAACACTTTTGAAATAGTAATTAAAGGTAGTAACTCCAGTAGCCAAAAACATGTATTAGAGGTAATACCTTTAATTATTACAGTCATCTGGAAGAAGTCGTTTCTTTTTTATTACTATTAAACTCCTATGTGATCATAGTAATTATCAACGTGGTTAACCCTTAGCGGTCCAACGTCGAGCTGAGGTCGACACAAGAGAGCGCTGCGATTATTAGTTAGTTAGATAAATCACAGCGCTCTCTTGTGTCGACCTCAGCTCGACGTTGGACCTGATACTAGCGCTCGGACTGTCTAGTCTGACTCGACGTTGGACCAGATACTAGCGCTCAAACTGTCGAGTCTGACTCGACGCTGGACCGCTAAGGGTTAAAGCAGTTTTTTTAAAGAAATTTTGTTAACAATGCTGTATTATTTTGCAACTGTGGGAATTTGAATATAGTGATTATGGCAGTTCTTGCGGAGATTAGAAATCTACATTATCACATTAGTACTTGCTGTAATCACTATGTATGTAGTTCTCAAGTTGCATAATCACAATAGCGATAGCTTCGATGAATATTATAGTCCTATGATTAATAAATAAATACCTAATTCAATGGCGATTGTTCGAAATTACTAAATAACCAAAGAGAACGGTTATGAAAACATTTTATCATCACAAAACATGGTCTTATTGTATTACTTTCTAAGGGTTACTCAGTCCCTTCATTATTTTCATCACACGGTATTTGCATTTTTTATAAACGGTGGTAGCATACTGGCTCTTCCCCCCGTCTTTACTTCCCCTCTTCCCACCCCTCTCACCCATCTCTGAAACGTATCATCATGTTTGAAATGCTTGCCCCCTTAGGCTTACTCTTTTTGCCAGTTCTATTTCAGTAACAACAAGCAAAAAATATATATATAAACAAATATAAAAAAAAGAGCTGCATGCCACTCTGCTCCTTCTTCTGACCAATCCCGTATGCCGACTGCCCTACTCTCTATCACCCCTAATGGGCTGGTTCTCATGACCACTGATTATTCTCTCCATGTGCTCTCTCAACTCTACCATGCAGTGATTGTTGATTTTTTATACTTGCCCTTGTGCCTTTTTTTCTCTATCTTGTGATATGGTCGCTTCACACACCATGTCATCGTTCCATAATTTTTATTATTATACCTTTGATTAATGGTTGTGCCTCTATATACATATATACATATAATTTTTTTCCTCGGTATTATTTTTCTGATTTGTCGTGCTCATTTTCTTCCCATTCGGGCCTACCCGATGCTTGGCTGCTTGCCTGCCTGCTACTAATAGCCCGTTTCCGTGGCAACAGTTGGCAGCGTGGAAGTGGGGAAGAAACGCGCCCGTGACCCTAGCGATGACATACTACTGGTACCATAATGCTTTGCATGTCACTTTTTTGTTATCATTATTCTTCGAGTAGTAGAATGTAGCTGTTTCTCTTGGGTATACAGCACAGACATAATTTCTCAAGAAGCTAAAAATTTTGCAGCAGTCTTGTTCGAAACTTTTTCGTTATTTTCTTTTAGCTTTTTCTCGTTCTTTATTTGATTTTGCTTTCCCTACTTGATTCCTCAGCTTTAATGTCTCACGTTTTTTGAGTTTTGCCTGGAAAAAATCTGGAAATTCTCAGATTTTTTGCTCATCCATTAAGTTCAATGCTTTTGTCCGTATTCACTTCGATGAGGACCCTTTTAGTAGTTCAGAAATTACCTGAATTGGTTGGGCAAGTCACTGCAAAACTGCTCTTACTCCAAAAGCTGGGCTTTCGGAGAAACAGCTTAGCAAAACACATGCCAGATGTCTCTCTCCCTCCCCCCCACCCCGAAAAAAAAATCTCTCTTTATGCTAGCTATGCAACCAAGAACAACATAGATGTTCTTGAAAATAGTTCTTGATGAATACATATCAAGTTTGTGCTTTATGCTCAACCATGTACTTGAGCACCAAGTGTTCATTGTACATTGACATCAGTGCTGGAAGTGGCCATCGTGTAGTCAAAAAATTGAGTAATCCATTGCATTTTGGTGATTAGTATGTCACCTCGTGGAGTCCTCACTCTTTTTCCAATCAAATCATCGACCCTTTCGCTACCAGCGGACTGATTGAATTGCCATTGGTGTCTGTGCAAAAACTGCCTCCGGCCAACTTCAAAATCAGCCGGTATTTTAATGTGCATGGATAGAAAAGTTTTGATATTAAGTACCATCAGAAAGCCTTCCTCGTCATCATTCAATTCCCAAATGTTAACCTAAAGCTTGCCAAATTAACCTTCGAAGACTCGTAAAATATATTGATTCAGTCAAAAAATCAAAGTCAGATGAAATCAAAAAAATCAAAAAGCAAAAACAAGTCAAAAAATATTTAAGAACTACAACATTCAAAAATAAGATGCACGATAATGGCGGTACAGTCTTGGCACACCCAACCGGGAATTTGCTGGCAGTAAAAGGGTTATTGGTTTGTACTAATCCTCCACTATGGAAAAAATAACCTCTACCTATAATTCCATTTCCAGCTCTGAAGTTTAGTTTGAAAAAGCTGGATGTAACATGTAGCGTTGAGAGTTGAAGAAGTAGTGTAAGTTGTTAGCATGTTGTGAGAAAGGCTGTCATTTGCTAATGTGCTTCATCCTTTTTTGAAAAACAATCACCAAGGAAAGAGAGCAAGAGAGATAGAGAGGATTTGGGAGTGCAGTATTGACATGCATTTGAGGTGCCTCTTACATAGTGCTTCATGTAATAATAATATTTCAGTAATTTCTTGAATGGGTGTGTTTTGCATGTTGAGATAAAAAGGATAGCGACTACTATAATGCGTCAGTAACATTCTCTGTGTTTAATCACTCTATAAGATTTTAATAGGCTGTTGGAAAACCTTGGTCACAACATTCTAGCAACTTTCGTTAGGCTGCTTTTTTTTGAAAAAAAAGAAGAGAAACTTCTTTTTTGAAACCATGGCATTGACATTAATCATGACACCAACTTGTGTACCAGATGTTGAATCCATAAATAGTATATTTATGTAAACCAACATGGACTCTGTTCCCCCTCTACCATTTGCATGTCATGCTTTTGACAGTCACTTGACAACTCTTTTTGAGGAGAATGTTTGGGAAACATTAGCCTTTTGGTGATGGATTTGAACTGGTAGATTCCTTCCTGCAGATCAAAAACCACCAGACATGCTTTGCTGCTATATATGTTTAAAAAATGCACCGTAGATGTTGCATACCTTATAGCTTCCTTCAAGGGCACCTGTCCTCATTCCCCTTAAAAATTCTATTTTTTCTTTCATTTTATAACTGCCAACCTGCAAAATTGAGCAGGTAGGCTTTTTCCAATTTTGTTATTTTTTGCTAAGGTTTTTGAAAAATTTTTACCCTAGATTTTTTCAATCGGTTTGTTTATTAAGGTGAGATAATCTCATTGTTCAACAATATATCCATTGGTAAGTAGAACTGGATTTTTATTGCCTTGGAAAATGTTATTCGAGTGCAAATACTGGGTTTTGATTTTTTTGTACAGCCATAAAAATGGTACATATTTCTCTTAGTTGTTCTGAGCGATTGCTATTTTGGATGTGTTGATGCCAGAAAAAAAGACTGTGAATTTATGAGTGTGATTTCCATAACATGTGTTAATTTATGATATCCATACAATCATAGTTAAGTTGACTATGAGGCATATTACATTATTAAGATGTTGGTACTGTTGCCATAAAGTCAAAAAAAGGGATGATACTATCCATGTTTATCTTAATGTACATGCATATTTGGGAATCAAACACCACATTGTAAGGAACTGTATATTTTTCACAGCTTTTACGTATCATGTTGATGGCAAATCATTCTGCTGCTATAACTTATGGTTTATTTTTGCAAGTGAATAGTATGATTGTCATAATCATCTGATTGCATGCCTTTTTTGTATCTATAGCATGTTTAAATACTCTATCAGCCTTATCCCAGTATTTGCACTGAATAGTTCTTTTTTTTTTATCTTATATCTAACCAATCAATAACCCACCATCATCTCTAATTTCCCCCAGTCAAGAAACCTGCAATGGCCGGTGAGATAGGAAGTAAGCGTATTATTCCATCAAACCATCACCAATTACTGCCAAAAATATTGTTGTCTCTTTCTTCAATAATCCACTAATGTACTTCCATTGTGGAAATTGTCAAAAAATCATTTTCTTAACTGGAATGAGAATATTTTTGTTAAGACGACTGCCAATTGCACCCCAGTGTGAAATGTGTGTGATACTTCAGGTGTATTACATGTGCAAATGTGTGTTAAATCCTTTTGTGTCCTGTTTCATTGTCATTATGAAGCATAGCGAGTTCTTAAGTAAAAATGTCACCGGGCTCATACGCTTGATTGTGAAATTTCTGATGAAGTGGTTTCAGGAATCAGAAATGTTGACCTTTAAATGCTGTGCATATGTTTAACTTAAATCTTTTTGCATCCTCTTCTGTCATTTTGATGTTTTAATGTCCAACTTTAAGCTTCATTAATGTCAGTTTGTGGTGTGTGGCCAAAGTTTGAAAAAAAATAAGTTCTTACAAATTACTGAGAACAGTTCATTGTTAAAAGATGTTTAGACTCTGAAAAAATATTTTCCTATTTCAGATGGATATGAAGTCTGTTGGCTCGTTCTACTATGACAACTTTGTAAGTTTTATTCTTCTTTGTTTAAGGTGGCTCAATAATACATATTAGCCATTGGTATAGAATATACTTAAGAATTTGCTTACTGTAGTGAACACTTTTACTGTGAAACTATCTTTATATTAGATTCAAAATAGAAGCAGTTAAATAACGTATAGCACCCATGGATATGTATAATGTTTTTAAAATGTACTTTGGCATATTTTAGAAATTTTATGAATTCCTTTAATTTTCATAGTCCTATGTGTAATTTCTCATATATTCCTGTTGTGGAAATTTTTAGTCCCTTTGCACTTCCATGTTACTTAAATCATGGTTGAGCAACTTATGTTGAGCATGACTTTGATTTGGGCTGAATATTTTTCTTTGTATTGGAGCAATTCAACACCAAAATTCAATGGCAACTTGGCTAAAGAAGCATTTTTACAAAGTTTACAGAAGTGCTCTTATTGGCTGGATAAACAAAAATTGCAAGAGAGTGGAAGATTTTTAATAACCCCACACCATATTGTTGTGGAAAAATCATGACTGCACCCCAAAAAAGTTGGACCATCTCCGTTTAACATAATGTGACTGCATTTCATAATTTTCCCCATGTTAGGTTTCCCCATTTGGTATCCTGGTCATCATTGGGTGATGAATCCATTATTGTTCTGTTGAAAGTCTTAGTCGTTTGTCCTTTTGGTCATAAATGTTTGTCCTTAAGTTAAGGTAATTAGACGTGTAATTACAATAATACCATCCAAGTTGAACTTATTTGCATAAGCTAAGAATGGTATGAGTTTAGTATTTTATTAACCAGTTTAAACTCTTATTGATAATTGGGTAAATGTCAACTCTATGGGCTGTCATAATGCTGATGTTCTGTGGTTCAAAATCTGTGATTGATTTTACGTAATTTGATCTTTGCTTATTTATCAGTTGAACACTTTCAGTGAAATACTTGCACTTCATGGCCCAATGCAAAATATTTTAATAATTTGGTTTTTATAGGCCCTATGTAACAGGGTTTGTCCTCATTTTGAAGTTGGGTTGATGAAAAATACTTAAACATAGCACTTGAATCCTTCCTATGCTGTGATGTTGGCATTGCAAGTTTTTCAATGAGATGTCTTTATTGTGTTGTCAATTTTCATGACTCAAATGTTGTATGCTGACTTCTTGGGACTTTGGTTACAATAAATCTCTCTTGCAGCAGATATGTGAATATGGATGCAGTAAAATAATTATTACCTTGGTATCTCTTTTTGAATTGATTTTATTGGTCAACTTTGTCACTGTTGAGATGCTCATCAACAGGTAAAATGAATTGATGAGAGAATTTATTCATGAATTATGTTCGTATCTTCTCTGGTGCAATTTATTTCTTTTACAATTTATTTATGCTAATACGGATTTTGCATGAGTGAGTTTTGACTAGAATAAATCTCCTTGGATGAATTGAGGTAAAAATGCAATTTATAAAAAAAAATGTCTTCTCAATTTCTGGATTGATAGGTAAAAGCACACCATTTTCTGATGCTTATTTTTATTTAATTGAATGTGTATTTCATACATTTAGACTGTAATTTATGCATTTTGCCTTGGCCAAATTTTAGAGAAGACAACTGAAGTAGGCCCAGGTGATAGGTATTCTACTGTATCCATTGAGCAAGTAATGTTTTATGTGCTGTCTTATTTTAGGGGGCTTAGGTTAGTTTAACCAGTATTCACCATCACAGATTCTTCAAGATGTTAAGTGAACTAAATGGTGTTTTAATATTTTCATGTGTGATTTTAGACAAAATTGAAGAACCACATTGTTTTGCAGACATGTGTTTTGCCTTATACATATATATATATATATATATATATATATATATATATATATATATATATATATATATATTTTAGACCGGGTAAATACTTGTTTGGGACCAGCACTTACAGGCTTCCACTCATCTTATCCATAGGCCTTTCCTGGAATGGTCCCATACAAGCGACCAGCGGCCGACAAGTCTGGGGTGCCCGTCTACCAGCCAAATGCCACAACCTATCAGCAATTGATGCAGCTTCAACAACCCTTTGTCCCTGTGTCATGTGAGTACTCCAGTGCCCCATCCAACACCTCTAACTCCCTCGCACCCACCTCCACCATCCCAACCATCAGCACCACGGCCAACTCTTCCTCTTCCTGCTCCCCACCACTCCCCACCACAACCATTACCATCGCTCATACCGTACATGACGAAGGGGGAGGGAATAACCAGGTAGTGACGGCGGCACAGAAGATGCAAAACTCTGGAACTGACGCCGGCCTTGCCAATGTTGGTAGGCAGCCCGGTGGGGCTCCTCCACCCCCAAATAGGCAGGCCTTTCTGAAAGCCGCCCGACGACTGACCCCTGTGACCTCGACCTGTGGGGGGGGATCTCTGGTCTCCTCCTCTTCGTCCGCCTCCTCTGTGTCCTCCTCATCTTCCTCCTCCCCCTCCCCCATGTCCCTGCATCACCTCAACGCCCTCAACTTCACGGGCGTTGCCCTCAACAAGCAGCAACCCATGCCCACCCAGAGCATTGCCCGTTTCCCGCCTCCCCCGCCAACCATGCAGTCGTCCCCGTACCTTGGCCCGATGACCAACCTGACGGGTTACCGGGCCATGCTTGGCACGCAGTTGTCCCACCCGCAACTCCTGCCGCAGGCACTCTTGAACCCCCAGAATGCATTTCCTCCTCGCCCGGCCTCTTCACCATTCCTACAACCTTCGTACGCACTGGTAGGGCACCAGCAACCTGAACAATCACAACCAATGAATGCCCTGTTGGCACAGTACGCACAAATGGCCGCAGCTGGGAATGCTAACAGCATCCTGGCTGCTGCAATGGGCCTTCAGCCTTACAAGAAAATGAGGACGTCTTAGATTTTTTTTAATTTTTAATAATTTCATATTTTTAGAATGTTCCTTATATTCTTTTAATCTAGTCCTGTCCAAAAAGAAAATGAAGGAATTTTTTTAGTGTATTAGGTGACTAGAGATATTGTGATGAAATAAAATTGTCTCTCTGAGAGGCATAGTTCCTGGAAGTGATTTAAAAAACTAAATAATGATGAGAACTAAGTGAAGGGACAATTTGAAAGTTTTAATGGACCAAAAGTTTTAGCAGATGCACTGCATAACTATAGTTTTATAATGACTGTGTTACAGATTTGATCTATGAAAAAAAGGATAATGGGAAGTTGTTACCAGGCAGTCCATGTCGAGAGTATTTTTAACATAGGTGTTGTGCAGATTGTTCATGTTCAACCCCTGACTCCCTTACATTAGCTAAACAAGCCTCTTTTCAAACCCCTCTTTCTTTCCCAACCTTACTCTCTTTCCTCCTTCTCCTGAGCTATATTTGATTCCTCAACGCAGGGATATATTTTTTAGGTGTTAGGCTAAAACTTTCTTATCCAAATGCACTATTGATATGTAAATTTCAAAGGTTTTTATTGCATGCTTTATTGAGGAGGCCTGCATTTTAAAAATGGAAGATAATTTCAGATTTTTAAGCTCTGTTGGAGCCCAAAAAAAAAGCATGGTTGATTGGTCTGCTCCAAAATTGTAATCTGACTTACTGCTAGACAAATAGAGACCATGTAGATCCTCACTTGTTGTTGTTCCTTTTATCATTATTATAATGAGAAATTATATAATATATATCTAGAATGTTTTCATGTTGATTCACTTGTTTTGCCTGAATGGAAATATGTGTTACAGCAGTTGATTTTTTTTAATATTCTTAACTTTGTAGTGTTGCTGTTTTGTTTTACGTAGTAATCCTCAGTGAAAATGGGGACTAAAGTATTACATCTCGTATGATAATTGTCATTTGCTTCATAGAAGCCTTTTTTGTATTTGATAGTTGTTGTTAGGGGAGGACTAATGTGATCACCTGTTAGGGCAATTCCACAATTGTATTGCTCCATTCCTGTAGCATTAACTTTGTGACATCACACAAAATGGTGCAAGCAACCAGAAACTTCTAAAGACTTTCACATTTAATGGAAAGTATTACCTATGAAAGTGATGCAAGTTTTTTGTATTCTATATAGTGTTCCCTACCATGGTGAATCAAATTAATATATATATATATATATATTATGAATATAGATATATGGTCAAATATTGACCCATTTGTTCATCTATATTATCATATGTTTTTAGAAAATCCATGTTTTCTCTTGTAATTGTCACCCAATGGAATTGTATTTTACTATCTCAACTACAGTTTATACATTATGGGTGAAAGTTGTCTAGATAAATACTAATTTGTGTGTATTATAAACATTATCTGATTACATTTTTGAATATATAAAGCTATTTTGAAACTTGTTTGCATTGTCCAATCTGTAGATATTGGTACATTTAAACCGTGCATAAACAACCTGCTAATGTTGTGGTAGTTACTTTGAGGTATCAGTAGTGTACACTTATTAAATAACGCTCTCCTCTTTGCTGCATTGCCTATGGTCAGATCACTGTGGAAGTGCTCCCTGTAGATTCTGGGAAATTGTAGCTCTTTCATCAAGTTTAAATACAAAAAATATATAAGTATATATATTTATACTATCTTGCAGTAATGGAAGTGCCTTCTTGTTGCTATCTTGTATACTCTGAAGGATTTGGGGTTGCAAGAGCAGGGCCTCTAAAGAGGTGTAATTTTATTTTTTTGTGTTCTTTCCTGTTTGAACCAGTTCCACGTGTCTCAATACTCACATATTACTCTCCCCTCTATTCTGAGGCACATATATAAGGCATGTCTGCCTGAGGTGATGGGTGCAAAACATTTTTTGATTTTTTTTTCACAGTCTAATGCCTTTTTTCTCTCCATCCCATGCTTTAATGGATTAAGGTTGTTTGACAAAAAACTCTTTCTCTCTCTTGGGGGCCCTGCTCTCTAAAGCTGCCTGACTTTTACACGCCACGCTTATTGCTATAGCCACCACAGATGGACTGTATATCCATTGACATTGTGTACTGTACTTGTCTAATCCTTGCTGATCTTTGTATGTAAAGAGGCCAAAAAAATTGAAGCCAGTATTTGTAATAATAATGCTTGGAAGTGCATGATATTTGTTTTATTATTAATGCTTCTTTTTTTCCATCTTTTCCCCCCTCCACAATGCTAGCCTTTTATACCCAATGATACCTTTTTTACCCTCCGAAAAAAAAAATCTCTGAAAATATTTTCCTGCAAAAAAAATGGACAAAAAAAAAGGAAATCTCGATCCTGTTTTGTTACCACGCATATCGAAAAAAAAAAACAAATGCGTTTAAGCAGTGTGTTTCCGTATCCTCTTTGCATCTCTGTATGCTGTTTCCAAGAGGTAAGACATTAATATCCTGCTTCCAATCCCCAAGAACCATATCCCCCAAGCCTGTTGTCGTTTCTTTTTTGGCTCGTGAAAAAATCCTTCACATCCACTATTACTCCTCTTTCTCCACTTAAAAAAAAATGTATGTGCATATTTTCATTATTTTGAAAAATGCACAAGTTATTTACCTGTTTAAAGTGACTGTGTGAAAGCTTTGCATATTTTTATGTCCTGCATACGTATTCGGTTTTTGCCTTATTTTCTGGCTTGTAAGATGAACTGAAATATAGGACAGTCCTTTGTTTTGGTCTCTGATTTAGGAATACAATGGATAAACTTTTATATACTTCAAATATTATTCACAACAAAACTGAGAAGTGATCTTTTACTAAATGATGTAATCATATACAGCAGCATGGCATGATCCAGGATATCATTATGCCCCATAAGTTATGCATGCCTGATTCTTAGGTTCCTATCACATTGATTCAACAGTTTTTCTTTGAAAAAGTCCTGGTTTGTATTATTTCCATTGGTCACTACCTCTGATAAACATTTCAATGATATTGCAACAGGTTAATGTGAAGTAAAATTGTTGCAGATGTCAACAGTAACATTTCAGAATACTGTTAACTGACACTGCATCACTGTAAGCTCCTTGTTGAAATCTTCAAGCAGTGTTTTATACTGACGTCGCCTATTTAAAATGCCGTTAGTATCTCGAGGGTATCTTTTGGGGAAAGAACCTCTTACAAGCCAGAAAATGCAGTGTGCAGGTTCAGCTTCTTTTGATTGGCATAGAAAAAGGGAAGTTTACATGTTTGCATCAAATTCTCAAAAGTCTGAATGAAGAAGGAATAGCAATGTAAGTCTTGAGCAGGCTAAGTGATCAGCTGTCATTTGAAAAAAAAGACAGCTTATCAGAATGGAACTCCTCAAAGAGAAAAATTTCCTTCCTGGTTGTTCATTAAATAGATATGCTGTAGTGACTGTTGAAAGAAGTCGCTATCCATTGAATGCATTCCTAAGTAATGAACAATATGCCATTTTTACACTCATAAGTAATCACCAGTTTGAACAACACTTTACACAAATTGTTGATTTAAGCAATTATTGGAAGAAGAAATGAATGGCTTTCTAATGCTGATAAAATGTACTCTCATGCATCAGTTTACCTTACTTTTTATAGAGTAAATGTATTTTTTTGAAGAGTGAGGGCAGTGTTATCCACCAAGAAGTAAATTGATTGTTCATATAAGTTTGCTTGCCATTTGCATGACTCTTGAGTGATCATATCTTAGGATAGTTTTATTGAAGTTTTAGTTCAATTAATGCATTCAGCATGGTACACTGTGATGCAGGTTTTCATATGTCTGCAATTCTGTTTCTCTGTTTTTTCCATGCTTGCCCTCAATTTGGCTGATGATAAACATTCTCCATGGCTCTCCTGGCATCGAAACTACTCCCTATACTTTATATCTTGCCTGCTGTACAACCTATTTTCCTTGAAACCATGGCTGTTTTGATTGCCTGAACAATATTTATCTTTATTCTTTTGTATGCATTTCTCCTGTTTTATCACTCCATTTCAAATGGACCATTTTGCACCTAAACATTCTTAAATACTCCCTATTTAAAAAAAAACCCATGTCCTCTTGCTAATTACTAAATGTTCCTGCATCAAAACTTGTTCTTTTTTGTGATTTTTTTTCTAATGAAATGTGATGTGTCTGTTGTTTTGTTGCATCAAATAATGTGATATTTTAACCTCTGATTACATATTTTTTCCTACTTTTTTTGTTTTCTCAATTATTTTAACTCAATCGTTCACTCATGGGGGTGGGGAAAACCAAAACATATATATATTTATAAATATTCACACGATGGCTGTTAACATGTGGTGGTGCAATTATGTTTGCGTACAATTCATCAAATATGGTGGTTGCCAAATTTTTGGTATGGGTTCCGTACATGATCCTGCCGGCATTGTGGACAAACTCCCAAATTACCCCCAACCTGTCTTGGATACCCTCTCCATCTGCCAACCACCGCCGCTGCTGCCACAACCGAACAACTACTGGCAAAACGACGGTACTGACGCTGCCGATTGCACGCCTGCTGCCATCCACCACGCCAATGCGTCCGTGCTTTGTTTGCTGCATGTGTGGTGGGTTTGGGGTCTCCATACATATTTGGGGGGGTCTCAAAAATAGCCCTGCTACCTGTGGCGCCAAGTAACGCTCATTATGTGGTCTATACTGATGAGCAAGGACAGGTAGTCTGCTTATTCATTACACCCATAAAGTTAACACCATTGATTAACCCTTCAGCTGTGGTGGCTTTGTTTTATTTGGCTAAATCTGTGTGCGGGAGAGAAAATAAGATGAGTATTCTTTTAGGTGTTAAAAATAATCATAATATTTACTCTTTTAATCTATGTCAACCATTTTCAGTAGGCTGGGGAAGTGTATATTGATAAGCACTTGTGGAGATGATAAAAATTGTGTATTATGTGGAACTTATACATGGAATTCATTCACACTCCACATTTGTAAATTTCTTGCAGTTCAGTCGCTTAATTGATATTTAGCAGTGCATAAATTCCTTCAATTTGTGGAATTAAAAAAAGATAAAAAGTCATAATTACTAGTTTTGAATTTTGCAGGGAACACGGCAGTAGATCTCTTCTGAGGAGGGTCAATTTGATACTGATTCATTCAAACATTTTCTTGGAAGGTTGGGTCTTAAAATTTTGAGAGGCATTAGATCAGGGAAGAAGCTGATGGTGAAACTTGCAACTTTTAATTTTCCAAGCAAACATGGATATACATTTTCCTCAGCTGAAGGGTTAATAATTTTTAATTTTGCACCGTAAGGGAATACTTTTTTGGGATTTTGGAATACAGCTTTCTATATTTGGCTACTTTATGGAATATAGCAATTATTTTATTACCAAAGAATTTTTTAAGTGGCCTTTATTTGTTTTCCTCATTGTACTATGTTCCAATTAATTTGAGAGTGTAAATATTTCACTATATGTTGATTGTTTTACTGTCTAATGGCTTGATCTCACCGCCCATTTTTTTCTAATCATGGTTGAAGCTTATTGTGGAGATTGCTTATTTTTACTGTGCTTGAATTTGTGGAAAATGTTCTTATTAAAATTCTTGTTGTTAACATGAGTAATAACTAATATTCTCATTTGTCTCATTTGCTTTTGTGTTTTAGGAATTTTGTGAAAGTTTGTTTACGGTGCTCTCAACTTAAGTGGAACTTAGTATTCCTCAGTATGTAATCAAAGCCAGATAATTGACTCTACTCTTTAATTTCTTCTTAAATGCAGCAAATTCCTTTTCTCTAGCTCAGCAAAAGGTACTATCTGCACCTTTTGAAGTTCATTATTTATGTTTAGCTCATTATTTGATGTCCAAAGCGCGGTTCAATCTTAAATTGAACGAAAAGATGGAAATAATCATGAAATTTTCATTGTATCCTCTTTCTCTGAAACACTTGTTTCCTCTTTTATCTTTGTGCATCAGATCTTTCTAAAAAATTGGAAGCAGCATGGATATTGTCAATTGTCTTGAATTGGTTGATATTGGGGTTTTATAATTTTTATTAAGATGTTGTGTTCTTAGGATTTTGTGAGCCATTAGTTTTGTATTACAAGATTCCAAAATCTTCCCTATGTATGTAAATTCTATTTCTCCCCGCCAGTAGTTTGAAGAATTTGAATTTCCAAGCACATGGGATTGGTATCTGCATGGGGCTTGTAAGAATGGAATGATTAACAAGTTGAAATTGCTAATCTGCTTCTTTTAAAAAAGATGGATAAAAGTAATGTTTTAGCAAAGATATCCCACTGTTGCTTATGTTCACTTTCAATAATATAGCAATGAATTGTGCAATGTTTAAGCTAAAATTGTTTCTTCCTGCTCAATTTACATCACGAACTTAATGTTGGAACTTATAAGAAATACTTCAAACATTCTCAAACTTATCATACCATTACTAGGGCCTACATAAATTCCACAATCCTTTAGTCTTTCTCTACTTGCTCAAATAAAAGAGCTATAAAACATCATGAGCACTAAATGATTTATACGTAAAATCAAATTGACTGTGAGTTCATGCATTAAAATGATTTCGTGCACAGTATTACCATGCCATGATTGTTTGAAGTGTTCTGTTAGACTCGTGATACTTGCTTTTTCTCAGTTGTAGTTAAAGGTGATCAGTATTTGTGAAATTATTAGTGACATGCATGGTGTTTTGGCTCTGTGAAATTATATAAGAGGTGCATGCTAATTTAGCACTGTAGATTATTCTATCTCAGTCAACAAAGATAAATATTTCTTGCTTCTTTGCCAGTATATATGAGCACAGTTGTATACAACTCATGATAAACTCTGACATGAAACACAGTTATACAGATTTAAAGAGTTAAAAACTAATACTTTTTGGATGCCGTTTGGCTTCAGTAGAGGGCCTAATTAAGAAGTAGCCCTGTGAGGATGACATCAACACAGGTATCAAAGATTTGTAATGTCATCTTTTTGGATATAAGCTCACAAGTTGTTGACTAATTTGATTCCAACTACTTTTTCAGTTACTGGACACCCTCCGGGTGTGCCAAGATTTTAATCGCCACAACTGCAAACGCCCTGCCTGCAAGTTTGTTCACCTTCAAGAGAGTGAGTACATATGAATTTCCTGTTACTTTATAATCTCTATTTATTTGTCATTTTCACTATACATGTGGTTGTTCTGTGCTGTCAGCTACCTCAGATTGCAGTCCCTGTTTTGGCATTTGAGGCCATTTCAAGGTATAGTCCTGCACAAAATTAGTGCTGCACTTTTTGACCCTTGGTGAGCAGCCTCTGAAAGCTACCAGGACACTGTTTTATGAGCTAACTAAAAAAGCAATTGCAGGCCCCTTACTTCAGGCATTCGTCCTTGGTACCAGTTTAGGTTTTCAGATTGTCATAAATAGGTAATACTCAACAAATATTTGCTCTATGGCTGTCCAAAACGTTTCTGCTACTCTGCCCAGAACTGTACAAGTTATCGCTGATGTTGTTGATGTCACTAGTGATACTTTATTAGTGCAGGTTTGTTTAGCCAAAAGGTAGATTAAGAATCTCTGGTTTATTTAATACCAGAGAATTCGTGAGAACGATCACCCATGTCTAAGCTGTTCACCCAGTTTTCGAATATTTCCCCAATATTCTGTACCACAAATGGAAAGAAACTGTCATGTTTCAATTTAGGGTCATTTACGTTGATATCTAATCCCAACTTCTCCCTCTTTGCTTAGTCCCAAATATACTAAGTAAAATTTTTTTCTGTGTCTTATTTGAGGGTGTGCATTACATAGTTTAACCTGGCTTAGTGAGATAGGGTATATTTTTATTAATTTTTTTTGCAAATAAGTGGAGATCCCAATGTTTTCTTGTAAAACAACTTTGCACCATGTAGTTCCAGATATAATCACACTCATTTTGTGTGGCAGACAACCAATCCGTCACTTTATTCACATGAGGCAAGGGTAGGATTTTCAACTTACTTAACAGAGTACTCCAGCAGGCAGCAGACTACTAGACTGAGAGAGGGCATCAAAATACTCCAGGACCTGCTCAAGCAATCCGTTGAATTATTCTCCCAAGAGTCCTGAATATTTTTGTGACCGATGGGAATGATTCCCCAATAGTATTTCTTGATGTACCCTGCTCAGATACAGTTTTTCTGATTATTTGGATGTCATTATTTGGCAATATGGTTACAATGAAATCAGTGAAGGTTTTTCATAAGGAGTGCTACGTGTGATGCCTCATATTTCTTTCAAGTATAGCCCTTGCCAATATTCATTACACCCTGTTTTCCATGTTGCTGTACATATATTAGACTTTTGGGCAGACACATTTTAGTATTTTGTGATTTTATTCCATGATTGATTTGTTACTCATCTATTATCAATTGGCTTGGGCCTGAAAATAGGGAAGTCAACTAATATTTGAAAATTAGGCTGCTTTAATTAGCTAAAAACTAAAATCAAAGCCAGTTGATCCCCTCTCTCAACTCTACTTAGTTTCTTTAATATACAAGTTGAAATATGATGATTTTAAATGGTGCCTGAATGTACTGTGGTTACATTCCCAATGACTTCAGGAGAGTGAACCATATGATGTCAGGTGCTGCCTCTTGCTGATCTCTATCTTGGGAGATTTTATTTCCAAGTACTATTGGAAACTTTTAAGCAACATGAATAAGGTGTATATTTGCTCTTTAGTGGAATGAAATCAATGAATCATAATGCAAGGCAGGGATAAAATGAGCCCAGCCTTGTTTCAATTAGTAAAAATTGAAAACACACTCTCAGTATCTCCCATATTTTCTAAGAATGGCAAAGACTAAACAATTGGTTGATAGCAGCAAATCAGTGATAATTCCTTGCAGCTACTTTTCAATTTGCCCTGTTACCAATTAAATGTCATGCGGTTTTTAGTATTAAAAATTCAGGAGAAATGCTCATTCTGAATGAAAGATTAAAATATTTTAATTCCCTTCTTACCACCAGGTATAGAGGTTCCCTATTCATGCTAAGTATTTACTTTTTCTAATGAATGGTGTGCATAAGTATTTTTCAAGTGTCTGACTAATATAGTCATTAGTTATCCTGGTTTTAATACATTGGGCTAATTAATTGTAATATTTCTCGTGTGCTAGCTTGTATGAGTTTGTCATTCCAGTCTTTTATATACAGTAAAATGTGGTTATAAGGATGGTCTCTGGTGACAGAGGTATGCCCAGATTAAAGACAGCCTGTGCTATTTTGAGGAGAAAGAAGTAATCGCATCAGAGTTACAATTTCTGTGTGCTTTATTGAAGCACAAATCAGAAACATGGGGCAGAGTTCCCATTACTTTCCTATGATTGAAAATGTGCTTTCACCTACACATACTTTTATATTTTGGCTATCAAGTCTAGCGACTAATTGCTGCATAGGTCTGAAGACAAAAGAAAAAATTTTCATTGGGAGTAAGCCTGGATGCAGGCAATCTAGATTTCAATTCATTTGAATTCTGCTTTGCCCCTCCATAAATATTCAGTGGAGACACTGTCTCTCCGTTAATTGATCACCTATGCATGACACCATTGTCACAATGTGTGATTCTGAGTGACCAGCCAAATTTCCAAGGTCGGTTGAAGATCATGACTTGGAGATGCCACTTCATACAGGCAACACATGAAAACTAATTGCTACGGAAAGTAAGGGAGCCTCAGAGGTTCCCATTTGTGATCCAACCAGGCATCTAGACCCCAAACCGGATAGAGTTTCAGTGGTGAATACCAATACCAATGCCAATTACATCATAAATCGTCCATTATATCAGATTGAGCTTTTAAACCAATGGCTCATGGAGTGCCTGCTTTCAAAGGCCTTACATTGTGTCAAATATGACTATCATTTTGATGCTATCTTTGATGGGTGATGCCATTTTCAATGAATGTTCATCATTGTTGTATTATTTGATAAAATTTAGTTTGAAATGTTTATTGAAGCAAGGTTAATGATTTCTGGGACAATTCTCAAGTTGATGATATGATTCACTACTTAGTCGCAACTTATGCTTATGGTTTGGTGTGTACCAATGGAGCATTAAATCGATGCAAATAGCTTGTTTACCCTGTCATGCATGTTAATTGGGCATCAACAATTACATTCCCAATACAATTGTGATTAATCTCTATCCATCTTGCTCTGTAGGTCATAATGAGTCCACTAGTTTCACCATATTTGTTCTCATCATGTCTCCTCAGTTGGGATTTCATTTGTTTTCACAAGACATTATTCTTAGAGGCCTGTTTGATTATCTTTCAGAAGTTAAAAATTCTCATTTATGGGCTAGTACAACCGTGTTGGGATGCATATAAGCTCCATTAATTGTAAGTAAGTAAATCACTGTGAGGAAAACTAAGAAGTCTCATGGGAAAGGTAAATTGGCAAAAGAAAGTAAAGCGAGGTAAATAGACAAGAATGCAGTGGCTCATTATAAGTCCAATAGAAAGTCAGTGAAAGAGAAAAACGAACTTATCATCTGGGAACTAGCTCAGATCTGGGGTAATCCAAAACTGTGGTATTCTGAGGTGTGTTGTAACCAGATTTTACTGAAGTTTAGGGAAACTTCATCACTGCTACCAGAATTGCATCATTGCATTTCAAAACTTGCTAAAATATTACCTATGCATAGTAAAGACCCAAAAATGAATTTACAAGAGAAGGTGATTTTGGATTGCCTTCTAGAACCAAATCAAAATTATGAATACCGAAAAACATTTTCTAAGTAAGTAAGTAAGTAAGTAGTTTATTGGTCCCGGAGACATAAAAAACATATGTATGGGACAAGTCAAGGAGAAGAAAAAAAAAAAAAAAAAACAGGAAAAGGAAACAATATATAAATACAAATCCTCGCCTCCAAAGGAGAACACAATATATAAATACAATCACTTATTCAAGAACTCATCGACTGAGTAAAAAACATTGTTCAATAGAAGTTCTTTCAATTTCTTTTTAAAAACAGGAATACTACGGGTCTGTTTGATCTCACTAGGGAGACTGTTGTACAACATGCATCCTGCATATGACGGTTGCCTTGTGAAGGACACTAAATTGTGAGACACCACTTTAAAATCACCATTTCTTCTGGTATTGTATGAATGAACATCGTTGTTCAAGGGCAATCCAAGAGCCAGATGATGCTCTTTAACATACATAATTGTATAGAAAATATATATACATGGGAATGTTAAGATGTTAAGTTCTTTAAAATATAACCTGCAGCTAGTGCATTTATTTACGCCAACCAAAATTCTTATGGCCCACTTCTGTAGTTTAAACAGTCTTGTTGTTCGCTGGGAATGACCCCATAAGCCCCAGCCCCATAGCCCCATAAGCCGGGAAATATGTTTGCAGGATTAGTCGTGGCACACCTTTATATAATCCTCTTGTATTTTCTGCGTCTATTAAGGGTAAAACAAGGGAAAATAAAACCTCTTTGATTTAACAAAATGTTCCGCAGTGGAAGGCCATGTGCATTCATACTATTAGCCCTCCTTTGCAGTGGCCCTGCTTAAGAATCATCCTGCCACTGTTTACAAATATGTTATCGCCTTAACTCCATAGTAAATGATTTGCTACATTTAGAAGTCCAAAGTCCTCCAAACATCCTTAAATTTTTCATAGGTAGCTTAATTGAACAAACTTTATAGTTCTGAAGCAAACTGCTCCATAGGAACAAAATACATAACTTAAGAAGAATGACAAACGATAATGCATGGATTCCAGCACCTTGCATAACAGTTCCGATAGATACTGCCATTTAACTCCTCTATTTCTACATGGAAACAGGTTTCTTGGTAGTTCTGTAGAATTCAACTCACTTTCTGTATCAAACTTCTGGTAAAGTAGATTGATATGCTTTGTAATATCATTCTTCGCACTTAATTTTTACTTAAAATGAGAGATTACCGGAGGTGTAAATAAGCAGTACTACAGCCTTAGACCAGATGTGGCCTGACATGACATCATGTGGGAATGACTCATTTAGGTGTGAAATCAGTTGTTTGAAAAGCACCCTTTTCTTTGACCTAGAAATGTTACCTGTGAAGTGGAAAAGAATGTATGTATGTAATTTTGTTCTTCGATAAATTTCCGAACTGTGCTACCTGTTATAGTTATGAATGTGATAACATGTACGTAAGAAGGATGTTTTCAACTTACGTGATATGTTTGATACATGCGTGATACATTTTGAAGCTGAACACCAAGGAATTCACACTAAATAGGATTTAATTGCATATTTTTTGTAATTATTACTTCATTTCCTCTTTTTTGCATTTTTATTTTTATACTTTTCTTATTTACAAATCTCCTTTTGTGATATATCCCAAGATAATATCCATGTAAAATATCTCATGGGCCAGAAAGGCCCACAATAATGAATGAATTGAATTGAATACCCAATATTCCACTGAATTAATCCTGAGTCCATTCATTCCTAGTCATTAAATTTGAATTTATTATCAGCTCCACTCTAATTTAATTAGTTCTTTGTCCAAGTTTTTGTCCAAGGCTTAACTGATGCGCTGATTTTATTTCCTCTCTTTCCAGGCCATGTAGAAGTAGTGGACGATCGCGTGACTGTCTGTCGAGATGCTGCCAAAGGGAAGTGCACCCGCTCTCTATGCAAATACTACCACATCCCCATACCCTTGCCTCCTGCCAACGAGATGGCCGCTGCAGTGGCCGCTGCCTCGGCTGCTGGCTCCTCTTCAGGGGATGGTTCACGGGAGAGTGGTGGTGGGGTCGGGAGGGGACAGTCGGTGCCCAGCCCTGACCCCTCGTGGGCACTCCTACACCATGCCCTCGGCAATTCGACCATCACCCCGACGGCAGCATCCTCGACGGGAATCATGACTCGTGGGCATATCTGAGCGGAATGTTCTCAAAAAAAAAAATAATCATATACATATATATAATTATATATATACATAAAAATATATATAGTCCCTCCCTTCTTCCCCCCCCCCCCTCATCCCTCTCCCCAAAAAAAAATGTAATGACCCTCGTCATATTTAGTCACTGTGATCTGGGGAAGTAACAGGGAGGTGTAACCAGAAGAGGTGAATGAAGGTGGGTGTTGTGTGCGTGGTGAAAGGAAAATCTTTGTTTTCCGATCGGCTGGCGGATGGTGCGACAGAGCAATGCACCAGCCTGTCTCATTGATCGCCACCTCTTGCTCCCTAGGACACCTCACGTTCCCCCCCCTCCCCTAAAAAAATACCCTCCCTCCCTGTATCATTTGTTAGATTGGTAGGTCTTTATCTCTATAATATCTCTTTCACTTTCTCTCGATCATCATCGTTATTTCTTCCTTCCAAAATGAAAAAAAAAGTTTCCAATCCTTTCCTCCCGTAATGTTCTTTTTTTTTTTTTCTCGAAAAAAAAAATCCCATCCCTTTGCTCTGCTCCTTAGGAATACTAAATGTAAACAATGAAAAAAAAAGAGGAACGTGCAATGAAAATGCTCGAGTTGAGATTCCCCCCCTCCCCATTTCCATCTGCGGATGGACACGCACTGTTTGTTCGTCCCATTTGTCCATGGTTTATTGGCGTGGTGAAGTGATATATATATATATTAATGAGGAGGATGTAAAACGTATAGAGTTGGGCGTTGAGGCGAGGAAGGTTGTGGGCGTTTTTACAGTGGCTGTGGATAAAAAAATTAAAAGAGGTGGGAGGCTTGGGAGTGGATGTCGTAAGGTTTACTTGGAATCGGGATGTGTGTTCGGATGAACTGTTTCTGACCTCAGATCTCGTCATTCTATTAATCTATTATATAATTTTTTTGTTTGTGTGTGTGTGTGAATATGGGGGCATTGGAGGGAAAAGTCTTTTATTTTTTAATTTAACCACTCATGTATATATATACACAGTTATGTATATATACATACATGCTTACATACATATGAACAAAGTATCACTCTCTCTATTTAAGAATTTTATTATTATGTTGTTTGTGACAAAATAAAAAGTGTTTTAAGATTTATATAATGTCATGTAATGGCACGAAATATATTTGAGCTATGGTGTTGAAATTAAACAAAAAAGTAACATCATAATATTTGAAAAAGTTAAAAGTATAAATATATATAAAATAGAATAATGGGCAATGTAGTTAGAAGTATTTAAGGGATCACATTGTACTCAGAAGAAAAAAAATTATTGTGTCGGGAGCGAAAAGGCTGTGGAATGAAGATTTCAGTGAGTTGCAAAGATAAGGTAAAAATGGGATTGGTTTCTCTGCCCTCTGCAAAAGTGTTTGTGGCAGTCTTTTATACTATTAGTCCAAGTTTTTCGTTTTGTATTATTGAAAAGAAAAGAAATCTCTATTGCCCTTACTTATGAAGGCAGGGGTACTCTTGAGGTACTGTTTTGTATTGTACCGTACTAGTAAGTAACAATATATATTATATATGATCATATATATGTCCCTAGGTCTCGACTGTACATAGATGATCAATTATACATGAAGGACTGTATGTTTAATTGTAAAGAAGCCCTTGAAAGATGAATAGTGTCTGGGCTGTGATGGTCGTAAATGGGAGGCATTGTAGTCACAGTGATCTGAGTATGGAGAGCTTTAAGACAGTGAAGAGGTGAATATAACAAAACCTTCCTCTTGCACTACATGCTGGTTAATTTTAGGTGTGATGTAAAGGCTTAGAGGCACGAGATCAAAAGCCAAACGAAGATAGGGAGTCATGTTTGACACCAACAATGTTACTGACTGAGTTTTCTTGGGCTCAACATGACTCATTCTGGAAACTTTTGCTTCTCTGAAACATTAGTTATACGTTGCCATGTGCAAAGCCAAAAAGAATTAGGATTACTACTGTAAACTCCTTAAAAGAAATCATGGAACCATTTACTATTAGTTACCAGTGAAGGTGATTGACGTGACATGATCTGGTTATGCTTTTTGAGGAGAGTCATACCAATTTGTCCCCTATGTCAGTTGATTTGTGAAATGTGATGTTTAGTGTGAAGTTGTTTGTGGAAAATCCCTTAGGAGCAACGATTCATAAGCATTCAATGCAAATATTCCATTGTTTTTTTTATTGACTCAACTCATGATTAATTGCAAGTAACTATTCCCACTGCCAGATCATGATCACTTTATGGTTAGGGAATATGAGTTAATATTTGTTTTGTTTTTGCATTTTTCTTTTAAGAAAATCATGATTGGTTCTAGTCAGACGGGTAATGATAAACTCAGTCTCTAACTGGTGTTCTGTCTTGGAGGCTGTGACAAATTGTGTTAGAATGTTTCTCCTTTACAAAAACAAGTGCAAAATGGACTGAAGAGCCTCGCAAGAGTGAAAGAAATATCTGGGAGAAGAGAAGCCGAAGAATTTTGAGATATTAAGAGATGATATTCGAACTAAGGGAAAAAGAACACTGTCTTAGGGTCTTCTTTGCACTAAAAAATTGTACTCCGTGATATCTCTCAGACGAAAGAAGTGCCACATTTTTTTAAAACTGAAGTAAATGTTCCTGAACAGCATTTAAGAATCAAAGGTAGGTCAGGGGCAGCGCTCTTAATTCTCCCCTCTCATTCACTTGGCTACGTGGAGGACATTGTTTTGGTTGGCTAATGTAAGTTGCTGCAAAATTGTTTGAGAACTTCTATTGATTTGGTTGTTTTGGTATTTAAGGAATAGATATGTATAAAAAATAAATCATCTATTACTGTATAATTGTGATAACGGTAGAGAAAATAAGGAGGATTTTTAACTGTTTTAGGCTATAACCCTAGAGTTTTTATTTCTAAGTTGTTCTAAAGAATGATGCATTGTTTATGTAGTTATAATCCTTTTATATAGGTCATTTGATTTTTGGGAGTGCAGAATTGTACCTTGTTGACTATTTAATCAATTAGTGAGCAAGAAGTTAGTTCTAAAAAAAGTTTTTGCAGCAGTTAAATCAGCAGCATAATCAGTGTCTTCAGAAGAAAAAAGACATGTACGTAGTTATAAATAAGTATGGTGAATTCTTTAAAAACTGGAAACAAATAGCATTAGGATCACGAGCAATCATTGAAGGGAATGGCGGTTGCATTGAGGAGCTGGAAATGGAATTGGAAAGAAAGTAAATAATGTTTTGGCCACCTTGTTTACCAAGTGAATAATGTTTGATGTCCATTTTTTCCCTTTTAAATAGCAAGATTTAGAGAACAGGGATGAGCTTTGGAAAGGTGTGCAAAAAACCCCATGCATTGTGTTTCAAAAAATCAAGGTCGGAATGGGCTCGAAAAAGAGCAGGGTTTAGTCTGTGTTCCAAAAAGTGAAAGGGATTATTGATGACAAATGAGAAGAAGTGCTTCTATAATTGTTTTGCGTGTGTTTTAGGAGCTTTTTGCTGGCGCTGTTTCAAGTTTGCAAGTGGTGGCTATTCTCCCATCTGACCTCTTTTAGTCTTATCATTGGCTTTGTCCTGATTGGAGGGCAGCTTGGCCAATAGGGAGCCATTGGCCACATGGGCAACCCAACCCAGTGGCTCTGATGGAAAATTATTATCCTGAAAGAGCCAGCGCTTTGTTGCTTCCTTGGGAATGGCTTGCTTTCACCCTAAATCGAGTGAACCAAAAAAAAAGACTCTTACATTGAAGTATACCCATAATTGCGACAAACTTTTTAAAGTAAACTGCTTGATGTACTCTTATAATAGTGTGGCATCATGATTTCTGCATGCAGCTTGTTCATTCTCCGTACCTTCTTGCATAGAACCTTAAAAATACACTGCTATATTCGCTCGAATGGATCTCTTTCAAGGGGCTCAGTGCGAACCTGTGAATATTTCAAAGTGCTGCAATGGAGTGTGCATAGCTGTGTCCTTGTGCATAAGATTTATTACTCAGTTTGAGTGGGCAGAGGTTGGGTGAAGTGAGAGAAGAGGGAATGAGGGTACATATGTCACTCGTTATCCATTTTCTGTCGAGACACAACACCGTAACCTTTGCTTTATAACCTACTTGCTCTTCATTAGTCATTGATTTGGATGACCTCTTCGCCTACAGAAGACTTGGTGGCATCAATGGTGCTCTTTTAGAGAAAAGTGTATCAATGTGGGAATCTTTCTGTGCTAGCAGTGGCTATATAAGTATGGATAGTGCAACAAAAAACAAACAATTGGGATATCCTTCAGCTCTGCCCCATGAGGTCTAAAAAGTGCTCTTTGCAGCTTCATACTTTTACATTGCCATATGATTCACCCAACTCCCGTACAAGTGGCTTTGCATAAAATAAATTTGGATACAAAGCACTTCCATTCTTACACCTTTTTCTGCTAACAGAAATAAAAACCCACTCAGTTTATTTCAATGAAAACTTAGTCAGCAAGGAAAGATTTAGTATTTTCCTCTAATAGGAAAAGATAATGTTCACTAAGAGGCTTAAGTGTATTCTTTATGACTAGTAATTGTTAAACTTATGTATTAAACATTCATGTGTGTGTGTGTGTGTCGAATGAAGTAAGCATATTAGTGTGATACATATACCAGTTGTTGATATTTCAATCTAATAATGAAATTCACACACATACTCAAGTATGGGATACATTTAAGAGAAAAAGAATGGACATGCTTTGTTCCAGAATGACACCCTGCATTTTATATTGCATGTATATTTAGAGATGATTATTCATATGATTATTACTAATATTATGATTAAAAGCATATAAGTAGTTGCCAGCTTTTTCATTGTGCATGAGGAGTGTCCAAAGTTTAAAATAAATTTTGAAAATGAGATTGAATGTTATTGGAAGTTTTCTCTCTGTATTCGAAATGGAAAATTTTAGCATAGTCAAGTTGGCTGCATCATACATACATATTCACAGATAATGTTGATGGGTTTTAGTCGATTTTTGAAAACCAAACTTTGGACCCCCTTGCTTGTTTTCAACCCTGCTGTAACTTGTATTCAATTGTTTTTTTTTTGGCTGTGAGAAGGCACTAATTGATGCATTGGAAAGTACAGGTCTAAGAAAAAAAGGAAGTTTTTAAACTGAGGGTCCCTGACTTGCTTGATGGCAAGTAGGCAGAGACTACCAAATGAAAGAACTAATTGGTTAGGTACGTGCAGGAATGTAATATTTTCCTCAGCCTCCCTTAATCACTTCAGCCGTTCCTGGAAAGGCTGGGGACCATTGTTGCTAGGTTGAATTTCTGATTCACTTAAACCAGAGGAAAGACATATTTTCTTTGATTCTAAAAAAATAAATGAAACAAAACCTCCTGGACATAAATAAAATTGTGGAAAATCTCTAAGTAAATGAACATTCTGGGGGATGATGTTAAATATGCTGGTTTTTAAGAGTTAAAAAAAATCTCTGTCCCTTCTCACTTCTTACCTGTCAGTATATAATATGTCCAAGCCACAGGAATATCTCAAAATAATTGTTACTCTTATAAAACTTGAGGTATTATATAAAGGACAAACGAAAGCATGTTTGTATTTTTTTTATATTTTTTATTTGAATGCAATGAAATTGACTAATATTGTAAGTGTCCATGACTTGTGTTTACCGAGGTGTTTTTGAAATGGTGGGATCTTTTCATTGGAAAGCAGTTTTAAAAGAGTGTAGATTTTTATATGTATTTTAAATTATAGCCACTCCAGTTTTTAAGTTCCTACGAGAGGTTATATTTAAGCGTGAGTGGTGCGATCTGCGTGTCAGTGAGCGTGATTTGTGTGAATGTAGGCATGTGAGCGTCTTAAGTGAGGAAGGTGTTTGATAAAAACAAGTGATTACTCACAATGTCCTTTGATTTTATGGTCTTTCTCAATAGCACTGATTGGGCCATGTGTGTGGTCACATGAGCATTTTTTTTTGGAAAGAGGGCAACTTTTACTACTGCATGGTCTAAACTAACATAATTCTCCACACATACAGCACCGTGATTCAAATAAATGAAATATCCTGCCTATTGCCTTTTGCCATCCTAGCTTTTCTTTATAATAATTGGTACAAATTTACCATTTTCTCTTTTAAAAAGAAAATAAAAAACAATTCAAATTCCTTCCTCTTGACAGTAACGTTTTTTTGTTTCTTTCTCCATTTGGTACGTTCTTTTTTTTCTTTCTTGAAGTGTTCACAAATTGTTATCTGTCTTTCTGTTCACATCATCACATATTACAGCAGGTACTTGTAATTATTACTGATTTGCTCACAATTGAATCCTTCCCCCTCTGTCCCCCCCTTTCCACCTCCCCCTCACTTTTTCATAAGCTGTTCTTTTGCAAATTTTCTTCTGCCTGCATATATTTTCTTCAAGTAACCATTCTATTATCCTTTTTGGGTCTGCTCATTTGGTTGTACCATGAGGAAGTTGGTTACTACTCCACAGGTTAGGCAATAGAGTGTTTGGAAAGGAACCAGCGGATGAATGAAGCGAGGAGAGGTTTTTAGAAGAAGTTAGCACTAGTGTGCTTTTTATCTTGCAATTTATTTTTGTTTTCCACCAAACAATTTGTTCGTGATACCTGCTCCTACAGTTATCCATGCTCACAGCTGCATCGAATAAGGAAGGCTCAAAAAAAGGGCTATTTTGTTATTGTTTTGTTTCTTAACTCCATGTTTTGTTTATTTAGGGACTCTTTTTAATAACTTACCATTCTTCTCTTGGCTGACTACCTTCCGCCCATACACTGGTCTCCAATTTTAAACAGACATAAAACTTTCTTTCCACAGGAGATAATGGCTCACTGTGATGTAATTTAAATAAGAGCTGAATACTATTTTTGCTCCCAAAAACCCTCCATACAATTAATGATTGTTGGGAAGGTATTTGTTTATAAGAATATCAGTGCAGAATTGGTGGCCATAAAATTTGTAATAATAATTATAATAATGATAGTAATTGTTCACTTTTAATTTGGATGCCCTACATGGGTGTGAAAATGCAAATCTTCTTTAAGTTATAATCCTTGATCTGCTCCTCTCAGCAACTTCATGAGGGAAGTGTTGTCATCTAGTTGTGTATATTTTTGGAAGAACTGATAATTAGAAGGAAAGTTGAGCCTAATTTTGTTTTGAATCTTGTATGGAAAAGTTGGTTTTATAGGATATGGCTCAGTATTTTTTCATTTTTATCGATAATTTTGTGATATTTTTAGTAAAGATTGTTATTTAAGTCTCACAATATAACCATTACTCGTACCTTGTTATGTTTATATATATTGTTAGCAAAGTTACTTTGATGCCCAGTCTGAAAATTCCCCTCTACGAGGAATGAACAGATGCCCTTTTTAAGTGTGTGAAATTTTTTTCACTGGTGTCAAAAGTGTTTTTTAATATTTCATTTGATATTTACTCTAGAATGTTAATTGGGGATAGAGATGAAAGAATGTAATGCGATGACAGCAGTCTTTTTGTTACATTTAAACCATATTGTTTTTTTTTGTCAACCACTTGCAGAAATATGTTGTCAATGGTAATTTTATGTTGGTCTGATTCCTAAACTGTCATGATTTTTCCCAAGTGGTAGTTATGTAAAAAATGTAATGTCTTTCAAGATATTTTGCACACTAAGAGTACAGGTGAAAATTAAATAATAATAAAAAGTGCTCAAAAGTATTGGTTTATTTTAAGGAATGCTTTAAGGAGAGTTGAGTGTTGAGCAAGAAAAAATGGTTGAAGAACTTAAATTTTTTATAACATTTTAAAAGAGTGGTCTGCTAATATGCAAAAAAAATGGTTTCCAACACAAGAAAGCTATCCTGTTTGTCAAGGAAGGCTGAAAATAGTTTTTATTTTTTAATCGATGAATGATGCCATTTATCAGTTTGGGGTGCTAATTGAGGAAGGGATTCATTTTTAGACAGTGCCTCATTCATAATTATAGGTAAATGCATACTTCTCATTTGAACTCAGTGAAAAATATGTACGGCTTATGTTTACGAGAGACTGCAAATGAAATATCTTGAAAGAGTCAGTAGAGAAAATGATTTAAATTTTGAGAAGACATTTTCCAAATCAGAAACAAAAAACATTTTGAAATGGTCCCTTTTTTTAATGAACAAACTTTGGATGCAAGTTTTGAAAAAAAAAAAACATCACATTCCATTGCAAAAAATTGAGCCGATCCTATGCTTGCATCTGGGATTGTGTGGTAATTTGTTTTTCAAGCCTTAATTTTGGTGAAATGTCTTCCCAAAAAGTATATTTCCATTATGACACCAATCACTCTCACATCAGACCTGTCCACTTATTGAATTTATGTCTTTTTGACTGTCAGACGTTGCTCCTAAAAAAATGCATGATGGGAACTTAATCACTTTTGAATGCTTGCGCACCAAAAAGGGTCATGTTTGAAAGTGACACAAAGGGGTCAAAATACAAGGAAAAAACCCCATTTCTGAGTAGTGAATAAATCATTCTGTGAAATGACGTTACTGTTTTTTTTTAAGTAAGCCTCGAAAAAAATGTTCCAAGTAAAATTGGATGTTATAATCAAACAGATATTTGGATAGAACATAAAAAGATATAATTGTATTAGCTGAATAAATAACATCTTGCAAACAAAGCCGTAGAAATGGTATTATATAAGGTAGTAAAATCAAATTTAAATGGATTTATTAGTATAAAAAAGTGATTTATTGAATTCTGATTTTCTTATAACTTTCAAATCCAGGAATTGTTTTTAAACTGATGACAGCTATTGTATTCTCAAATCATTCAGGGGATCAAGGAAGACTAAAATTCATTGTTTTTTTATTGTTGGAGAAACTTATGTTAATCTGACCTCTTTATATGTCTGAATAAAACCCTTTTTAAGGGTTGATTATTATCTTGTGTACCACAATTAAATTATTTTTAAAAGGCAAAGGATGTGAAGTGACATTTAAAATGCTCATAACAAACTAGGCTATGAGATTCAATTTTTATTGTAAAATGTTTTCAAATGTCTGATATGTTTTGCTTATCAAGGCAAAATTGATTAAAATAGCAGAAAACATTTCCCAGTGTTATTTCGATCATAAATAAAAAAACTTTTTTAATGCCGTTATGTAAAGTGATGGCCATAATCATAAAAGTTTACTGAACAATGCATTTATGTTGTGCTAACATTACTAAAATACATGTAATGTTCAGCAAGTTGTATACATACATAATATTATATTGCACTTTATACTTCTTTTATCAAAATTTTATCTCGTCACACTTTTTAAAGTCAATAAAGGGAGAAAATGTTGTACATAAGACAATTTGAAAACCTATTTTCAGAGATGAGAACCATATGCACTGCTATCTGATATCTGCAGTTGATGGGATTTTCTCTCTGATTGATTTCTCCTTTTCAAGCTCACTTTGAATGTCTTCCTTCACCTTTGAGTAACTAATCTCACTAGACCCTGTCTCCTCCACGTAAGACTTCATAGCTTTGATGAAACTGTCAAGAGTTTCCTTTTGTCCCAGTTTTTCCAAGTGTTTCTTCCGGAAGTAGAGAACGGCATCTACATGGTTCCTCTGCTTCTTGGCCAACTGCAAAGCCCTGTAAAATAAAACATGCAAGAGGAGTGTAAACATTTTGATGCTAAGACAACCTTATACAGGCTGCATCACATTTATAATCCTTGCGTGAAGTCTATGGCGGTTAACATGCTGCTGGTGAAATCCCAACACTTATTTGAAGGGTAAGAACGCACGAGTCTGAGCCTCCGAATGGTGGAGAGACAGAACTGAAGAAGACTTATGATTCTCATCAAACAGAGGGCCTTGCACTCCTTTCTCTATCATAGAAAGCTAGGCAAAATCCAGTGAGATATTTTGTAGAGGCAAAAGAGCATTGCTCATCTCTTACTAAATCTTAACTACACTTCACAGATGGCGAGACCACTGAGATTAATCAAACACCATACTAATTACATCTGTAGAATTGACAAAAGAGGCAAAACAAAATAGATATGTGGCTGAGTTGAGACATACCAAAATTCCTTCTTTTCATGCTCTATTAGTAACTGTTACAAAAATAGTGAGACAATCCCTTCAATGCACATTTCACTTTTTGTCCTTCCCTTCATCCAGTTCCCTTCTACTTACTCCCATTTTTCATTGTTGATATCATAACACCTCCTATCATACACCCCTGATGTGATTTGCTGGGTAAAATATGTTTATTTTACAAAACATATACTGAAAGTAGTTTCAAATGCATTTTGCATTAGGAATTATAACAGGCGAGAAAGAATTAATTTACACAACCATGCCCAGAAGCTAAAAATCTCGCCCAGGTAGGATTTGACCTGGTGATCCTCGGCTGAGCAGGCATGAACTCAACTAACACCAATGCTGGTGATGTTGATGAAAAATTCTTTAAAATTATCTAATATCTGAATATCAGGCATAGAAAGATGAATTGAACTGAAAAGTCATCCCGCAGCACCTCACACACTGTCTTTGTTCTTTAAATTCATGATTGCTTTCGGTTACCGCCATCCAGAGGCCCTGATTAACCTTTGCATATCTTCCTTCCATAAGCCTTTGAATCATTGGAGCTACAAAAAGTTCTTGGTTTCACTGTGTTACTTATCAGATTAGGGAGAGTGTAGTGACATTTCTTAAAGATTGGAATCCCTTACCTTTCCCAATGAAAGAAGTGGATGTTCAGCATGATCGCTTGGAAACCTGTCCCTGATCGTATCAGCATCCCCTCCACTTCATCAGTTGAATGTCCAGCCAATAAAGATATCTCAGCCATTCGAATGGCAGGATTTGAGATTTCCTGATAAATCCAGAATCATCAGAGAACATTACATGGGGCAAAATTATATTAACATTAATCAATTTCATAAAACAAATGCACATTACAAAACTTTTCTGTCCCTGGTGAGTAATATATATATGTATATACATATAACTTCATGGAGGATAACTCAAGTGACTTATAGATATAAAAATGCCACAGGGAGGCAGACAAAAAAATATAGAGACATAAACGAAAAACACAGGAAAGATCCTTAATATTTTGATGAGGTGTGCATCTTTTTTACTAGGAAATTGAGGACTCTTTATATAATACTTCATGGAGGATCACTCAAGTGACAATATAGAGATATAAAAATGCCACAGGGAGGCAAACAAAAACACTAACAAGTAAGCTCCTAACATTTCGACAAGCCATGAGTCTTTTTCAGAGGAAAATTGAGATCAAAACACTAACACAAAAACACTAACAAGTAAGCTCCTAACATTTCGACAAGCCATGAGTCTTTTTCAGAGGAAAATTGAGATCAATTTTTCTATGAAAAAAATATATATATAAAACAACAGCAGATAATAATTCTACTTGTGGCCGTTTACTCCCCCAAAAATTGACTCAGCCCTCACCTGTATACTCTGTATGTGATTTACTCGGTCAGCTTCTTCAAGTGATGCATACGCCTCCTGAGCTGGTCCAAGCTGTCCAGCACGAAGAGAAGCGCCAGCTAAACACGCCCACATCAGTTCATGCAAAGAACTGGCCACTACAGCATCGCCAACAGAACGGCATATTCTTAAAGATTGCTGCCAACTAATTAAGAGACAAAAATAACTCATTTTAGACGCTTGAATTAGATTGATCAGTATAATTCAGAGCAAAAGAGATTTTATACAGAATGGTAAAACAAAACAGCAGAAATAGTAAGAGCCATACCAAAATTGTATTTCAACATTTTCGGTGGCATTTCATCATTATGTATTTTGGAGACATTCAACGCAAACTCATTACTGAAATCTATCATAACTAGCCCTTCATTTATAATCTATGAATTAAATGGCACCTAACAATTATAGAAGTTAGTTTGGGTGCCCAGTCAAACTCTCTATCTCTGCCGACATTTCGATGGAGTACTCATAATTTGAAACAAAACCAGAAATGAAGAGTTTGACCTGGAGGGAGGGAAACTCAAACAACCTTCAATATTACTACACACTGGTAAACCTTTCCCCATAGAGTATCATCTATCAGAAAATTAACCTTGGGGGCATGAGGTACTACTACAGAGAAAAATCTTCCGTATACCTCCTTTACATTTAACAGTTAACTCTTCCCCCAAATTGCAGTTAAAAGAAGTCTCTTTTCCATGCATATTTCTGTAAAATTGGCTCATTTTGCCTTATGGCTTAAAAATCAAACAATGAGCCTAGCAATAGTTGCTCTGCAAATCATTTGTATGCCAACAATGGCCACAAGCATTGAGCCAATGTTGGCTGAGAGCACTTCGTATACCTTTGAGAATGGAGGTGAGAGCTCAATAAGGCAGCATGAGGAGGGATAGAGAAACCAGTCAACGCTCCATCCATCCTTCGAAGCCACACCTGAGATCCTTCAAAGCTCTTCAACAGCAGAGTTCCCCGGCCAAATTCACTGTGGTAAACATTAGATATAACTTCTTAGTTTGAGTAAAACATAAATTACAACACGTTTATAGGTATGAACTAATCTGATGCAAGTGAAGCACTAACAAAAACTCAATAGTACGTAAAGTGAAATAAAATCTCTCTCTCAACTCTTCATACCAACTCCTTTGTTTCATGAAAGCTTCATTTTTAACAGAGACTTGCAAAAGGCACCTGTTGAAATTCATTGGGGAAAGAAAACATTGAACTCTTGTCAATGGTTTTCATTCAATTCTGCCGTACAGAGAGAGAGATCTTTGTGAATTTTTTACTGCGTCTTACATAATTATCACTAGTTCTGAACCTAAAATGTAGCAGATGTGAATATCCATTTAAAGCCCATGTCCTGACAGCAAAAAAGTTTAAATGTAGAAATATGAGTGATTCTGGAGTTACTAATGCCATTTTAAGGCAAAAAAAGCAGTATATGAGGAAATCAAATGAACGAATTCAAGGCCAAATGTTTTAAAACTCCCATGGTAATGATTTCCATTTACTATCTTCAGTTCAGTCAATTTACCAAAGCAAAGGAAGAAAATTCTTCAAATAATTCAATGGTTTTCTTATGGATGTAATCGTTCACAGTAATAGGGGGGGGGAATGTCACCAGCCACCTTAACTTTTGCCACTAGGGGTTGAGAACAAGTATGCAAAATTTGAGGAATTGGTTGAAATATGGAAACCCATTAAGGAAAGTCACATGCACACATTATTTGACCTTTAGTTATACAAATTAAAGAAAATTTTCTGGAAAAAAGAAGCCTAATCTTGCTCATGAGAGTTATTTTGAAACAGAAAGACTGATTTAGAATAAAATAAGCAAAATACACGTCCTAATCATGGGGAAATTCCTCAAGAGGACAGGATTCTATACCTAGACTCCCTTTCCAATACCGTCCTTCTCAGCAAACGTCTGTCTGCATATGCAATGGCTGGGTACGTCCACACTGACACAGTAGAGCCACATGTGGCTGCTAACATATCCCAGTCGGAGCACCAAACAATTGATGAAACCATGGTCCCTGAGGAGGATACAAGTTTCTGTGTAGCAACTTAAGAAATATGAGAGTAACACAATTAGAGGGTAAAATTACCATAATTTTCATTTGAAATTGGTTACTGGAAAATTAATAAATTTTCCAGTTATTTATATTTATCTGCAGTTAATAGCAATTAGAGGTTTTATAGGAAAACCAATAGAAATAGCATGGGGTTAACAGCAATTAAACCATTACTATAGCTACATTAATGCATTAGAAATATAGAAAATTAAAAAACAAACATGGCAGCCCACACGCAATTTGATGTTTTTTTGTTTGATATGAGAAACTTTTATTCAAGCCATTACAAATGATGGCCCCACAAATATTCCATTAGTAATAAAATATTCCACAAATGAGTTGTATGTGCCTTAATTTATAATTAAGATTGCATTAAACATATATAAAATTGACTTAAAATAATATTTTTGGAATATATCAGTATGAAAAATTTATGAGACAGAGGAGAATATTACCAAAAATTACAGAAATTTTCAGGAGCTCCAATAAATTACGTAAAATACCACAGTAATTTTCATAGAAGCCCATTTCAGAACACAACTGATGACTGTAAAGACATCCAGTACCTACCTAGTTTAATTGTATGCCTTGAATTGTTACGGCTGCCTGCATATCGTAACGCAAAAAGGTGGAGATCTCCATGCCCATCAACGAATGATATCATCGGATCCTCCTCCATTGCCACTCTTACAGTTTGAGGTGCTTGGTTGATGGCTATGTGGACGATGGGTAAACTGTGCACCAGAATGGGAGCCATCTCTTTGCCAACTCCAGAACCACTCAGGCCACAGCCCACATCAAACAGATGAACGGCTGGAAGTAAATGAAATAACAAAACTATCACATATATTTCCAACCCTATAGGACACTGATTTTTCAGTTTGGATAGAAAAAAGTAGTAACATCCGTTACATGAACAACTTATAGGAAGAAAATGATATAGTTAATTTCCAATAATAGCCTCAGTATTGAAGTTATGCCCTGATTCCACTACAGACGTTGGTACTGACATAAACATCCTACATGAATTCTCACCAAACTGGTGGTGCTTCTGTTCCAGACATACCCTTGAAGTCAACCTGATCCCTAACAGCAAATAATCCAGCCCCTAGGGACACTGTTTGT